>JADNYI010000030.1:0-322783 GCA_015501065.1 Infundibulicybe gibba | reverse complement strand
CGATTGAGATCCTTGAGTCATCACCCTGATTTTGTTTTCCGCTAGTAATCGACGTTGACCGTGGAAGAACTGTTTAGTAATTTCCGTTACGAATATTTTCCATGTGCCGGCATCATTTGTGTTGAGTATTGTATCCGTCTTCATTGCCGCCCAGTTCTCGGCTCTCTTGTGACATCTAGAGAGCGTGGCCGAAATCTTCTTTTCATCCGTGTCCAGGACAGCGTTCCCTCTGATGTAAAGTTGCATGCGACGCCACCAACCGTCAAAAAGGTTGCAATCCCCGTCGAACATGCTGGGGTCTGCGATTCCATTGTCATTGCGCTTAGGGGTCATTGTCTCTGTAGCCATTGTTCCGTGTGGTTCGTCCTCATTGTCTGAGGGGATAGGGGGAGTGGGGTCTCGATATTCAGTGAAGGAAGCTGTACGCTCCGGTTGGATGGGTTCGACTGGCTGAACGGTACTGGTTCGCTCTGAACCGAAGGTGTATTGTGGTGGGGACAGCACTTCCTGAGACGGTTGGAACCCTGATGCGAGGCTGTGGGAGTGCGAGGGGGTAGTGACTGGGGAGCGGGGGGCGGAGGTGTATTGGCTAGCTGTTGGTGTGGGATGGGACTGGCGATATGCGGCGTATTCGTCTTCTGGTTCTGCCGTGATTGGTTCTTCTCTGACGGGGGGCGCGACCCGTGAACTGTGGGTTGTGGGGTGGGAAGTGTGATGTGATCTGTGGCTACTCCCTTCTCTTCTCGAGGACGACGACTGTCCTGAATGATGCGAGTGACTTCTTCTTGTTCCTTCGCCCGACGAATGTTTCTCCTGATGTCGGCTAATCTTTCGTCGTGGAGCTTCTCAAATGTCTGATGCTGTCTGTGGAGGTTAATCCACTCCTTCTTTGTCGATCCTTTCGACGTCCTGTGATACCTATTGCGCGTGACGGTCGCTTCGTCGCCTAGTCTTTGTATTTTGAGTTCCGATGCTGTTACTGGCAATGAGCCCCTATATGGAGTGATATACTCCCAACTGTGATTGCTGTCGATGTCGTCCCTATCCCTAGGGGTTGTCCTGTTTCGTTGCAGGGTTGCCTGGTGACCCTAGACGTTTAATCGAATGTTACGTCCTGCTAACGCAAGCCGATGAGTCGACAGTAAAGACTCAAGGCACTTAGCAAGGTCTGAGTTGCCTTCTGGGTCAGGAGGCTAGTAGAGGGGGGAACTGATAAATGATTAAACGTAGCGAATACAAGAGTATGTAGCTACATTTATATAGAGTGTGTGTAGTACGATGACTACGCAATAATGACAGAGTCCGTGAGTATCATAAGGCATATGGAGTATGATGAGTAACAAGAGAAGCATGCTGACTGAGCAGCTGAGTAATGGCAATAGAGATAACAAAGATAGAAACGACAACCATGCGGTAAGAAGTAGATAAGGAGGCGCATGATCTATCATCTGATGATGGAGCATGTGGAGGGTGTCAGATGATGATGAGAGAAGTGGAAGCGTTGATAGGACACTGCGGCCTGTGGGGCAAACCAACAAACCAAGTGCTTCGCAGTTTGCGAGTGGGTGTCTTTAGTGCAGTGAAGGCCTGAATCTCCAAGAACTGTGGAGATCTTTGCAAGCTAAGGGAATGAACGCGAGACTCGAGAGCTCTAATGCGAAGGGGAAGTTGTATTATGCGAGCTACATGCAACTCTATATAAATCGGAGCTACGCGGGCATGAGGCAGTATGTATGTAATGTAAGATAATCTGTAAGATAAAGAGAAACTATGCGATCACTATGGTAAAGATGCGATCTGAATCGCATCGAAAGCGCGATCTCCACGCGTACGAAGCGATCAGTGGTCGCGCATTAGTCGCGCGATGCGAAGGTAAGTAAGTAAATTAGCTACAATGACTAGGAATAGATGCGAGATGATATGAAATGAGTGCGAACCGATGCTAAACCATAACCATGCTTATCATCTCCTCCTCACTTTAAAATGTGACTGTCCCCAGTCACTGCGGAGGCCCTAGGGAGGAAAAAATGCGGCACGTCGGGGGGCCCTTGAGAGCGGATGTGCGATGGTGAGAGGGAGGATGCGGGGGTCTCGATGACATGGTCCTGGGCTCCTGGTGAATCGCGCGAGGTTGTGTATGTGGTTCCGAGGGGGTGTGTCTTGTACCAAAGGTCAATGCGCTCCTGGAGACATGTCCCAGGGAGGCTGCGCGGAATAAACGAACCCGATTTAAGGACTACATAGCCCTCCATGTTGCGACAACCTTTCCTGTGGCGATATACTGCTGTACAACGTTGCAGTTCCTGATAAAATGCCTGGGGGACCTGCAGAAGTGGCAAGAAGCCGATGCGGACGCCTCTGGTTTCGGCGTCGGGGGTGCGGGTGACGAACGCGAGACCAAGATGGATAGTACCAGCTTCGCACAATCTGCGAGCTGCTGTACTATGTTGCAAAGGGGGTCACTGGTGGGCGCACTGGGCGGATTTTCTGCGGGTCGGCTGTAGCTGGAAGGGGCGGCATAGTATCTAGGAGGGTGCGAGGCTGAAGCGACTGGGGAAGGGGTGTAGGACATAGGAGGGTGACGACGGTACCATTCGTCCACGCGATCGCGCATGCACCTCCCAGGAAGGCGGCGGGGCACAAACAGTCCGGATGCGAGCACGAGTGCCCGTCTAGGTTGCGCATGAGCTTACCCTTCTTCATGTAGATCTCCGCGAGTCCGCATCTCGTTATAAATGACCGGGCTTGCCACAGAAGTGACAAGCAGGTATGCTGGTCCTAGGTGCTGCCTCTGGATGATACAGACGGCGCGTCGCATCATAGGCGGCGTATGGGGTCCATGCGAGAGCTGAACGTGTCTGCGAGATGGAGAAGCGAGGTGGTGAAGGGGGGAAGCGTTCTGGTACCTTGGGCGACTTGGGCGGGTTTTTCGCATTCTCTCGGCGAGTCGGGGTCCCGGCGGACTCACGGATGATTCCTACCATAGAACAGTTCCTCTGACTGATCATGCGAACGTCTTGGCTGCCTGGGTGATGGGGAACGCCAGATGCTGATTGGGCGTTCTGGGCGCTTCTGGCACGGTCTCGCGGCTATAGAGCTGGATCGCGAGTGCGGATCCGATTCCCTACATTCATGGGGTCCTCTGGCTGCGTTTGCGACATCTGCGACGTCTGGGTGATGCTGGAACTGGGCAAGCTTTGGGCGGTTTGGACGCTCCTGATGCGTTTTCCGGGGTCGCATGCTAAACGGCGGGCCGAGGGACGTCGGGGGACTACTAGGGAGGGTGCCTACGAGGTGCGAGGCCGTCGGGGGCGAAGGTGGACTTGGAACGCGAGGGGGGGGTGCTTGGACGACTTTGGGCGCTGGGATCTCTATTTTGAGCGTCGCAGGAGCTGGCAACGGTGATGGAAGTGAGGTAGTCGATGGGAATGAATGCGACGGTCCCGTTCGTCCAGTATGTCACGGATGCGAGCTAGAGATGACTTGTTCTCGGGTGGAACAAAGCCATAGTGGTAGTAGGAGTCCCAGTGTGGTCCATTAGCCAGTAGGGTCGACACGGTGCGAGATGAGCTCGGAGATGCGCCAGACAACTCGCGAGACGGTCCCGGAGCTGTCGGAGATGCGGGGGCTGCCTGCTTCTTTGATTTCCGCTTTTTCTTACCAGTCCGGGCTGCGGGGGTTGGTTCCGGGTATGGCAGACTCAGGATTTCACCTACAAGCTTCATAGCCGTATATGCGGCTGCGTACTCCATTTCTTCGCGCGATCGCGATCCACTACTCGAGTGCATAGCACATCTTGTCATCGTCGTCGTGATGTTCGAGGGTGAACTGTTGGCTGAGCTGGTCGAAATAGTGCTGGACGGGGGATTTGGGTCGCGTCGAGTCTCGGAGGATCGGGGAGGGGTGCGGTCAGGGATAGCATGGTGGAATAAGGTTCTAAAGAGTGTGGGGGATGAGGGGGATGGAACGGAATGATGTAATGAGTGACATGGGGGTTATCTACTATGTAAAGATGTGAAACGCTGCGCGATGTTCGGGTGAGTCTCGGAATGATGAGGGAGGGGTGCGGAAGTGTGCGGAATGGTGCAGAACGCGTGCGACGTGGAGGGGGGATGTTCCGATGCGATGGGGGGGCTTCTACTGTAGTGAGGGGACTGTACTAACAATATTGTGAAGAACGCAGGGCCGAAATGCTTGCAAACGCAGGGGGATATTCGCAGGGGTGTAGTAAGGACAGTGGGGGTTCAGAATGAGTGCGATGTATAAAGGAATGACAGGGGGTGAGTGCGAGTGTTGGGGCTAACTTAACGCAGCTGAGGGCCTGTGAGCTCTAGTGACAACCCCTCGCGGTGGGCTCCAGATGATAGGACACTGCGGCCTGTGGGGCAAACCAACAAACCAAGTGCTTCGCAGTTTGCGAGTGGGTGTCTTTAGTGCAGTGAAGGCCTGAATCTCCAAGAACTGTGGAGATCTTTGCAAGCTAAGGGAATGAACGCGAGACTCGAGAGCTCTAATGCGAAGGGGAAGTTGTATTATGCGAGCTACATGCACTCTATATAAATCGGAGCTACGCGGGCATGAGGCAGTATGTATGTAATGTAAGATAATCTGTAAGATAAAGAGAAACTATGCGATCACTATGGTAAAGATGCGATCTGAATCGCATCGAAAGCGCGATCTCCACGCGTACGAAGCGATCAGTGGTCGCGCATTAGTCGCGCGATGCGAAGGTAAGTAAGTAAATTAGCTACAATGACTAGAATAGATGCGAGATGATATGAAATGAGTGCGAACCGATGCTAAACCATAACCATGCTTATCAGCGTCTATGAATGATGGTATCAGTCAAGTGACTGATGGGTGATGAATGAGAAGCAATGAATCGTAACAGTACCCTGGGAGGCAGTATATGGTATCCGGTTCGTCAGGGTCGATTTGGTTTAGGTGAGGTTCAATCTCGTCTTCTTCTTCAGTGACATCTTCGATGGTGACTTTTCGGGGGGTGATTTTGGGTTTCATGTCTTTTTCCCGAATGGTGCGAATGATGTTGGTGGCATTGAGAGAGAATTTGGTGGGATCTATCTCCATGGTCCCGTGTTTCCAGTCGATGATTGGGTTGATTTCTCTTAACCAAGGGAGTCCTAGAATAACCGTTTCTTTTCCTAATCCAGTAACCAGTAGGCGTGTTTTGAGAGTTTGTCCTTGGAGTCGGAGATTTACCCAGGTATAATGGGTGATTTGTCCTTTGCTATTTCGGGTTCCGTCAACATTGAATATGGAGATTCTTCCAGTGGTAGGTGGTGTTTTTCGGCGAATGTGGAGTTTATGAATTTTCCTCCAGCTCCACAGTCGATGAGGGCTTGGGTTTCGACGTTTCCATTTCCTTCGATGCAAATAGGCAAATGCATAGATTGTTTATCTGTAACCGTGACTAGTACAGGGGAAATGAATAATTCTGGCAATACTGACGTCGATTCAGTTCGCCGATCTAAAAACCCTCTTCTTCCATCTTCTTTATAGCTACCGTTCTTTCTTCTTGAGATAGACTGGCCATGAGGGCCTGGATGCGTGTAAACGCTATGGTTCCATCAGCGGGTACCTCAACAATTCCAGAAGTGGACAGAGTTTCGATCTTCTGGATGCGGTAATTGTTTCATGAGGTTTCTGGTGGGGTTCTTCCATTCTTGTGATCTCTGGCGCGGTGGCCAATCTTGTGGCAGACAAAGCATTGTCCTTTCTGCATGTGTTCCTTTTGTTCTTCTACCGTGAGATGGTCGACGTTGATGAGCGAGACCTAGGAAAGATGCCTGTGGCAAACCAACCCAAACCTCTACCTCTCTAGTGACGAGTGGGCGCTTCAGGTCACTGCAATAGGCCACAAAGTCGAAGGTCATCGAAGGTGAACTCAAAGTCGACGAAGTCGAAGTGCGAGGCGCAAACTTGAAGTGAAAGGGGAAACTGTTTCGTCTTGATCTAGGTACATGTTCGACGACTATATAGTAGTGCTCAGGGTCGAGCAATGTGTCTACAGTGTGTCTAATTACATCTATGAGCACGAGGTCGACTATGATGTCATCAAAGTCGAAGTCGAAGGTCGAAGTCGAAGGTCGAAAGTCGAAGTCGACGAATTGAGGTCGAAGTCCAGGATTGGAGGTCTATCCTGACTGCTGCTCATCAACGTCCATGGCAAATGGGTCCCTTGGTGGGATATATCGTGGGGTGCTGGGACCCTTGGGTCTGGTGTATTGGGTTGGATTATTTTGTTGGTGTATTTGTTTACTCCTTCGATATTGGCTATCGAATCGGATAGACATTTTGTACCAGAGATCAATAGTGGAGGGTAGTGGGATGAGGTTGTGAATTTTGTCGGTAAGGGCTTTGGCTAATCCTCCTTGAAAGAACACAATGAGAGGTCCGTCTTCGGTAATCTTGCTTCGGAGGGCTGCTTGTCTAAAGAGTCCTACGTAATCTTCTGCTGTTCCAGTTTGTCGGAGGACGGTTAACTGGTGTGTGGCGTCCCCTGTGGTGTCTGCTGGGGAAAATGCTTCTTCTACCCGTGTAATGAAGTCTTGATATGTCCCCCATCCACCTTCTAAGTTTGCGAGCCTCTCCATCTCCGCTTCCTTCCAGGGTCCTGCCGTTCCTTCATCCATATATGAAAGGGTAAAACCGATCTTTGCTATATCGGAGTCATAAACGGCAGTGTTTAGGTTGAGGTAGAGGTTGACCGCTTTAATGAAGGGTGAGCATCGTTCCCTTTCTCCTTTGAATATAGCGGGAGTTCTGAGTTTGGGGGTTTTGGTGGCGGTAGTGATGGGTGCGACAGTGGTCATCTTGGGTGCTGGTGCGGGAGTTGGTTCTGGTTCAGGGGTTTGGAATTGATGTGACTGTGTGGGAGTGGAGGCTTCAGAAGAGGAGGAAGAGTCGTCTGCGGTGTTGGCGGAGAAGGAGTTTCGGGATTGTCGGATAGGGGGGGAATATGGTTCGGAAAAATAGGAATTGGGTACTGCGTTATAGGGTTCTACGCTGTAATACCAGCGGGCGGCAGTGCTGTCGAAGAATAAGAGTGTTCCTTCAAGTCTGTATTCCTGATTGTCGTGAGTAGCTCCTTGAGGAGGGACTTGTAGGGATTGGGGCGCCACAGTGATCGGATCGGTGTCTGTTTATCGGTGGAGGGTGCCAGAAACCTAAAGAGGTTTGGCGATCAGTAGATCTTGACCTTTTGTTAAGGCGGAGTGCCTTTACCAAGGTTCAAGCGTCGAATATCGTCCAGAGGTTCAAGTCAGAGTCTTGGGTCAATACCAACAAGACTGTAGTCACTCCAAGTCAGGCTTTGACTTGGGTATCGATGGTTCAGTGATCAAGGTTCAAAGGTAAAGGATGTAGTATTGCCTAGGTCAAGATAGAGAATACAGACAATGTACCTAGGGTTTATATACTGAGACTATGAGGCGCGAGAATATAGTACAATGGGAACAGAAGACAATGTAAGGTAAAAGAGCTGTTGAAGCTCAGTCAGCTATGACATCATGGATGAGTCAGTATCTAAGAATAGAGGCATGTGTTGGACATGCAATAGAACAATGTAGAATCAGAGAACAATGTAAGCATAGTTAAACAAAGGGAATCGGTGAACAAAGGAAAAAGATAGGGGTGGGAACTGTTGTAACAAGAAATTGTAGTAAAAACAGGTTCTCGGACTCATTTCTCAAGGGTTTCTCATGGTATTTGGGGGTATTTGGGGGTATTTGAAGGGTGTATATGTGGCTGTGCTAGGACCGGTCTAGACCGGTTTTCACTGGTCTATTTGGACCGGTCTTTTCCAGTCTTTTTTCATCCAAGGGCAGAGGACCAGGACTGCAGGTCTGGTCTTTTCCGGTCCTAGTCCGGTCTGGTCCGGTCTTTTTCCGGTCTAAAAGACCGGACCTTAAAACACTAGTCTTGCTGCACCCCATCTGCACCACAAAATGGGTTTCGTCTTGTATCTTGTGACGTTTTGCCTCGTACCTATACTCGTTGGACATGTGTTCGTTATTTACCAGTACAGTATACCAAAATTGTCTTTAGTACCTGAGGAGGGGCTCGGACATGCCGTGCTCCGCAGCGGCCCTCACCCACAAGTGGTTTGTGTGGCCACCACAGGTATTTGAGAAAATCATGGTAAATCCACGCAGTTTTGTACCTGTACCCGTTGCGGGTACAGTGTTTGCGAGTACAGGATCTCAAATACAGTAGGGAATCACTAAAAATGCTGCTAAAATTTTACCATTACAAAATTTTTTTTAGAACTTTCGGGTGACCCCCCCCCCCCCTACATCGGTTGCCGGCTCATAATCCCAGTTCCCCCTTGCAATAGTGTGTCATCTGACCGTTGAACCCTGTAATGACATCCATTACATAACGTACGAGAAAATTGATTGTGGAGAGCCCGAGATGGTGAATGTACTTGATGTTGGATAATTGGAGTACCGATGCTGGAATGCAGGTCTATAGATCAGAGATCAATCAGATAGCAGGGTTAGGTGACCCTGACACTGTGGCAGTTAACCAGGTAGATACTGTTGTATTCCAGTAGAGAACTACTCTACAGGGATACATGATATATATACTACATAACAGTGGCTGTGTAGCTACTGTATATGTATTGTGAGACTAGGTTAATCATAATGGTGAATGATGATGGCATAATGGTGTGATATGGCGCAATCTGATCAGGTGATATCTCAACACTTGACCCTACCGTCCGATGCTTTCATCAGGAAAAAAAAACTAGAATGTTCCATATACCTACATAGATGAAATAGCAGTGATAGTGCCATCGCATGGCCCCCCTTTATGTAGTGCTATGTGGCATCAAATATGCATTATATAGTACTTTGCACTATATCCAGAATTGCTTACAATCAGAATCGAATGTGAAATAGTAGAAATAAACCAGCTGCCAGGGAATCCTCGTATTCCGTCACCCGCAATATCCGACCCAGCAGAGCATGCAGGCAGCGCCCGCACGGCCTAAATCATGAGCACGGCTAGCCAATGAGTTTAAACACGACCATCTGATCCTCTCCTTCATACGTGACGCGCACTGGGGGAAGGGTATCGCGGATCTCATCAAACTGGGCGAGGTGTTCAGCGGAGAAGCCCGTGACCCCGACGAGCTGCCGCCCGGGGCCCCAGCCGCCCCCGAACGCCCGGGTCGACTCCTCCATGAAGGCGCGGAGGCCGTCGAAGGTGCGGAAGGCGTGCCGGCAGCGTTGGGGGATGCGGTACAGAGTCAGGAGGTCCATTGAATCGTAGTCTACGTCTGAATCGTATGCTGGATCTTCATCGTTTGGGTCATCCAGCTCGAAGGGGTCTACGTCTACCGGTGCAGGGGGTGGCATGATGCTAACGTGTTGTCGACACTAGCGGATTTTTTAGAGGGGACGTAATAAAGACCCAGATTAAGCAAGAGTAGATGATGGGTGTTGAGCAGTGCCAATGGTATGTTGGACGGGGTTCTATTTAACTCAGTCCTTATAACCAAGCTCGCGACTCATTTCATACTCCGCTTCGAATCAGGTTTCACTCAATAAAGTGTAGCCAAAATCACAGCCGCCGAGCCCAGGAGAGCTCCTGTTGCATCACTTGGAGTCTCAGATCGTCAGAGGGCAGTGATATGAGCTCCCCTATAGGTGTGATCGAAAATGTTTTTGAGACCTCGAAGAAGCAAGGACATACAATTATGATGGAAATTCCGGATTTTCGAAAGTCCGAGGCTGACAGCCGAATTCAGATTGATAGCACAATTCGACCGGCGTTCCGCTCGGAGCAAGTATTTGGTTTTAGAGCTAAGAAAATAGATTAGATTCCCTGACCACTCCGCCTACTAGGTCAAGACCCAAGAGCGGGGGTCTCAAGCTCAAAGCCCAAAGCTTCAAGCCCCAACTCTCAAGACCCAAGTCCGAAGTCTAGCTCCTCATTCTCTGACGAACGCGAGCCCACGCCGAGGCTGGAATGTATGTATCAGCTTGCCATCCTTGTGTTGGTCACAGTTATGTAATGCGATTACCAGATTCGGAACGTTGAAATCTCCCCCCAGAGGCTCCTGTCTCACTTATCCTTCAACCAGCTACTATCTATTACACCGCCCTAGCAACGCAAACAGAACTATTCGAATATTCAAGGATGTCCGTTATCTCTGGTTCTGAGTCTGGCTACTATTCCACCTATTCTTACGGCCAAGCTCGGGCTACTGGCGTACAGACGGCACGGGCCGATTTGCTCGGGACATACAACATTAAAGCGATACACCAACATTCTTTCAGCGGATATTTCAATCTCGCCAAGTTAATCAAGTCCGCGATGTCCGAAAAGGGCGGCCCAGAATACATCGCGGTCACCAATTTTAGTCCTAAGGATCTGGAGTATGTGGTATCTGTGCGCCTGGACTTTCCCCCCGCAAGAATCACCTACAGTGGTGAAGCCGAAACGATAGTCATCAAGACCGTACCAGGGCTCGCTCACGAGATTGGCGTAAACAAAATCTCGGACCTGATCAAAGAATACTTGAGCTCAAAGGGCGTCGCATGGGAGACCCTATGTACAACTGGCGGTGCTCGCTTCTTGACAACTTCTACGGTGAAACCTCTCAAAGAACCCGACCAGAGCTATAAACCTATGGCAACACGACCAGAAGTGAACGCCTTCCCGTCATTCGTTATAGAGGTTGGGGTGTCCCAGACCCTGGCATCGCTTCGTTGTGACGCCCATAAATGGCTCTCGAAGACCGGCATGGCGACAAAATTGGTCTTGCTAGTATCAATCAACATGACTGCGCGAAAAATAACTCTGGAACGCTGGGAAATGGTCCGAACTACCCGACCTCCACGGACCGCACAATACCGGTGCAAATGTCGGCAAATGCTAGTTCTTTACGCTGATGGGATGGTCATCGGCGCTCCACTTTTACTGCCAGCCAGGTTGATCTATGATAATCTTCTGCCTCTTGGGCTGAATGCGGCGGACTTTACATTCTCCGAAGATATTCTAGTACGGTTTGTCACAAGTTATTTCACAGCTGCAGCTCCCATGGCCTAGAGGTATGTCATATACGTTATCCCCACATTCCTCAGGTCATTGAGCTGTCCGTTTTTCCCCCCCAGGAACATACTATACAACATCGCACATGTATATGCCCTTACTAGAATCTTATTATATATTTTTATAACCCCTACAACCTCTTCCCCGCGACAAAAACCATGAGTGAGGCTTGGGGTGGTAGGTTTGAGTGTAGGTGTGATAGCACAGCGGTGTGGCGATGCGCATGGTGTGCTCCTGGTTACCAATCCCGTGTTCCTGCACCTCGCCGAACCCCTTCCACACAACAACAAAGTTTGACCACCGCCTCCTCCTGGACAGTGATACGCCTTTGCGCTGGCTATGTTTGCCCAACACATGAGTTCGGGACACCGCCCTGCACGTGCGCTAAGTAGCATGGACATCATGATCCCTGGGTAGGTGCACGTCTTTTGGCATACCATGACCGGCTGAGTGGCGTGAGGTTAAATTGAATATACGATAGGTGAAAGCGGCTTAACCAGGCGAGTACGGAGAGGCCTGGGATAACGTGAGTGCCAAGATTCATGCACATATAGTATACGATCGAACGTCTATTGAGGCCTCCATACCGCAACATCGACATCGCGGTGCGGCAGCAAGCAGACGAAGTATTTACCCTTGCATTGCGGTTGGCCAAATGCTCCGAGCGGAACGCCGGTCGAATTGTGCTATCAATCTGAATTCGGCTGTCAGCCTCGGACTTTCGAAAATCCGGAATTTCCATCATAATTGTATGTCCTTGCTTCTTCGAGGTCTCAAAAACATTTTCGATCACACCTATAGGGGAGCTCATATCACTGCCCTCTGACGATCTGAGACTCCAAGTGATGCAACAGGAGCTCTCCTGGGCTCGGCGGCTGTGATTTTGGCTACACTTTATTGAGTGAAACCTGATTCGAAGCGGAGTATGAAATGAGTCGCGAGCTTGGTTATAAGGACTGAGTTAAATAGAACCCCGTCCAACATACCATTGGCACTGCTCAACACCCATCATCTACTCTTGCTTAATCTGGGTCTTTATTACGTCCCCTCTAAAAAATCCGCTAGTGTCGACAACACGTTAGCATCATGCCACCCCCTGCACCGGTAGACGTAGACCCCTTCGAGCTGGATGACCCAAACGATGAAGATCCAGCATACGATTCAGACGTAGACTACGATTCAATGGACCTCCTGACTCTGTACCGCATCCCCCAACGCTGCCGGCACGCCTTCCGCACCTTCGACGGCCTCCGCGCCTTCATGGAGGAGTCGACCCGGGCGTTCGGGGGCGGCTGGGGCCCCGGGCGGCAGCTCGTCGGGGTCACGGGCTTCTCCGCTGAACACCTCGCCCAGTTTGATGAGATCCGCGATACCCTTCCCCCAGTGCGCGTCACGTATGAAGGAGAGGATCAGATGGTCGTGTTTAAACTCATTGGCTAGCCGTGCTCATGATTTAGTGCATACCTGGTGCAATTAGCTAAGGTGTTGGACAAGCAAGCGAGTCACGACACTGTCCAGCCGAGCAGACTCTGGCGATAGGCAGCTGTTTGGCCTCGCTTCGGTTTTTCCCCCCTGTCCACCTGTTCACTATCGATTCGAACAGTGTCTAATTCGCACTCTCAAAACCTTCAGCTAACCTTTCACTTTTCTTTTACTCACGCTCCATAAACTCTCGTATCATCTTTGTGTCTTACATTTATGGACTTTAACTACGTTCCATACTCCTTATAAATGAATACATTGATTATTTGATCTACCATGCTTTAGGTCGTGTCCATCACCTTGGATAAGGAGCCAATTCGCCGAGACGATCACTCCTACCCGCCCATGAGCGACGTGCTCTCGTCTCCGCGTCCCAAACTGAGCTCACGCTCGACTTCCCCCTCTAACGTTCTAGCTCCTTATTTATTTGCTGTTCATTTGCTGAAGGACGTGAGGCACGCCGAGGCTGGATTTACAGTAACATAGCAAGAAATAAAACAATCGACACCAGCAGGATTTGAACCTGCGCCCTCAAAGAGGAACAGATAATACTGGGGGTTCGAATCTGTCGCCGTAACCACTTGGCTATAGTGTCTTAAAGTGGGCGATCGTCCATGGCAACCGCGGCGGGGTGCTTGATTGTCAGCACGGCACGTTATCAAACTGATTTCCGGTTCTCGCCCCGTTATAGCCGATGGTAGATGATTGGCGGTATCTGATTGCTAAATAATTCTTTTCATCTCTCATCTTCTGCAAAAACTTCATGGCCTCTCCAAACGAACAAGGTATGTCCAGCGTAGCACGTTGAAACTCAATAACGAGGGCTCTAGTCCTGATTGGTGTCATTGGTGGAAGTGGGTTATACCACCTTGACAACCTCACATTTGTGTGCGTGTACCCCTACCCGAATACCTCCCAAATGACATCTGTCCAGCAAACAAGTAAACCCCGAAACAGTGCGTAGTTTTCACCTTGAAGCTAGGTCACTCCACAAACAAAACGCCTCAGCCCTGGGGCTTTCCCTCCTCGCCGATCACCATTAGCGCCCTCCCTTCAGGCGCCCTCATCGCCTTCCTCGCCCGGCATGGCCAGCACCACAGCATCCCGCCTTCCTCCGTACCAGCACGTGCTAATATCGCCGCCCTCAAATCCCTCGGTGCACGGGCGGTGCTCGCCTTCTCTGCCGTCGGCTCCCTCCGCGAGGAGATCCCACCGGGGACCTTCGCCCTCCCGACGCAGATCATCGACCGCACAAAAGGGGTGCGCCCCGCCTCTTTCTTCGAGGGCACGAGTATCGTCGCACATGCCGCCTTTGGGGATCCATTCAGCGGCAACCTTGTGCGCTGGCTGGAGAAACGGGTGGAGCGTGTGTTGGAGGAAGAAGGAAAAGGCGTGAAACTCGCCAAAGATAAGTGTATTGTGTGCATGGAGGGTCCGCAGTTCTCCACCCGCGCGGAGAGCCTGATGTACCGCCAATGGGGTGGCGATCTGATCAACATGAGCGTATTGCCCGAGGCTAAGCTTGCGCGTGAGGCTGAGCTGAGGTAGGTTGGATTCTACCTTCGCATTGACAAGGATTTAATAGTATTCCTGGTTTAGTTATGCTCTTATTGCCACCGCAACAGACTACGACTCGTGGCGCCCGCATTCGGAAGCCGTCACCGCGGCTGAGGTGTTCAAGACCCTCAAGGCCAACGCCGATACCTCCCGGCATGTTGCTGCAGTTGTGCTTGAGGAGCTGCATCTCGCGCTTAGTGGCCAGGGAGAAGCGCTCATCCTTAATGACGCGGGCTCGATGAAATATTCAATTATGCCACGCTCAGGCTCCACGGACCCAGCGGACAAACAAAAGCTCGGATATGTGCTCCCCGAGTATTTTGGAGAGGGTGCCGTGACGGAGGTCAAGACCGAGGCGGAGGTGAAGGCGGCATAGACAGGATTGGGTATAAAGCTGCTGGCATCCTTACTTGCTATAAATATTGAAATAGATGGAATCTAGAAATCTAGTCGAGATTCAGGCATCGAGTGTCGTAGGGTCCACCATCTGGACAGTAGGCACGTCCAATATGTGCGCGATATCGACTCCCGTGCTATGCAGGTATTCCTCCGCAGCCGCCTTGGTCACAGCGTAATGCTGGCTCTCCCATGAAATGCCTTCAACGAAGAATTCCATCTTCTGTGTGATCTCCAAACCTGCAGGATGCGATGCCGACGCCCCAGCACCTGGCCCCAAATCAACCGAAGGCGCATAAGACCACACAGTGCCGGAGACGTCAGATATTGCGCCCGAGGAATCAAACTCAAGGTCCCTAATGAATACGTAGATATCTGACGGCTCTGGGTCAGCCGCGGCAACCGGGGCAGGCAACACAGATTCCTGAAGAAAGGAAATCTCCCAGGTGACTTTCACGAGGATGCACGTGGCTTGATGAACCAGTGGTCAATTAGGTCCAATGGACAGAAAGCGAGGGTAACATACCAAGACATGCTTTGTGATCGCCCCAAGTTTGGCCTGCGGGAGCCTGCTCAAAAATGTGATGTGCCTGCGAGAGCCAGGCAGTTTTGAGAGCACTTTGCATTGGCCAATTTGAAACGAAGCAGACGGCTGCAAAACTGACTTGAGAAGCAGATCCCTGGCGGCCTGGAATAGCAAATCTAGGTAAAAGAACCAATATTAGGTTACATCGTAGTCTTCACTCAAAGTATCTCATACCTAGTGTAGTTGTCGGAGAATCTGACACCCTGCTGCAATTTGGGGTGTATGCGAGCCTGCCACTTTCCCGCTTTGGGTGCCCCGGATTGGTTTGTTGGTATCCAAGCAACAATTTGCGGTTGAGCTTCTGCTCCTGGACGAATATATACGTCGCCAATCTTCATTTTGGTCGGACCCCAACCCTGGTAGTGCACGCGGCCTAATCTGCTAATACCAGAGTAGAAACTAGAAAAGTCTTCCTTCGATAGTGATTGAGAAATGCCCGATTCAAAGGGTAGCGGTTCGTCGCCCGCGTCTACAAAGACCATGTTGTGGAGCCAGTCCTTGTAAGGGCTTGAAGACAATGTCTGCCCCTGGATTAGCCATCCTCTCGTGTTGAGATAACGGATAGCTCACTGGTAATACAACATTGGTTATTGTACCGAACTCAACATAGGGTATCATCAAGGTGCCATCCGTACGCTTCACCAGAGCGTGATCCTGCAAGCCACAAACATCCTCACGGTAGCCGTCCTCTGTCTTGATGCATATTAGTAGGGAGCCCGAGCAAGAGGTATGGAGGGAAATAGAAATACCAAGAACTCGGATTCGAAGTAGGCATTAACATTCTGTGGGAGTGGTCAGCTCGGAACGCAAATCTCCTGAAAGCACTCACCATGAAATCAGATAGCTGGATATTAGCCCACCACTCAGCCACTGCTCATGAGGTATTATATGCAGGACATACCAAGCGATGCTCAAATTTGACCACCGAACCCGGATCGGGGAGTATCCCGGCGTACGCGTCTATCGGAATCAGCTCTACCAACATTGTGAGGAAACAAGCCGCAGCACGAATACTCCACGCACCATCATGGAATATAAGAGCGCGGAAGCGCGGCGAATCACAAAATCCGCACAGCTGAGCAATGTTCGGACGCCTACATGATTATAATTACATAAAACAAACGACGAGGGCGTTTGAATACCTGATATCTTTCGCGAAGAACGATAGATGTTGTTCCCAAATCTGTTGGAGTGAGGGTACATAAGATTACGGAAATGTATGACATACTTCGGATGCATGGTCGCCCTCAAAGATGCGAATGGTTTTCAGGTGTGCGCTGCCCGGAACCGAAACTCCGCACGAAGTGATGGTACCCCTGGTTCGAAAGGCCTCATGTTTTGGGCTGATCTTGATTTCGAGGTTTCCAAGGCAAGTTTTCATGGGGGATGTGTACAGAAGATGGAGCTCGCCCCGCTTGAACCTGAGAAACTACAGCCATGATTAGCCCAGAAAATAATTGGTGGGCGACCAGCACTAACATCTACTTCATATAATGCCACGTCCAATCGACCGTTTTGTACTCCCTTCTTTGGCAAGATATCAGGGTCTGGCAACCTTGCCCGAACATCTGACAGCGACTTTTTCAGGATAGAGATATCAGAGTGAATGTTCGAGGTCTTGAAGCTGGTACTGGTAGTTGCAGAAAGCTGATGCCCCCCGAAGCCATGTAAGCGAAAGGAGCTGAGCAGCGCAAACATGGACAGACCAATATGAATGTTTGGAGATCCTTTATCCGGCGGGTGTAGTCGTCGATTTTATTACGAATAATTGCGGATCGGATGTACCTCCGAAACCATGAAGAGCGGTTCTTTGTGACAATCAGGTTCAAGTCAGCAGCGACCTCCTGAAGATACCTGAAGTGGCAAGAGTGAGAGTCTGGCCTAAGGACCAAAAAGTGCTCAAAATAATTCACTGAAAGAAATTGTCACACAGCATTATCAAATTCGCGTCCAACTGACGCTGACGATAGTTTGACACAATCTCCTGATGTAAAATCCTTGCGACATCGACGACTAAGTTAGCGAGATATACAATGTCGTCGTCGTTCATGCGGGCCGTCTACGCGGGGAATCAGAACCATAAGCGTTTGTCTGACTGCCCAATGACCAAATGAACGCGCCTGAATGAGCTCGAGCACCGTAACAAGCGCCCCGAAGGATCCCTTCACACCCGGAAACGGAAAGGCATCTCCTACACTTCTGAGCCCTTTCGCGAAGGTGATCAACTGGGTGAGATGATCTGTAGAAAATTTCGGACGACGGAGAGGGGGGACCATAAGTCGCGGGATCTAATGGATTACAGACCGAGGAACCAAAATGCCTACCAAAAACCTATGTGCCTATATATATTTGAGGCTGGGATGCCGTTACTAGCCGGCTTTGACGCTGGTACTAACGCAACGCAACGGACCCGGGTGGTGCCTCAGGCTGGGCTCCCACCGCTGATTAACAACAGCACCGCCCCCACTATTTCAGAACTGGTACCCAGGCAGCTTTGAAAGTCCGAGAGAAATGTCGAAACCTAATAATTGGGATTCCTCTTGCTGTTATCGAGAGGGTTGCTCCAGGCTGAGCTGGGCGGATAGAGGCTATAGTCGAATTCACTTGAGCTGAGCGCTGAGCAGCTGCCAAGTTTAGGCTTGTTTCAGTGTTTGGGCTCGGCGTAACACACGCACAGCCACTAGTTTGTCTTTGGAGGCCTCGTACAAATAATCGGTATCGATCTCAGATTTGTCGCTTGTATGGGGCCAACATCGTTGCACGGCGCACGCGCCCACACCCGAAAATGTAGACTGAGCCATGGCTAGCACTTAGTGCGGTACTAGGGTGACCGAATGAAGCGAGGCAATGTGCGATGGGAAGTAGAAAGCAATTTTCGAAGGGCGTCTCGTTTAATTTGTTGAGTCTCCATCTCCGCGTCTCGGCCAATTCCATGGCAACATTTTTCATATTGTCATACACGTATGCTCCCACAAGTTTCATTCAACAGTGAGCATGTAACTATGGGAATTCATGCTCTCTTCACGCCGTTCCACCCGCCTCCGAGATGTCGAGTAGCTTGACGAGCTTCCGCCCAGTGCTGTTCGACTTCTTGGTATCCTTGCTGCACGTCCGCAGCTGTATCTGGTCGACCTTGCTCCGGAGACTGACCACGGCGTCGTAGATTTCGTCCCCAAGCTCCTCCCTCATCAGAACCATCCAGTTCCAGCACCGATCTAGGAGGTCCATGTTATTGTTGTTCATCGTCAGTAACCACTTTCCCGCCGGAAATTGGAAACTTGGCCGAGATTCAGGTGTCCACCACCTGGACAGTAGGTACATTCAATACATGCGCTATATCAACTCCCGCGCTATGCAGATATCCTTCCGCAGCTGCCTTGGTCACAGCATAATGTTGGCTCTCCCACGAAATGCCTTCAATGAAAAATTCCATTTTCTGTGTGATCTCCAAACCTGCGGGATGCGGTGCCTCAGTATCTGGCCCCAAATCGACGGAAGGCGTGTAAGACCACACAGTGCCGGAGACGTCAGATATTGCGCCCGAGGAATCAAGCTCGAGGTCTCTAATGAATATGTAAATGTCTGACGGCCCTGATGGAGGGCTAGCCAAAGGGACTGGGGCGGGCAATACAAATTTCTTAGGACAAGAAATCTCCCAATTCTCACTAAGATGGACGTGGCTTGATGAACCAGTGGTTAATTAGATTCGAAAGGCGGAAGGCGAGGTGTCGTACCAAGACACGCTCTGTGATCGCCCCAAGTTTGACCCGCGGGGGTCTGCTCAAAAATGTGATGTGCCTGCGACAGCCAAGCCATTTTGAGAGCACCTTGCGCTAGCCCATTTGATACGAAGCAGAAGGCCGAAAAGCTAACTTGGGAAGCAGTATTCTGGCAGCGCGGGATGATGAATCTATGTAGAAGAACCGAAAATAAG
Source organism: Infundibulicybe gibba (assembly GCA_015501065.1). Lineage (NCBI taxonomy): Eukaryota > Fungi > Basidiomycota > Agaricomycetes > Agaricales > Omphalinaceae > Infundibulicybe > Infundibulicybe gibba. Next base: position 303,746 of record JADNYI010000030.1, on the reverse strand, counting down.
CCATATTATTTTACTGCCCCCACTTGAGGTGCTCCGTACCTGGTGTAGTTGTCAGAGAATTTGATGCCCTGCTGCAATTCTTTGGGGTACATGAGAGCCTGCCATTGACTTGCCTCGGGTACCCCCAATTGATTTGTTGGTATGCAGGCAGCAACCTGCGGTAGGGCTTCCGCTCCGGGACGAATGTATACGTCGCCAATTTTCATTCTGGTCGGACTCCAATCTTGATAGCACACGCGGCCCAATCTGCCAATTAGAGAGTAGAAGCTAGAAAAGTTCTCCTTCGATAATGATTGAGAAATGCCTGGTCCAGGAGGTAGCGGCTCGTCATCTACGTCTGCAAAGACCATGTCGTGGAGCCAGTCCTTGTAAGGGCTTGAAGGCAATGCCTGCCCTTTAAATTGGTCATTCTCCTGCACTGACACAACGAATGGCTCACAACATGGCTGGTTACTATTGAATCGAATCCAATATAGGGTATCATCAGGGTCCCATCTGTGCGCTTTACCAGGGCGTGATCCTGCAAGCCACAAACATCCTCACGGTAACCGTCCTCTGTCTTGACGTGTGTTATTAAGGGGGCCCGAGCAAGAGGTTTGGAGGGAAATGGGAATACCAAGAATTCGGATTCGAAGTAGGCATTAACGTTCTGTAAGAGTGGTCAGCTTATAAGCGGGATCTCTCGAAAGCGCCTCACTATGAAATCAGATAGCTGGATACAAGCCCGCCATTAGCCGTCACTCACGAGACATTATACGGAGGACATACCAAGCGATGCTCAAAATTGACTATCGAAACTGGATCCAGGAGTGTTCCGGCATACGCGTCTATCGGAATCAATTCTACCAACATTGTGAGTAAACAGGCTGTAGGTACAAATACTCCACACACCATCGTGGAATACAAGAGCGTATAAGGGCGGAGAATCACAAAAACCGCACAGTTGAGCAATGTTTGGGAGTCTAAATTATTATTATTTCGTCAAAAGAATTGAGGTGGGAATTTGAATACCTAATATTTTTCGCAAAGAACGATAGATGTTGTTCCCAGATCTGCCGGAATGAGGGCACATAAATTTACGGAAACGTATGACGCACCTCGGGTGCATGATTGCCCTCGAATATATGGATGGTCTTGACGTGCACGCTGTTGGGAACTGAAACCCCGCACGAAGTAATGGTCCCCTTGATTTGAAAACCCCTATAAGGCATCCTGAGGTCGGTCCCGACCCTGAAGGTTCCAAGGAGCGTCTTGGTGGGGAATGTGTGTAGAAGATGGAGTTCTCCCTTCTTGAATTTGATAAACTACAGCCATAATCAGAGAAAAATATTTGGCGGGCGACGATCACTAACATTCACTTCATATAATATCATGTCTAGTCGATTATCTTGCATTCGCCGCCCTGAAAAAACATCGGGGCTTGATAACCTTTCCCAAATACTGAGTCCGACAGCGACTTTTTCAGGATAGAAATATCAGATTGAATATTGGAGGTCTTGAAGCTGGTACCAGTAGTTGCAGAAAGCTAACAGTCCCACAGCCATATGAGCCAAAGGAACTGAGTAGCGCGAATATGACAGACCAGCACGAATCCTTGGAAATCCTTTATCCGGCGAGTGTAGTCGTCGATTTCCCTGCGAATATTCGCGGATTGGATGTATCTCCGAAACCATGAAGAGCTGTTCTTCCTGATAACCAGCTTCAAGTCAGCCTCGATCTCTCGGAGGTACCTTAGCAGGAGTGAGAGCCCGGCCTAACGACCAAAACTTGCTTAAAATAACTCACCGAAAGAAATCGTCACATAGTGTAATTAGACTCGTATCCAACTGGCGCTGGCGATAGTTTGACGCGATCTCCCGATGTAAAACTTATCCGACATCGACAACTAAATCAGCGAGATATACAATGTCGTCGTCGTTCATGCGGGCCATCTGCGCGTGGGACCAGAACTGTAAGAATTGATTCGACCGCCCAATAGCTAAATGAACATGCCCGAATGAGCTCAAGCACCATGACAAGCGCCTCGAAGGACGCCTTCACGCCTGGAAACGGCCAAGCGTCTCCTACACTTCTGAGCCCTTTTGCGAAGGTGATCAGCTGAGTGAGATGATCTGTAGAAACCCTCGCATGGCGGAAAGCGGGGACCATAAGTTGCGGGTCTAATAAATTCGACAGGCGGAGGGGCCAAAACGCCTATGTACTCAGAACCTGGACAAGGCACACAGATGTGTTTATATATAATTGAGACTGGGACCAGCCGGCTTTGACGCTGAGGTCACCACAACAAGCTCAGGTGATAATTCCCACCACTGATTGGCAATAACGCCCCCCTCTCTCCCTATCAAATTCCGAATGTTTCAAGCTTCGCAAGCAGCCCAAGACGCGAGTCCGAAATGCCCTGTTGTCAACCAACCCAGGAGAAACTGTCGAAAATCCTGCTATGCATGGGAATGATTCTGTCGAGAAAGCACACGCTGTCAGCATTCGCCAATATCTTGCACCCAAGCGCCAAATTTTCTTTGTATTTTGCTGGTAAGTTTGAACGAAGAACCCAGGCTGAGCGGGGCATATACAAAGGAGCGGCGATCTAACGCCTATGGACTGACGGTCTTTGACAACAGGAGAACCATGAGGCAATGTTGAAGCGATGTATAAGTGACAGTAAGTCTGACGCGGGTAGCAGCATAAATTACATCACACTGGACCGGAGCCTGAGCTAGTGTTTGGTTTTGGAGGGCCTGTACAAACATACCATACCAAAATTGGTATTGATCTCAGCCGCACCTGAATTTGAAAGGTCACAAGCAGTACGGGCCAACATGAAATGCGGATGAAGCAACTCAGACTGATACATGGTGAGCGCAAATATTGCAAGTTTTCTCCTGTTGAGCTCTAGGAGCCAGGGTATAATAATGTACATCAGCAAAATACTTAGCTGTGAAAAGGCGGTCAACTTCCGGAGAGGATGTGATTTGTTGAGCCTCAAACACAGACGAGAAACTCAACATTCAATAAGGGCGCGTCTTTTGACTGGTGTCCTCGCACCATCTTACACATTGTCATATACAGGGCGTACAATTCGACTCTCATTCACCATCGACACCAGCCGGCGCAATCAAGCTCGTTTCGCACCCTTCCACCCGCCTCCGATCCCCATCCCAAAACTTCCAAACGCTGCGCCCCCAGCACTGCTAGCAGACTGGGGCCCATGGCCCCCCGCGCTTAGGGGCCCGTTGCCGCCCTGGAACGTCGAGCGGAACGACGTCGTCGGCATAGACTGGATCGACAGGAACTTGTTCGGAAGCGGCCTGTCATCCGTGTTATACTGGAACTCAAGCCCAATATTGTCCGCCTCCGAGACGTCGAGCAGCTTGACGAGCTTGCGCCCGATGCTATTCAGCTTCTCGACGTCATCCTTGCTGCGCGTCCACAGCTGTATCCGATCGACCTTGCTCCGCAGACTGACCACGGCACCGCAGATTTCGTCCCCTTCCTCAAGCTCTTCCCCCACCAGAGCCATCGCAAGCCAGTTCCAGCACCGATCTAGGAGGACCGGGTTGTTCTTCATCGTCAACACCCACTTCCCGCCGTTTGCATTCGCCTCGTCCTCCCACATGGGCTTGATGCCGGACTTGAAGATGTGGTAGTTTGAGTTCCGTTCAAGTTTGGAGGGCGGCTTGAGCCAATTGAGGTAGCGGCAGAATTCCTCGACGGTGTCGAACTCGCCAATCACGGTGAGACCGGCTTCATAATCGGTGGATTCTGGGGGTGCGAATGTGGGTTCGGAGGGGGTAGTCGAGGCGGTAGCAGGTTGAGACGGAGGGGGATAAGGGAATTTGGCCTTTGTGTCATGGTAGATCGTCCTGTATCACGAAATAAACCAAACTATAACGAGCGGAGAAAGGCCCGCGTACCATGGGTATTGCAGGGGATGTTCGGGTGCTTTCATGGGTACCCCCGGGGTCTTCGGATCCTCGATCAATTCTGGCTCGGGGGTTTGGCGGTGCCATCAATACTGAAGGAGCGAACTTTCCCTAAGCGCGCTGTGATAGCATCAAGACTTGGAATGTTCTTGTATCCAACCTTGGTGGCCCTCTTCTCGGTCGCTGGGGCAGCAGCAGCTGTCTCGGAGTTTAACTTTTCTATACTCTCGGTCGTGAGTGGATCGCCTCCGCTATCATTAGTAGGTGTGTTCGATTGGGGGGCGATGCAGATAATGCTGATGGCGACGTGGACCGAGTATTAGGTGCATTTACTGCGGTAGAATCTGTGGTGGATGCATTGGTAGAGATTGAAACGCTAGAGCCGGTTCGGAGCACTGATGCAGCGAGCCGAGGACGAGGCGCAAGGGTCTTGGACTGGGTGGGCGTCCCACTAGTGTTGCCGATGTTTACACGAGCGACAAGCTGGTCCAGAGAAGGCAATCGTGACGACTGGGACTTCTTTATAGAATCGGGCGTGGCGCTAGCAGTTGTGGAGGTCATGGTGGTTGTGGAGAGAGAGCCTCAGACTAGAAACAAGCTGAACGCCAAACAATGCCATCAGCATCTTTTTTGTGATCCCGCCGTAGGTCACGGTAATTACTGATGCTATCCGAGTACAGCCAATACAACTGTTCAGCACGGCCAACAATTGAATAGATCTTTTTGTTACTGCGGACCGCCTAGCGAAGCCCAATCGTTCGAGTTCGACTCGGGGCACGTTCGCTGATGCCCTGATCTAATCATATCTGATATTATCCCAGATCGTTACTCCATAGTGAGTGTTATGGGTAATGAGGCCGGAAGAAGAGCACTATGGACACGAGGGCAATGCCTCGAATGCTTTGATTCTCCAAAGGGGTTACTACTAAAGCAGCCAATTGTTCAATCTGGAGTGGTCATTGGCCAATGCTACCTTGATATTTATACGTACCTCTATCATTTGTTGGTCTAATCATACTTGAACCCATGGTGATAGCATTGATGATTTATTTTGAGCGGATCTATCATGACTACATAGTATGGCTCGCACACTCTCACCATCGTCTGGATGTGTTTAGTCACCCCGCACTGCGCAGCACATCACACATGTTAGGGAGTTACATCCAAATTTCTATTAAGTATACAGCATCACTACTATGGCGAACCTCTGGGTACATTGATGCGATCCCGCACGCTCCAGTGTAGTGCGTCAAATTTTAACTCTCGGCGCCTGGGCGGCGGGCGCCAATGGCAGGGCCACCACCAGGCGCACAGATTTTATCACGTGACCCACAAGTCTCGATCGCGAACGCGCTCAAGCAAGTACAAACGCCCACCGCCACTCTTATCTCTGGACCACGTCCACCACGTCGTAGATTCGCTTCACAAGTCAGCTAATTTCTATTCTCTTAAGATCACTGCTAGCACAAATGACTCGCTCAGCTTTGAAGGCAAGTGCTGAAATACAATGTATGACCCTCCGCTCCTATGATCTATCCTAACTCTAGATGATACCGGCCGTCTCGTACGATAGACCAGATAACTTCGGAAGCCGGGACTTTCTTTTCTTCGGCATCGTTACTGTTGGCGCAACCGACCTACCCAGCTTCAAATTCAACCAGTGGTGGCACGCGCTTGAATCCATCCCTATGACACCAGAAAGGCACATCAGCTGCCGGCCATCCCACTTTCTGGAGCCGTCCTATAACAATATATGTCCCAAACTATTGGACCTAGTCATTGAGCACGAAAATAATGAGCCCTCTTCCGCGGTCGACAGGTATATTTTGGGCATATTGCATGACACGGCTAATCATATCAGTCCGAGTGCCTGCCCAGTTAGCGACTAGTCAGGCAACCTTCCTCATTCGAAGGCCAGTTAGACCGCAGCCGTCGTTTGAACCTTCGGGGTAGCACGTCGTAATTCGCTCAGTTTAGCATATATTGGGGTGATATGCCTACGAAGGATTTGTTGTGTCTTGGTGCGTCTGGCCCTGTTCCAGGTTGGGCTTCGCAGGCACGGTCAAATATCCACTCGAGGAATAAGACGACCTCGCCATCACCGATGCACTTCCCTGATGAGAGATAGCCCTTGAGGTACGGTATTCCTGACAGGCCAATTACTACAAGCCATCTGGTCCTGGTGGTCGTTCCTCTGGGTGCGTCGACTGTTGTCTGTCTAACCCCTCTGGACGGGTCGGGTAATGTTGAAGGGTGGGATTGAAGCATGTGGACCTACCCAAGGATCCTAGAGATCTCCGGTAAGCACTGATGGCCGATAGCGTTCGTTCTCACATTTCAAGAGATATTTCACCGGTGACTGCCCAACAGCGTGTCATACTGGCGTGGTAATCGTGCTTTTTTGGAGTGCGGGTAGCTGGCTAGTACAAGCGGACCGTGAACTGGGTGACCGGCGCGGGTAGGGCAATAGACAATTCCAACCACCGCTGGAGAATGCAATTCAAGAGAAGGATCAGATGAGAACGTGAACGAAGGTTATTATTTGGAGATCACGGTTGTGAGCCATCTGACCCTTGTATAACCCTCTAGAATGGAGTGACGAAGGGCGACGACAACAAGACAATTATTGAACCAAGGAGGAAGACAATGTCCCATGTTGTTTGGCAGCCCGTGTGCAAACAAATTGAAGGTCCGACTAATGTCCCAAATAGGCAACTGCCCTGATTTGTCCAGCCTTTTGTGCTCAAGAACAATCACTATGGGCACAATGGCTACCTTGTTTTAAAAGCATGGACGAGAATGGGCTTGTTTCTTCGTCTTACCTGCCCTTGGATGCCATTTGGACATCGCAACGACTACCTAACTTGACTCATACTACCATCCCAACTTAGATTTTTCAACTTGAACGAACTCAGCAATGAACTCTACTGTTTCCAACTGTAAGTTCGCTCCGCAATCTCCGTTATATAAACTCACCGTTTTCTTTAGTTTTTTCGCGAGACGCGTTTCTCAAACGACAAGTCCGCATGAACCGCTCTCACAAGGCCCCGGAGACTCCTATGTTACACCTGTCGTCTTCGCTGAAGGGCAAATCACTTCACATCATTCCCGAAGAGGAAGAGGAATTGCGCAAATCGTCCTCTTCACGTTCTCCTTCGCCTCGGGCACGTTCACCTATGCCCACGGCCAGCGGGAGCCAGAGCCTTGGAGTGAAGGCCAAGAGGAGACAGGCCAACGTCACTGTTTCTGATATTAGAATTGCCCGAAGTCTTTACGTGCGCCAGGCAGATGATATCTCGTCCCAGGACGAGGAGCAACTCCTTTCCTCGCCACGACCTGCTCCGCGTCCTCCGACCACCTCCAGCCCAACCCAATCACCAGATTCGTTTAGACTCACATTTCCCGATGCCTCGTTCAAATTCCCTCACCCCCCAGTTCTCACTCCATCATACCCATCTACTCATGACCAACGTCCGAGCTCCGCATCTCCGACCCCTTCGATGTCTACCTCTGGCTCATCGAGCCCATGTTCCCAAGTCGGGGGGCTTCCGGTGACACCATCATCCTCGGATGACGAGTTCACTCTGGAAGTGCCGTCCCGCCCATTCAATTACCGCCGTGCCTCTATCAAGCCACTTATCATTGCCAAGCACAATACCCCCTCTCCATCTCCTCTTGACGACTCTCCAATTTCTGCATCTCTTTTGCAACCGTTTAAGAATGAACATGAATCCGTTTCTGTACCTCGCATGGACACCCCAGATTCCGAATCCGAATCCGACTCTGAGTGGTATACTCAGGAACTTTCCCAGATCCTCAGCCTCTACTCGCCCCTTCCCCCCGCTTTCCCCCACCAGGAAGCCTCCCGTCCTGAATCAATCTCCATCCCCGATAACAAACTCTTCCTGGATGCCCCTCTATCTCCGCCCGCAAAACACTCAGCCCCATCAGCTACAATCCGTAGTCCTGGGGTTCCAAGCGGACAATTGGATCCCGCATTTCCCCGTCGCAGAAGAAGTCACAGCCGCAGCATCCCCAAACATCCCCCTCCCCCTGTTCCTCCAATTCCCGCTCATTTCCGGGCGTTGTCGAACTCGCCGGGGTCTCACAGCTCATCTGCCACATCCTCACCCTCGTCATCCCCAACAAAAGCAACAACCACGCGCCCCACTAGAACCCTCTCCGTTCGTCGTCCTCCCCCACGATCAAGTATCCCAGCAGATTGTGCCTTCGATGATGACGAATCTTCCTGCTTCTCCCTTTCGTTGTACCAAGATGAGCCCGAAGTCCCAAGCCCAGGGAGCGTCTACTCCCAGCCCTCCTTCAATGCTCGGCCGGAGGATCTGGAGTTCCCCGCCGACGATTTCGAGTTCGATCTGGACATCGATGTTCCTATGAGACTCCCCCTCTCCCTCCCCGGAACTCCGATTGACTTGGAGGCTGACATTGCCAGCGGGCTGGAGGAGCTGAGATTGCGCGAGGCCCAGCCCCCAGTCCCGGTTGCGGAAGAAGACAGCCGTGCCCTCAGGTCCCGATGGAGTTCGTCCACCCTATCCTCCATGAGGGAAGAGCAGGAGCGCCGGTCCGGAGGTGCCTCCAAGCTGAGGCTCTATTTTGGCGGCGGCTCGCCGTCGAAGACCAAACGCGGCAGCGCTAGCTCCGCACACAAGAAGGCCACACCACCTACACCCACATCGCCCTCGAAGAAATTTAGGCAATCATACCGCGAGTCGGATGTTATGATCATCGGCCACCAGGGCATCAGGCGCAGACCGAGTGTCACCGCCAGCGTCAGTGACGCTGGCAGCGATGAGAGCGGGGCTAGTGCCAGCAGCGGCGGTCTGAGGCGTAAACCCATCCCCGTCGAGATGTTCCTGCGTACTGCCGCTGTCTGAACTCCTGAATACGATACCACACACTCCTTTTGTTTGACTATCTCTATACATTCGTTCTTTAATCCACCCCTTGGGCAATACCTCACACTCCTTTAACTCGATTATATCATCCGCACATACGTACCACCACCTCATCGGTTGATCCTAACTGTAGCTCTACATCATATCACACTATCACTGTATCTCGTACATAATGTTATTTTCGTTTCAAACATAAATATCTCATGGCACGTGGCCAAGTTCGCCTTTGGGAGCATTGGTCTGTCACTAACCTGACTTGCTGGCATTTCGCCAACACCACTCAGGTCATTCATATTCATTTGTAGACATGGGATCCCCTACGCCCACCGGGTCCTATTTTCGCATCACGGAGCGCGATGAGGCTGGACGCGTGTCTGTATATAATTTTCAATCAGGTCGTGGCCAGGTGAGTCCGCTAATGATCTCATCCAATGCGTAGGATCTTGACCTTTGACCATTTTAATGATATAGGCACGCGTAGGACGGGCGGTCGATGCGCAGCCCCGCCAAATGCACACTGGCTTGCTCGATTTCGCGAAAAAAGTCTTCCTCCCCGCAGGGTATCCGGACACCGTATCCCCTGGTGAGTCCCTGCCGCGAAATCGCCCTCCGAGTGCTGATGGGGTTCAGATTACCTCCGGTGAGGACCTTCTTTATGATGGGTTGAGGAAGGCCGGGCTGACCGGGTTGATCCACGAGTAGGTATCAGATTTTGAACGCATTGCAGGCGTTTTGCAGCTCGTTGGCTGGTTTGCTTTCGTCCAGAGCTGTCCTTGAGGGTGTGTTTATGTGGCTATTGCTAGTTGAATGTTGACCATTTTTTCTCTCAAGGTTTCGGGGTGGGAGACGCCTCTGCTACGGCCACGCATGCCATGTTGTTGACCGTGCTGCAGGATGTTTTCAGCCGCCTCACAAGTCAGTCATTTCGCTTGGCTGCCCATTCATATTTGGACGGTGTTTGACATTCCGTTCGTCGCGCGCCGCGTAGCCATATTTGCGGCGTACTTTATTGGATCCTTGTTGTCCCCCGAAGCCAAAACATACCGTCTTCTCGCTGATATTCTTAACGACGTCGCCATTATCCTCGATACATTATCCCCACTGCTAGGCTCGCCGCAGCTACCTGTACATATTCCTGGCCTTCGTGTTGCTGCACTGTGTCTAAGTGCGGCATGTCGGTCCCTCTGTGGGATAGCCGCTGGCGGTTCAAAAGCTGCGATTACACTGCACTTCGCGACGCCGCTTAGCGGCAAGGGTGATATTGGCGATCTTAATGCCAAAGACTCCAGCAAGGAGACCGTCCTTGCTCTACTTGGCATGCTGGTGAGTTCCCCTCAAGCTCGTCAGCTCACAGAAAATAACCTGCACTGCATAGCTTGGTACACTAATCATCCCACACCTTACTACCCCGTGGACAATCTATCCTGTCCTTCTTCTGCTTGTCTTCGTGCATCTTGCGCTTAATTATATTGGCTTGCGCGGTATCGCCCTGCGTACCCTCAATCGCCAACGTGCAGCTCTTGCTTGGACTTTTTATCGCACCCATTCGCGCGCACCCTCCCCAACCGAAATCGCGCACCTCGAACACATCCTCACCCGTCCGGATGTGTTCCGCTCTTTACATGCTGGTCAGATCACCGGCACATGTACACTCGGCGCCTCACTTCCCTGGGCCTCAATACCCCCTGCACTGCTGCCGCTCTTTGCGGAGGAGGAATACGTTCTGTGGCCGGAGCACCACCCAGACGGCCGGCTACATGTTGCAGTATCACTGAAAGCAGAACACGCCTTTCGCGATCAGCTGCGTGCGTGGGTACATGCGGCGGAGGTGTGTGTCGCCGGGAGATCGGACGCAGCCAAGGAAAAGCCTGCGGATGTGGAGGCGCTTGCACTCGCGTGGGTGCGGCGTGCGCAGGAGACGGTGCAGTCATGTTTTTCTGAGTTCGTTCACGAGATGCGCCAGGTAGGGTGGGATATGGATGACGGGATGCTTATGGCGGGTGCCCCGTCGCTGGTAATCATGCGAATAGAGGATAGTCCCGCGAGGGAGGATAAGGAGGATTAATTCGTAATAAACAATTATGGGGCCCATCCTCCCTCGAATTCCACTCAAGCTGGGCCCATGCCACTGGCGGTCTTATTCGAAACTTACAGCACTTGAACCCCTACACTATCTACATATTCTAACATCTAAGTACTGCGTATAGTAGTTTGGAATCATCCTCCATAAAGCTCCCAGCAATTCCCCCAACAAGCTGCCTCCGTTTAGAGCCCCAGCGATTATTCGTCCGACTCGATGAGCTCGCGCGACTTCAATGACCGGGGAGTCACCGAGCACGGGAACGGACAGGGATGGCTGTGGAGAGTATAAATGCTGACAATCGGCTTGGTTTGGAATGCTACATACCTGATCACCATACCCGCGTACTTTCCTTCAATCTCGATGTCGTTTCCCTGAGAATCCTTAGCCTTTGCAATATCCATTGTTGCCAGGACGCTGGCGATGGTGAGCCAGACCTAGGAATAAATGTGAGCGACCAGACCCCAAGGAAATGTCGATTGGCCTACGCTTGAGTCAGCTAGATGGCGCCCGGCGCAGACGCTGCCAGTGAGAAACGATCAATTGGAAATCTCCTTCATTGAATATGGTGCACATACCGCCTTCCGAATCCAAATGTTGGAGTGGAATCATTTTTACTCAATTTGCCTTGGTCGTCGAGATGTCTCTCCGGGTGGAAGCTGTCAGGATCCTTGTAGATATTCTCATTGCGCGTCATGGCCCTGTCATGACGCATGAGGGGCGGATACAAGAATTTAAGAATCAGCAGTGGGGGACCACTAACACATACCAGATATTGGCAAACACAATGGAGCCTAAGAGAGAGATCAGGGATATTCTGTGCGATGAGAGATGCTAACCCTTTGGAATGAAGAAGCCCTTGTAAACATCATCCTCGGTCGAGGCGTGAGCAACCCCCAGAGGAGCAATAGGCCGCCAACGCATCACCTCCCGATATAATGCTTCTACATATGGCAGCGACGGTCGATCTTCAGGCTTGGGAAGGCGACCCCTACCAATGACTGTGTCGATTTCGTCTTGTGCCTTCCGTTGCACATTAGGGTTGGTGGCCATGGCATGGAAGAAGACCATGGTGGTCGACGCAGTCTGCGAATAGGCACTAAAGTATTGTCTAGTGGAAATGATGCGAGACTAACGGTCTCAGCCCCAGCTATACCGGCGCAACGTTAAGAAACGATATGTGGTCAAATTGAAGAGGATGAACGAACTTCCGTACGCTGTTGCAGTGACGCCCTTGATAATAGCCTCATGCTCGGCGGACCCATCCTCATCATTGGCCTCCAACAGGCCGCGCAACAGGGATGGCTTCCCGGTCCCATCCCTCTGACCATTGGCATTAGGAATGAAGCCATTGTTAGGTGGGTTGGGTCAACATACCATGCTCTTCCGGACAAAATCGAATCCGGCATTCTGCATCTGATATGTCAACTCCCTGACCTCGCCTGCTTCCTGGTGGAATTTCGCTCCCGGGAACCAAGGAGGGATATGCCGGAGCACGGGAAATGTGCTCACCAGCCACGCTCCGGGGAGCATAGCTGTTGTCGCACGGTTAGCCACTTCCTCAGCAATGAGCACAAATTTGTCGTTCATTGTCGAAACATCGTGCCCATACACGATGGCCATGATGATCGCCGCCGCGACACTATTTGATAAGTACCAAGATTGGTGGCATATGGTATCGGGGACTCACACTCGGATATGTAGTTGGAAGTCGTCAGGGCTCTCTAGGAGACTTCTCAGCATCTGACGGATCTTCCTCGTCTGGATCGGCTCATATAGCGCGACTGCATCCTTCCTGAAGCCTTGCTGGAAGACCCGTCGGTGGCTCCGCCACAGGTTCCCATAGGGCAGGATAGGGAAGTTGAAGTTAACAAAGTCCATCCTCGTGGAGGTGTCCATATCAACGATGGAGGGTATAAACACTGGGGAACTCACAATTCTAGCATGGGAAGGGATGGTCGACTTGAATAGTTTGACGCCCTCTTCTCCATGATCTCGACGGCATCTTCGAATGAATTCAGGACGATGATGTGCTGCCCTAGTGCTTCGGCATGGAGAATGTTGCCTGTGAGAATGGTCAGTGGAAGCCTGGAACACCAGAAGCATTGACACACTCCCATAGGTTTCCGCCCATTTGGTATACGTGATCCAAGGTTCCTGGGTCGGAATTTCGAGTGCGTTACCGATGAAAGGCTTCGGCTTCGGGCCTGGAGGAAATGGGAAGCGTCTGAGGTTTCTGGTTGACTGTAGATAGCGCTTGCAGAGATACGCCACAACCAGGGCTGCGAGCAGCAATGCTAGGCCTGGGTTAGTGGTCAGTGGAATCATGGTGGAGGAACGGAGACCTGGCCCACTGGAACATAAGTATTTATTGCCTTGACCGTGCAGTAGGTATCAAAGATGCATGCTGTAAGTATCAAAGATACCATGGTCGTGTGGGTATCACATACGGGAATAGGATAGAACTACTCACGGAGTAGCATCTGGAGTTCGGATATCATGTTGTGGAGATCCCAAGCGTGGTAACATCTAGTAGGTGATATGAGTTGTGGGCAAGTCAGCTGCGCCCAGCGGTCGATGCGTCATTGCTTTCTTATATTCTTCTGTTGGCGTACGGTCACGGCGACGACCCTCAAATATTTTTCACGAACACGCTTGTGGTCTCTCCCGCCTACGTGAACGACTTGACCATTTCTCAGAGATTAACACGCTTTTTGTTCATCTTTCAGACGTTGTGATGGCCGTACGTGATCATAACAGCCATATTGATGGCCGCTGTGAAACCGCTTGAGCCGTGTCGCAGTTCACGAGCCAGGCGGTTTGGTTTGGGCTCTGATACCGTAACGGGAGGTGATTTGAGCTTGAGGGCCGTTATTACCACATAGCGGATCCGAGTCCCATTTTTTCGAAAAGGTTTCAAGTTAGCCAGTCATGGAACTATCAAGCAAATTGAGTATCATGATGTGAGTAGGACCTGGGTCTGACGCAATAGTTATGTACCTCGTTGGAGATACCCCCCATCGGTCAACGAGATCAAAAGAATTCTATCAGCGGGCGCAGTGAGACGAGACGATGCGGAGATGATGATGGTATTAGAATAAGGTACACAACGAGTACATAGACGATCTATGTACGAGGCGTAGGATAGTCCACATATAGCCGGAGGTAGCGTACATATGGACATTTAGTCCAACAAATTCCTACTTAGCTCTTGCTCACAAGAAGAGGGTATCACCTATGGATGGTGGTGGTAATGACATATGTCATGACGCATACCGGCCCGGCGGCCTACTGATCATGAATAATAATTGAATAATTGTGCGCGTGACCACTTACTCGCAACACTGCGGGCAGCCAAACATTTCTAGTATCTACACTGAAAAATGACACAGAGGAAATGCATTGTAATTCCTTAGCCAGCTTCTTATGGCTAAAATGCTAAATTTATATGCGGGTAAAATATGAGAACTACAATAAATCTTTCCCCTTTGTCAAATCAGTGTTTAACAAAGGGTCCCTTTAGGGATTCCGACGAGCCGAGTGCCAGCTCCGCAGGGACGCGCCGAGAGCAGCGACACCCATTTTTTAGTCGCCCAGCGACGCGGCGTGCTCGTAAGGCTCGTTCCCCATATTCTAGGAGCTGAGGCACCAACCCAATGAGGCTGATACCCCTGGTGAATCTTGTGCAATCGTTGCCCGGGATGGTTTGTGAGGCGCATCAATTAATTGAAGTCGAGAGATGCAAAGCCCCTACCCCAACGCTTGAAGGTGCCTTTCAGGTGGACCTAGTGGTGGGCACGGGTAACCCGCGGATAAACCCACTGTGACCCGTGCCCCCACAAAACCCGTACCCGCGTCTAGGGGTACCGTGAGAGCACGGGTACGGGTAGGTAGGGACTAGCACAGATAAGGTATACCCGGTTAATCAACCGGATAATGTGATTATTACAAATACGGATCGGATACAGATATAATTGACCGGATATCCGGGTCTGCCGCGGATATCTGTGGCATATTTTGATAGTTTGATCCCCCACCCCCGCTGGGGCAGTAATTGCATCCTTGTTGCTTTCTGTGCTTCCTATGGGTACCCTAAGGAGTATAGATGCTCAGGCCAGCCATTATTTGTGCTTTACCATGAAATTTCCCCCAGGAGCTCCAAAATCGTGCCAGGGGCCTGGTTGGCCGCGGCCGAGCTCAGCCAAGTCCGGCCCAATCCGGATTTAGACGCCGATCGCCGGCCCCTGATTCCCGGACCCCCGTTCCGCAACAAATATATATTTTTATTTCATTTGAAGCGGATACCACAGATTATCCGGGTATTTGTGTATTTATACCCGGATATATCTGTATCCGTCATTATTTAACCGGGTACTCACGGTAGTATCCGTGCTAGTCCCTACGGGTAGGTGCGGGTTCCACGGGTAATATAGCGGGTACATACCATCTGTGGGATGCGGCATTGGTATTGAAGGCCATAGCTTGTGTAATGGTGGGCCTATAGAGCTTGAGGCGATTGGGATATGAACTGCCGGTCATGAGAGCGGGGAGCAATGGAGATGCCTGCAAGGCACGTCCTAAGCTGCAGGAGAGGGCTGTTGGTACCCCCCATTTCGCCTCGAAACACCATTGCACACATCGATTGACATGGTGAATGGGCGTTTCGAGGGTGTAGAGGGGCACCAGCCTGGGGTGAAGAGTGGGGAAGAGTATTGCCAGTGTGGGTGGTGTTGGTGTTGGTGTACCGGCAAGACACGTTGTGATGTAAGCATTCGTCTCTCACAAATGAGAGACCCAAGAGAAGGCCGTGGTCGGTGGCTCCACTGTCATTAATATCATTCCTGGCATACCTGATACTGTTAAAATAAAGTTGAGATTACTAGAATGTGTTGGGCAAGGGAGACGAGTGCCCACCAGCTCCCACCAGTAATCATGTAAGACCTCTCGATCACGCTCAAAAGCGCGATCATGACATCATTCGAAGTCTATTGGAAGCCAAGGGCAACATCGTTGAGATCAAATAAACAAACATCCCCAAAATGTCAAAGTCACCAATACTATTCAGGATTTTGGCAACTAACGCACTTCCCTGCTGCCGGTGGATGTGGTACAGCGCCTAGATCTTCAAGGAAATCCTCTCTGGCGCATCAATATTAGTGCCATTCACCCCCGAAACTGCTGGCTTGAACTGAGCAGACATCACTCATATGCACGCCTTGCGTCAAGAAATTCTTCCGCCAAGTGGAGTGGAGTTCTCCGCGAGCCTCAATTTGACTCCAGCAACCATCAACGCTACCCACAATACAACGATACGCCACGAGTTTGCAGCACGCGTCCTGTGCAATGTGGTTGTCGCCCGGTCAAATCTTCTCCGCATTTTCGAGGTTCGCGAGGAATTGGCCCCCATTCACACACATACCGACGAGGAGCGAGAAAGGAGGTCAAATGTTTGCAAGGGCACTGAAGCAGTCGAGGGAGAGGTGGCGATGGACGGGCAGGGTGAAGGATTCGTCAATATTGCCAAGGTAATTTCCATGTTCCGTGTATTCATCAGGCATTCGAGATCGTTCCCTTCATATGCTTCAAATAAATGATGCTGACAAAATCGCTTCTGGTAGTTCATCAGTCAAAAAAGCACCACATTCCCGCCAACTGTGACCCGATTCTATTTTGTACGGGAACACCGCCTACATGGAATTGTAACTGGTCTAGAGGGCGTGAAGGTTGCAACGTCGCATGAGGACAAGTTGGACAAACTACTTGTGTCATTCAAGGACGCCAAGGTCAGGTCCTTGATGGTCTTGAGCAATTCCACTTACCATTTCCATTAGATAGCTTTGTTGGAGTGGTCTGATAGTATCCATGGCTTAGTGGCGGTGTCGATTCACACATATGAAAGGGCTCCTCAACTCGTGCGCCCCCCAGTATTGCTTCCTCCCCCGCAACTCACGTGTCGACCTAGATGTCGCTAGATTCTAGCATGTTCCGCACCATACTTCGTGTCGATACACTCTCTCGCTGTGCCGCTCTCCTCCTACCTAAAGATGCAATTGCAATCCTTCCTTTCCATCAGTCTCAGGCCGAATTGGATGCAATGGATCAAGATGTTCTCCAGGCGAGGTGGACCTAATACCCCAGTTTGTTTAATGCATAGCTGACATGAGGCAGGGACCTGCCGTATTCTCCGAGTTTCATCTTGGACCTTCAAAGCGACGTGGATCAGAACATGCGGAACGTGATTGACTTCGTCTTCCTCCCAGGGTTCAATAACCCAACGATTGCTATCCTCTTTCAAACTCAAGAGACTTGGACAGGGTGATGTTATACTTCATTGCTGAGGTGATGGGTTCCACTGATTGATTTTCAGTCGCCTGAAGGAGTTCAAGGACACTGTCCGACTGGTCATCTTCACCCTCGATATTATCTCCCAGAATTACCCGATCATCACCTCCGTCGAAGGCCTTCCCCATGATTCGCTTTCATTGTTAGCGTGCTCCCCTGCCCTTGGGGGTGTGGTCATCATCACAAGCAACTCTGTTGTTTATGTAGACCAATCATCACGGCGAATTGCTCTATCAGTCAATGGGTGGTCTGCCCGCATCAGCGACTTGCCCTCCCTGCCCTTGACTCCCGAGGATCAACTCCGAAATATTCAGTTGGAGGGATCCAGATCGGCATTTGTTGATGACAAGACTATCTTTTTGATTCTCAAGGATGGTACCGTCTATCCGGTTGAGATCACTGCTGATGGCAAGAGTGTCTCGAAACTCACTATTGCGTCACCGTTGGCTCAAACAGCCATTCCGGCGGTCGTCAATAAGATTGGCGATGGCTATCTGTTCCTTGGAAGCACAACAGGCTCGTCAGTGCTGTTGAAAACGGCGCATGTGGGGGAAGAGGTCCAAGAGGATCAAAAGATGGAATTCGCACCAGCGACGATTGTTCAGACAGGCAATGCAATGGACATCGATGATGATGACGATGGTGAACTGATTCGCCTCCTGATACGAACATGTGCTGATGGCCCCGTGCTATCCAGATATTTATGGTACTTCCAAGATCACGGAGCCAGCTACCAACGGCCAACCTGACGCAAAGGGCGGCGCAAAAAATACACGAACCGTCATCCACCTCTCATTATGCGACTCCCTGCCAGCATATGGTCCAATAGCCGATATGGCGTTCTCTCTTGCGAGAAACGGCGTGGGCGACCCACAAAGCATCTGATTGACTTTTATTGATCAACCGCTAGGATCGACCCGTTCCCGAGCTTGTTGCTGCGACAGGTGCTGGTAGTCTTGGTGGGTTCACCTTGTTTCAGGCATGTCCACACCCCGAGCTTATTCGCATGCCTGGAGCTAATATTCAACTCAGCGAGATCTTCCTGTCCGCACAAAACGCAGGCTACACCCTGTCGGCGGTGCCCGTGGGATGTGGTCGCTCCCGATTCGACAGCCCATCAAGGCCGGCGGAATATCATATGAACGTCCTGTGAATCCATACCAATCAGATAATGATACCCTGATTATTAGCACTGATGCCAACCCCTCTCCCGGGCTGTCCCGCGTAAGGTCATTCTTCCTTCTGCCTGCATGTTTCTCATTTAGGAGCAGATTGCTGTCCGCACGGCTAAGGACGTGTCCATTACAACCCGCATCCCGGGCACCACGATTGGTGCTGCCCCATTCTTCCAACGGACTGCCATCCTCCATGTGATGACCAATGCGATTCGTGTCCTTGAACCAGGTATTGGCACTACTTTGATCCGCAGTACCATTAACGCAGAGCACCACAGACGGAACTGAGCGGCAGATAATTAAGGACGTGGATGGCAACATGCCTCGTCCGAAGATCAGAGCATGTCATATTTCTGACCCACTTGTTCTCATTCTGCGAGAGGATGATTCAATTGGATTGTTCATCGAAACTGAGTGTGGAAGAATTGGGCGCAAAGATATGTCGCCCATGGGTGACAAGGTATGCTGTCACGAACCCCTATACTGGTCTGTTCTTGATGTTATATAGACCTCGCGATATTTGGCCGGCTGCTTCTACACTGACAGCACTGGTATCCTGGAATCGAACCTTGAGAGTCCGCCCGCAGTCGGTGGCGCCAACCAACCCGTGACTGCATCGCAAGCGGCAGGCACCACTGGAAACAGGAGCCAGTGGCTTGTCCTCGTCCGTCCCCAGGGTATCATGGAGGTATATTCAACGAATTCCTATCTGAGTATGCCTTTAACCCTCGTGATCTAGATCTGGACCCTCCCCAAGCTGGTGCTGGTCTTTTCGACCCCCTCACTAGCCACCCTACAAACTGTCTTGGTTGATTCACAAGAACCGCCCGCTCTATCCCTTCCCCAGGATCCGCCTCGGAAGCTGGAGGCGCTTGATATTGAACAGATCCTGATAACCCCCATCGGTGAATCATCACCCCGACCACATCTCCTTGTAGGTGACCTTTCCTCATTTGGACGGCTGATATATTCTGTACCTCAGGTGTTTCTAAGGTCAGGGAAGCTCACGGTCTATGAACTGTTCCCTGCTGGCCCAACGTCCGAAGTTCCACCCGTCACACGTGCTTCACGCTTGAAGGTGTCATTCACCAAGATTCTGTCGAGAGTGTTTGAGATCCAACGTAGCGACGACAGCGAGAAGAGTGTGATTGCAGAGCAGAAGAAGATATCGCGGACGTTCGTTCCATTTGTTACAAGTCCCCAACCAGGCACCACCTTCTCGGGTGTATTCTTCACGGGAGAGAACCCGAGCTGGATCATGGCAACGAACAAGGGTGGCCTACAACTATACCCTTCTGGCCATTCAGTTGTTCATGCTTTCACATCCTGCTCGCTTTGGGAATCGAAAGGAGACTTCCTGCTTTACACGGACGAGGTTGGTACCTTGACATCCATCCAGCATTGTTCTCATTCATTGCAGGGTCCGAGCCTGTTGGAATGGGTGCCGGACTTCCAGCTCGATGGGCCATTGCCTTTCCGGTCTCTTCCTCGAGGAAGGCCATATTCAAGCATTGTCTTCGACCCAACCACCTCCCTCGTCATTGCTGCGTCATCACTTCAAGCCAAATTTGCCTCTTTCGACGAGGACGGGAATCAAGTGTGGGAGCCAGATGGTTAGTCCTGTGGTATGGTCTAACGAACTATTGCTCAATATGTATCTACAGCACCCAACATTTCAGACCCGTTATGCGATTGCTCTGCACTTGAGCTCATTTCACCCGACTTGTGGGTCACGATGGATGGGTCAGTGACATCATATATCCAATTACCATCTCACTTATCATTGATCTACAGATATGAATTTGCCACGAATGAGTACATCAATGACGTAGCCTGTGTGACGCTTGAAACCGCCAGCACGGAATCGGGCAACAAGGACTTCGTTGTTGTTGGCACAACAATTGATCGTGGAGAGGATTTAGCTGCGAAAGGCGCGGTAAGCTGGCATGTCTAGACTCGTGGCCACTCCAACCCAACCCAAAAATAGACCTATATATTTGAGATCGTTGAAGTCGTTCCGGATCCGACGATCTCACTCAAACGATGGTACAAGCTTCGTCTGCGATGCAGAGATGACGCGAAAGGTCCTGTCACTGCGGTTTGTGGTTTCAATGGCTACCTTGTTTCGTCGATGGGACAGAAGGCAAGTGTATACACCTGACCATACCCGAGCCCTATCAACCAGTTGTTCAGATCTTCGTTCGAGCATTCGATCTTGACGAGCGTCTTGTCGGCGTCGCATTCATGGATGTCGGCGTGTATGTCACGTCCCTCCAGACCCTTAAGAACCTCCTCCTCGTTGGTGATGCCGTCAAGAGCGTCGCCTTCATTGCATTCCAGGTCCGGGCTTTCACAGAGGCCCTTGACCAGTTGTTCACGAACCCTTAGGAAGATCCATACAAGCTGGTGCTTCTCGCCAAGGATATAAGCCATGTCCGTGTAACGCGGGCTGATTTCTTCTTTGCCGATGGCGAGTTGTCGATTGTGACAGGTGATGAGGAGGGCATCATCAGAGTCTATGAGTACAACTCCCAAGGTATCCCGCTTCTCACATTATTTGACCACTTATTTATTCTCCGCGTATCAGACCCTGAATCCAGAGATGGGCGACATCTTCTTCTCTGTAGTGAATTCCATGCCCAGTGCGAATACCGGACCTCCACCTCGATAGCACGACGTGCAAAGGATGACCCAGTGATTCCGCATGCAAAGCTCATATGCGGTACGTGATCTGACGAGATTCTTGAAATCATGCCTCACATACCCCAGGATCCATCGACGGGTCTCTATCCTCCCTAACGCCAATTGATGAATACACCTTCAAGAGACTTCAGTTACTTCAAGGGCAGCTGACGCGTAATATCCAGCATGTTGCCGGGCTCAATCCCAAGGCATTCCGGTATGGATATACCCTTTTCCGTTGATGCGATTTCACGTGTGTTCCAGGATTGTTCGGAATGATTTCGTGTCAAAACCATTATCCAAGGGCATTCTGGATGGGAATCTTTTGGGCCATTTTGAAGGCCTACCGATCACGCAACAGGACCAAGTCACTCGGCAAATAGGAACAGAGAGAGAGATTATACTTCGAGATTGGATCACGCTTGGAGGTCCATGGTAGACACCATTACTTATTTATCTAACTCCCATTGTTGTCAAGACAGATCGCAATTGCACAAATCATCACCATTGTCACATAGTCATTAGGAATGACGACTTCCGGAACGGATTAGTGATTATCGATCCCGGATCATGATTAACAACTGTGCGCGTGACCTCTTAGACTCTTCCTCTGCGTTGTGCCAAAGCAAGCGGCGGTGGCACCGGCGTCCTGGCTGAGCGTTGAATATTCACGGCGCCCGCCACCTACGCTGATGCATATGTTTATTGTGGCTTTATTTGATCTTATATAGAATCAAGGGCGTTAGACATCATAGCCCCAAAATTCAAACGCTTCCCAACATGTTATTGTCAGACTATAGTGAGCTCCCACCTGTGAGTGTTTCTTGCAATTTTCAGTTCCGCCCCTCATTTCGTACTTAGTTGCCCCCCCAATTCCTCAACAAAGCGGCCGACGCCACTCCAGAATTTATTGAAAATGGCTTCCTTGCCTTTTGGTCAGCATACAGGGACTATTTTGCCTCTCGGGGGTATACGCTTTATGAAACTGTCGAAGTAGAGGGTTCTAATGGCTACCAACTGATATCAGCATCTCCTCCACCTTCCGCACATCCGTATGCCGTCATCTATTATGATGCGTCAGATAAATTGGATATTCATATTCCTTCAGTCTGTTTTGATTCAGCCCTCTTGGGACGCGTTTTGATATTGTCAACCGCTAGATATTACATTTCTTTGCTCAAGATGCTCTGGATCAGCACGTCGTCATTAAACCTGTGTTACACAACTCGGACGAACACCGCGTATACACCCTGCTTTTGTCCCGCCCAGAACTGCTCCAGGCGGAAGCCTTCCCATCCGTGATACCTACACTCGATATCATCCCTACTCCCCATGACTTTTCTTTCGTCGTCACTCCTCGGTATGGTGACTCTAATATCTTTCTGTTTGGTTCTCAATACTCCTGCTAGCTGGGGAATTGCGCCGATATACCCAGGCCTCACCAATGTTCGTGAAGTACTTTTTTTCATTGAGTCCATCCTCCGCGTGTGTGATGTCATTCTCATCGCGATACTCAGTCGTTGATTATGACTTAGGGGCTCACTTTCCTTCATAGCCATCGCATCGTGCACCGCGCAAGTTCTCTCCCCATCAATCCAGCCCCCCTCCGCTAAAACACGCATGATAGGACATTGACTGGAAAAATATTTTAATCAATCATTTCAGTCATAATGGTGATTATTCTCGTCGGGAAAAATCTTCTTATCGAGCGAGCCCGCATGCTCGATACTGCCTCTTCGATTTTGACCTCTCTCTCATTGTACCAAAGGATGTCGAGCGCCTCCCATCCGCATTGGCTACCGTTGGTTCCCCGTATAATCACCCTCAAGATATCAACCAGGGAGAATTTGACTACGACCCATTCGCGTACGACGTGGCTTCGATGGGCAACATGTTAGCCAGATTTGATGTGAGTCTAACCTCAATGCGATTTTTGGTCACTCCAACGTCATGATTGGAATAGTATGTCATCCCGACGGTTCCTCTACTTGCTCCCCTTCTTGATCAGATGACCACACACATTGTGACCCGCCGGTTCACCGCACCCGAGGCGCTCAAATTCTGCAGTTTCATCAGGGAAAGTCTAACTGTCAAGGAGCTGGATACACGTCTGGACCCCGAGCCCCAAAGAGATGGCTACTGTCGAGATCGCTGGGCACACCTCCCTCCCGATTTCGTGAGGACATGGTCTGCATATCGCGAGTCGCCGCCCTCCTACCAAATACGGGTCCTACGGTGGATTGGATGTTGGGATCTGGGTTGGAGATTGTTGCGATTCATTCGGGGATTCCTGCGGATTTGAATGCATGCTCAATGTGGGACATGGTACCTAGGTTCCTGATTATGCTTCGGCAACATTACAGAACCCGCAGATGGGCGAAATTTTAGATGAACCCGACCTTCGCCGGCCCATATCAGTGGTCTATACATGCTCAATAAGTTCGGCCAGGAAGTGCCCCGATGATTCTTGAAAGAAGGTCCAGGGGGATGCATGTTTAACTTTATACAGGTCGGGGCTGATGGCCGGGCACTCTGTCACAAGCGTGGAAGTGCCTCATGGTTCGCGACATACCCGGGAGGGCCAAGAAAATGAAATAATTCAAGGTGGTTCCTGGAGCCTGGTGACTCCGACTCGCGAAATTCACGTTTTGGGGTTGGAATACTCCAACCTGCCCATCGGCACCCTGTAGACTCGCTTGCCAGTCACACTCGCGAGCTCTGGCGCGATGGTCACCGCATTACGAACATGAGACCACATGACCAGGCTGAGCGAGCTCGGGCTTCGCAAGTGTGCTCGCCAACCGTGTTTATCACGGGAGCACATTATGGATGGGGACGAGCCTAGGCATCCTGCTCCGGATTACGACTATTTCTTCAAGCTGATAGCATTTTTTCTTCCCTCGCTACCTCGGAATAGAGTAGTCAGCATCCAGAGGGCATCCTCCTCCCACAGCCACTCTCGGCTTGTTTAACTTCAGAGTTTCGCCGCGGCAAGGAAGAATTGTCCCCCTCTATGATACTCATTCTCAATATCCATGCCTCGTGATTTTCCTTTCATCGTGAGCGTGCACCGCGCGCCGCGTACGCATGCTATCAACTCATTCTCGATCCTCATCTTCGGTTAGAGCATGTGTTTAACCTACCCAAAACTCCCACCATTATATTTGGCATGCAGTAATTTTCTCGATTTTGGGCGGTATCGGTTGAGTACAAATTCCTCAACGCGCTTTAATTTTAAACACGCACGACGCACGACGGCTGGCAGGCCAAAACAATTCAGGCGGTAGCGATTCCTAATGCTATTTTGAATTCACAGCAATCATGCCATAGCTGTTGCTGGCGGTCCTCATTGCGTATTGTAGTCTAGAATTAAAGCCTCAGAAATTACCTATCAGATTCCCTCCCCCAATGAGCCGCGTCCGTTTGGAGACCCGGCGATTATTCATGACCCTCCAGACCCCTAGTTCAGGCAGGAGGGGGGTCTATCCCTAGGCAACTTAAATTTTGAAAAGTACGAAAATGGCCCAAAAATGGGCCTTCACTTCGATCGGAATGCGTACGAAAGTCCCTCAAATAGGGTACCAACCCCGATTTTACCCCAGTATGGAAGTGCCTAGTCGGTAGCGAAGTTGGATATTTGAAAGTACGAAAATGGTAGGAACCTGCCCTGACCTGCCCCAAGCAACCTCACCAACTTGAAGCCCATGATTTATCATTTGGGCGGGCCGCGCAAGCGAAGCTCCTCCAACTAATTTTGCTGTTTACTGCTCCTGTAATAATGGCAAGAAAAATTCGACGCTAGATCGCGTTTTGCGCACGAAAGTACCCCAAATTAGGCAACCCTGATCCGCGTGCGTACGAAAATGGCCAAAACTGGCCCGACGAAAACACCCAAAATCAATGATTTTCAATTTAACATCTAACCGCATAGACCCCCTCCTGTTTCAGGCCAACTAGTCAGCCACAAGTCCCTCAGCCGGATCAAAGGGGGATTGCCACACACACAACCACTCCGAGTCAATGATATGGTGGGGTCAAATCTTGCCTCCCACAGCTCTTAACTGACTACCAGGCCCATAAGGTACATCTGATAACAAATTTTGAGTGGAAGCAAGGTTTTGCGAAATGGGAAATACCCAAGAATGCCACCGCGGTTATCACTGGTGGGCCTTGGAGCAGATTAGTGAGTCACGTCTACACGTCCTACATAACGATAAACCCATCATATCGTGTCTAGGGTACTAATACTGCAGGGAGGGTCAAATTCGTTCCTGATGAAATATTCTATGGTCTGGCATATGTGAAAACGGAAGTGAGGGTTGAAATTGAGAGGTACCCTCTCCGCATTCCAGCATCCCGGATGAGGGGAGATGCTACCTTCAAGGAACCTGAAGGTCCAAAGGTGTAGAGGCGTAAATAGCGTTTTTCATGTCGGTGGTCACGGTCTCTAATACTACCACTGTCAGTGTTCGAAATCCACGACCATGGGACTCAGCCTCTCACGTGGATGAGTAGTCGACAAAACTGGCTTCAAGATCATGATGGCCTTGGTGCATATCGTGTTGGTTTTACATAAAACTAGGATATTGTTCATTCGGCGTTCGACGGTCATGGCAGGGTGTCGGGGTCAGCCCAGCCTCCCGCAGACGGAAAAAAGGGATGACGGACTCGGATAATAATTTCAAGTTCTTTATTACAATTGGATCCTTGGCTCCACGTCGCGCGACGCGCTCATTGCGAGCACTAGCAGTAAAAGTGACGCGGGCCCGGCCCAACTAGATTAGATTTCCACGTGTAAGGCCTTCAAGCCTTGGGGGCCCACAACATAAATGCCACAACATCTTATATAATAAAATCCAATCTCAACACTTCAACTTCATCGCTCTTCCTCAGTTCCCTCCCATCATGTCGACCTCACCCCCCGACCATAGCGAGCTCCCCCCTGTAGGGATTTTCACGTATTTGTTAGCTCCGTCCTTCATTTTTTTTTTTTTTTTTTTGCCTACTAGTTGCCCCCCCAATTCCTGAACAAAGGAGCCGACGCCACTCCAGAATTTATAGAAAATGGCTTCCTTGCCTTCTGGTCGGCATACAGAGACCATTTTGCCTCTCGGGGATATACACTCTATGAAACCGTCGACGCTGGAGGTTTTAATGGCTATCAACCATTTTCCGCGTCTCCTCCGCCACCCGCTCACCCTTATGCCGTCGTCCATTATGATACATCTGATAAATTAGACACTAATATTCATTCGGTCTGTTTTAGCTTAGCTTTCCTGGAACCTATTTTAATACATACTGCCAGGCGTTACGTTTTTATGCTCAAGATGCTTTGGGCCAACATGTTGTTATCAAACCCGTCTTGCGCGATTCGGACGAGCACCGGATTTACACCCTGCTTTTGGCCTGTCCGGAATTGCTCCAGGCAGAAGCCTTCCCATCCGTGATACCCACTCTCGATATCGTCCCTACTCCACATGACTTTTCTTTCGTCGTTACTCCCCGGTGAGTTGAGTCTAAAATCTTTCCGTTTGGTTCCTAACACTCTACCAGCTGGGGAATGGCACCGATATATCCGGGCCTTGTCAATGTTCGCGAAGTGCTTTTTTTCATTGAGTCCATGCTCCATGTGCATGACATCATTCCCACCGTGGTACTCAGACATTGATCATGACTTAGGGACTTACTTTCCTTCATAGCCATCGCATCGTGCATCGCGCAAGTTCTCTCCTCGCCAATCCAACCCCCTCCGCTAAAATACACTTGATAGGACATTGACTGGAAAAATATCTTGATTAATCATTTCAGCCATAATGGTAATTATTCTCGTCGAGACAAATCTTTTTACCGAGCAAGCCCGCATGCGCGATACTGCCTCTTCGATTTTGACCTCTCTCTCATTGTACCAAAGGATGTCGAGCGCCTCCCATCCGCATTGGCCACCGTTGGTTCTCCATATAATCACCCTCAAGATATCAACCAAGGGGAATTTGACTACGATCCATTCGCGTATGACGTTGCTTCGATGGGCAACATGTTAGCCAGATTTGATGTGAGTTCAACCTCAATGCGATTTTCGGTTCACATGATGTCATGGTTGGAATAGTATGTCATCCCGACAGCTCCTCTCCTTGCTCCCCTCCTCGATCGGATGACCACACACATTGTGGCACGCCGGTTTACTGCACCTGAGGCGCTCAAATTTTGCAGTTTCATCAGAGAAAGTCTGACTACCGAGGAGCTGGATACACATCTGGACCCTGAGCCCTTGGATGGTGGCTGCAGTCTGGACCGCTGGGCACACCTCCCCCCTGATTTCTTGAGAACATGGTCTGCATATCGCGAGTCACCACCCTCCTACCAAATACGGGTCCTACGGTGGATTGGATGTTGGGATCTGGGTTGGAGATTGTTGCGCTTCATTCGGGGATTCCTGCGGATTTGAATGCATGCTCAATGTGGGACATGGTACCTAGGTTCCTGATTATGCTTCGGCGACATTACAGAACCCGCAGATGGGCGAAATTTTAGATGAACCCGACCTTCGCCGGCCCATATCAGTGGTCTATACATGCTCAATAAGTTCGGCCAGGAAGTGCCCCGATGATTCTTGAAAGAAGGTCCAGGGGGATGCATGTCTAACTTTATACAGGTCGGGGCTGATGGCCGGGCACTCTGTCACAAGCGTGGAAGTGCCTCATGGTTCGCGACATACCCGGGAGGGCCAAGAAAATGAAATAATTCAAGGTGGTTCCTGGAGCCTGGCGACTCCGACTCACGAAATTCACGTTTTGGGGTTGGAATACTCCAACCTGCCCATCGGCATCCTGCTCCGGAAATAGTAAGCTCCCGCCTACGACTATTTCTTCAAACTGATAGCATTTTTTCTTCCCTCGCTACCTCGGAATAGAATAGTCAGCTTCCAGAGGGCATACCCCCTCCCACAGCCACTCTCGGCTTGTCCAACATTTCGCCGCGGCCAGGAAGAACTGTCCCCCTCTATGATACCCATTCTCAATATCCATGCCTCGCGCTTTTCCTTTCATCGTGAGCGTGCACCGCGCGCCGCGTACGCATGCTACCAACTCATTCTCGATCCTCATCTTCGGCTGGAGCATGTATTTAACCTACCCAAAATTTCCATCATTATATTTGGCATGCAGTAATTTTCTCGATCTAGGGGACTAACGGCTGGCGAGCTAAGGCAATTTGGGCGGTACCGGTTGAGCACGAATTCCTCAACGCGCTTTAATTTTAAACACGCACGACGCACGACGGCTGGCAAGCCAAAACAATTCAGGCGGTAGCGATTCATAATGCTATTCTGAATTTACAGCAATCATGCCATAGCTGTTACTGGCGGTCCTATAACATTCAAACCCCTGCGCTACGTGTGCATTCTTACACCCAGACACTGCGTATTGTAGTCTGGAATTAAAGCCTCAGAAATTACCTATCCCAACAAGTCGCGTCCATTTGGAGACCCGGCGATTATTCATCCGACCCAATGAGCTCGCGCGACTTCAATGACCGGGGAGTCACCGAACACGGGAATGGACAGGGATGGCTATGAAGAATATAAACATTTTGACAATCGGCTTGGCTTTGAAGCGCTGCATACCTGATCACCATACCCGTGTACTTTCCCTCAATCTCGATGTCATTTCCCTGAGAATCCTTAGCCTTTCCGATATCCAGTGTTGCCAGGACGCTGGCGATGGCGAGCCAGACCTAGGAATAAATGTGAGTCACTAGACCCCAGAAGATTGTCTATCGGCGTACACTTGAGTGAGCTAGGTGGCGCCCGGCGCAAACACTGCCAACGGGAAATGATTGATTTGGAATCCCCTTCATTGAATGTGGTGCACATACCGCCTTCCGAACCCAAATGCTATGATGGAATCATTTTCACTCAATTTACCCTGGTCATCGAGATGTCTCTCCGGGCGGAAGCTGTCGGGATCCTTGTAGATATTCTCATTGTGCGTCATGGCCCTGTCATGATGCATGAGGGGCAGATGCAGGATTTGGGAATCAGCAGTGGGGCCCACGGGCACACGTACCAGATATTGGCGAACACAATGGAGCCTGAGAGCGAGATCAGGGATATTTCGTGCAATGAGAGAAGCTACTAACCCTTTGGAATGAAGAAGCCCTTGTAAATATCATCCTCGATCGAGGCGTGAGCAACCCCCAGAGGGACAACGGGTCGCCAACGCATCACTTCCCGATATAATGCTTCCACGTACGGCAGCGAAGATCGATCTTCAGGTTTAGGAAGGCGATCACTACCAATAACTGTGTCAATTTCGTCCTGTGCCTTTCGTTGCGTATCAGGGTTGGTGGCCATGGCATAGAAGAAGGTCATGATAGCCGATACAGTCTGTGAGTAGGGGCTAAATTATTGTCACCTGTCTAGTGAAAATGATGATAGACTGACGGTCTCGGCTCCAGCTATACCGGCGCAACGTTAAGGGACAGAAATTGCGATCAGACTGAAGAGGGGAAACGAACCACCGTATGCTGTCGCAGAGACGCCCTTTATAACGGTCTCATGCTCAGCTGACCCACCTTCATCATTGGCCTCCAACAGGCTGCGCAACAGGGATGGCCTCCCGGTCCCATCTCTCTAACCGTCGGCATTAGGAGCGACGTCATTATTGGGTGGGTTGGATCAACATACCATGTTCTTCCGGACGAAATCAAATCCGGCATTCTGCATCTGATATGTCAACTCCCTGACCTCGCCTGCCTCCTGGTGGAACTTCGCTCCCGGGAACCACGGAGGAATATGCCGGAGCACGGGAAATGTGCTCACCAGCCACGCTCCGGGGAGCATAGCTGTTGTCGCACGCTTACCCACCCCCTCAGCAACGAGGACGAATTCGTCATTCATCGTCGAGACATCGTGCCCATACACGATGGCCATGATGATCGCCGCCGCGACACTATTCGATGAGTACTATGACTGGTCGCATACATTATTGGGGACTCACACTCGGACGTGCAGTTGGAGATCGTCAGGGCTCTCCAGGAGGCTTCTCAGCATCTGGCGGATCTTCCTCGTCTGGATCGGCTCATATAGCGCGACTGCATCCTTCCTGAAGCCTTGCTGGAAGACGCGTCGGTGGCTCCGCCACAGGTTCCCATGGGGTAATATCGTGAGGTTAAAGTTAACAAAGTCCATCCTCGTGGAGGTGTCGATGTTGATGGTGGAAGGTATAAACACTGGGGAAACTCACAATTCTAGCATGGGAAGGGATGGTCGACTTGAATAGTTCGACGCCCTCTTCTCCATGATCTCGACGGCATCTTCGAATGAATTCAGAATGATGATATGCTGCCCTAGTGCTTCGGCATGGAGAATGTTGCCTGCGAGAATGGTCAGTGGAAGCCTGGAACATCAAAGCATGGACGCACTCCCATAGGTTTCCGCCCATTTGATATACGTGATCCAGGGTTCCTGGGTCGGAATTTGGAGTGCGTTGCCGATGAGAGGCTTCGGTTTTGGGCCTGGGGGAAATGGAAGGCGTCTGCGACCCCCAGCCGACTGGAAATAGCGCCTGCAGAGGTGTCCCACAACCAGGGCTGCGAGCAGCGATGCTAGGCCTGGGTTGATAACAAGTGGAATCATGGTGGGAGGACGGAGACCCAGTCCACCGGAATATAAGTATTTATTGCCCTGGCCATGCCGTAGGTATCAAAGATCATCGCGCGCTGGGAGTATCAAAGATGTAAATATCAAAGATATCATGGTCGTGTGGACATCACATACAGGAATAGATCACAATGTCTCATGGTGCAGAGACTCCGAGCGTGGTAACATCTAGTAGGACCCGAGTCGGTGATATAAGTTGTGGGCAAGTCACTTGCGCATAGGGGTCAATGCGTCACTGTCTTTCCTTTCTTTCTTCCGCTAGCGTACGGTCGCGGTGACGAACTTCGAATAATTTTCACGAACGCACTCATGATTTCGCCCGCCTATGGAAGGGGTTTGAACGACTCGGCCGTTTTTTTTTCGGCGATTGACACGCTTGTCGTTCATCTTCGAGATATGATGATGGCCGTACGCAATCACGACAGCCACATTGATGGCCGCTGTAAGACTGGTTGAGCCAGGCACAAGCCATTTCGCAATCCATGAGCCAGGCAGTTTGAGTCAGAACCTCGAGGGCATTGCCGATGAGTAGTTTGGGCTAGCTTGATACCGTAACGGGAGACCACTTGAGCTTGAGGGCTGCTATGTATCACCACATCATAGGATCCGTGAAGACCCACAGCCACGAATGACTTGTAAGTATTACAGATACTTACAAGTACTTATGAGTAGCTCATGGGTAGTTCAATATATCGCTGCATGTACACATAAACTATACAAGCGAGGAGTAGGGAGGAATATGTAAATACGGCAGTGCGCACCAGTCCGGACGCCGGCCTGTCTACACCTACCCATCGACTGGATGTCCATCCGTCCGCATCTCTTGTAATGCGTCCTCCCCAGCTCATCTGGATGATGTCCACCCACTTACTCGTTCACCCATTCGTTCAACACGCGTACATTACCCACGACGCACTCCATGCCTCCGTGCATGGAGTGGGTGCATTTCTGTCCATGTACCAGGGGCACTGGCATCGACGAAGTGGCACATTCGTTGGAGTGATGTGTCGGCCAATGAGACGGGTGATTTGGGTGGGGGCTGAATGAGGGTAGACGAAGCGCCGATGGTCGTTGGTGAGGCCCAATTGCAGTGATGCGGACGGACAGGAAGAGACGTGGTGAGTGTTTGTGATGCATCCATCGTCTGTCGTCTGTGTTCTTACCATCCAAAACACGCTGTGGACGGAGGCGCGGAAGTGAGGACTTGATAACGCATTTTCCGAGGTGCGAAGACAACTGAAGGCCTTGAATACATTTTGTTGTAACTTTCTTTGTTTGGTCTTGTATAGAATCAGGGGCATTGGACACCCACGCCCAAAATTTCAAGCGCCTCGGCCCTCCTAAAATGTCAGTCCCCATTTGGGGACTATGGTGGGCCGCTCCCAACCGTGCATAAAAGCAGCATTGGTTTTCTTAGTTCTGCTGATATGTATATGTATTATTTTTTTACTTATGCTTTGCGCATCCCGCAAATTTTCTCGACATAAGGAGCAGGACCGACGCCATTCCAGAATTCATAGAAAATGGCTTCCTTGCTTTCACAGTCCGAGGCATAGAGAGACCATTTTGCCTCTCGGGGATATACGCTCTATGAAATTGTCGACGCTGGAGGTTTTAGCAGTGGCTATGTCATTTTCCGCGTCCCCACCACCCGCTCATCCCCATGCCGTCGTCCATTGTGATACATCGGACAAATTAATATTCATTTGGTCTGTTCTATTTTAGCACTTCCGGAACCTGTTTTAATGCCCGTCACTAGGCATTACGTTTTTATGCTCAAGATCCTTTAGACCAACATGTTGTTATTATTTGGGCCCGTCGTGCGCGACTCGGACGAGCACCGGATTTACAGCCTGCTTTTGACCTGTCCAGGCAGAAGCCTTCCCATCCGTGATACCTACGCTCGACATTATCCCTACCCCCCATGACTTTTTCTTTATCGTTACTCCCCGGTAAGTTGGATCCAATGTTCTTCTGTTTGGTTCCCAATGCTCCTGTCAGCTAGGGAATTGCACCGATATATCCGGGCCTTGCCAATGTTCGTGAGGTGATTTTCTCTATCGAGTTCATTCTCCGTGTACGTGATATCTCTTCTATTGTAAACTCGAGGGCCTAATTTCCTCCATAACCACCGTATGGTGCACCGTGCAGGTTCCCCGCTAATTCAGACCCTTCCACTAACGCACGCATGATAGGACATTGACTGGAAAAATATTCTACTTGATCGCTGTAACTTCAGTCATAATGGTGATTATTCATGTCTGGACAAATCCTCTTATCGATCAAGCGCACAGGCGCAATACTGCCTCTTTGGTTATGACCTGTCACTTCTTGTACCAACGAGTGTCGCGCCTTCCATTATGGTCAGTGTTGGTTCCCCATATAATCATCCTGAAGGTATCAACCAGGGAGAATTTGGCTAGTATCAGGAAGCTTCATCAAGACGATCATCAAGGTTGAAGTGGTTTAGTAAACTCGGGTGATCATTCCGGAGACTTGCCCGTTGAACGACTAGTGCCCCCTTCTTTGATGAGTATCATTTCGTTGGTGTTTGTTCCCCATATAAACACCAAGGGGAAGAACCCCTTCGCATATAGCTTCGACGGGCGACATGTTCCAGTCAATTCCCCAGCCTTTTTTCCCTTGCTCCCCTCCTCGACCAGATACCGGCCTATATTATAAATGGGGCACGCTGGCTCACTGCGCCCGAGATGCTTGAGTTCCGCGCGTTCGTCATCCCCCGGTCCTATGGAATATAATGCGCCGACCTCTGGGAAAGCTTTTCCCCCGGTTTCATGACGATGTGGTCGACTCTTCGAGAAACACCGCCTTATTGAGAGGCGAGTTGGGTATTGGTTGCGGTCGCTGCAGATTTCAGAACGAGCCTTCACAAAATATAAGACATGGAATACGATTATAATAAGCGGAAGGGGGGCACAATATGTGCAATATACATTTTGTCTTTTAATCTGCCTAGGAAACAACGTAAATACATATACGTGCATGGGGTGGTCGTCAAATAATGATGGGCGCAACTATCAGTGTAGCGCCGTCATGTCGAGTGGGAGACAGGTAGAAACATGTCAATAAGGGGGAGCACGGAAGGATGATGGGATGGGTAGGACGAGAGGGTGAGCTAATAAGACAACAAAATTGGGGTGGTGAAGGTGGGATTAAAAAAAGAAAAAATAGAAACAGAATCGTGGAAATCAGCTGCTGACCTCCATCCCGCCCATGAGCATGCCCATGCCCATGTTCATCCCCATAGCGCCCATCCCCATCTCTGCGTCCTCGTCCCGCACACCCCGCGGGAGCGCATGCTCATGGACACCTTCCATATCGTCCTCCCCGTCCTCATCATGTTCATCGGCGTCCCGGTGATCCACCCGGGCCCGCCGCCGTCCTCGCTCTGCGCCTTCCGAGTCTTCAACCTCCATCCCATCATAGACGCCCTCGAAACCACGCGTGTGTGGCCCGAGCACCACCATCTCCCCTTCGTTCTCATCGTCGTCCCCCTCCTCGCGGTGCTGTGGCGCTGGGACAGCCGCAACAGGCGGCGGGGGTGACCCAGCCGAGGACGACGGCGTACGCATCTGCGCATTCTCCCGCTCGCGTTCCCAGTCGTCTCCTTCGCCCTCGTGCTGCCATCCGTCTCCCTTCGTTCTTTTCTTCCGGCTTTCCTTGTCTTTTCCATTGACGCCATTGACGGTTGCCCCATCGACTGTGCCTTGGATTGTGCGCAGGCTGCGTACTTCGCCTTCGAGCTCGCGGTTCCTCGCTCCTTGAGCGGCGACGAGTTGTTGAAGGTAGCGGATGTATTCCACACTCTTCCGTAGGATCATTCCCTTATTCGCTTTAACGACGGCAGCCGACGGCTCGGCTCCAGAGCCGTTGGCATTGGCAGATGCGGTAGGGGTTGTGCTTGCACCCGGTGGTGTCGACGTTCCAGCGCGCTCGTCGCCGGCCTCACGTTTCGGTGTGATCCCGTCGGTTCCGGGGAGTGGGAAGGGGAAGGAGGGGACGGGCGGACTGTCTTCTGTTGGTGATGTGAGGCTGGGGGCGGTGGGTGAAGTTGGACCTAAGGGATAAGAGGTGGTCAGCACGTGCAGAAATGACGACACAAGGGAATGAAGGCGGTGCAATTAGAAGAGCCAAAATTGAAAATGTGAGGTGCAAAGTGGAGAAAATAAAACAAGTGATAAGTCGCCCGCATGGAACCCGGGGAATTCCACTGGATGGAGTAGAGAAGCTTGGGTATATAATATATGCAAGGAGGATGGTAGAAAATAGAAAAACCACCGATGCTGGGGAAAACAGCAGGTTGTAGACGCGGAGGGTAACATATTATTCCGACCGGATAGTAACCGGGATGAAGCAAACAAGGATAAGATCGGTTGCGGCGAACGATAAAATAAGAGGGAAACGCAAAAGCCACATCGAAGCAGACCACATGAAAGGGGGATAATGCTCAGTGTTAAAAAAAAAACTCACCAGCAACATCCAACATACACTCTGGAATCAGTGTTGCGAGTTCGCTAATCTTCTCATTGATATTGTCCCGTCTTCTCCTTTCCACCGCGTTGTGACTCTCCCTTCTCCTACGGCGCTTCTCGTTCGCGAGGAGAAGTTGCTTGTCTTGCCCCTGCCCTTGTGCTTGGCTTTGCCCATTCCCACTTGGTGGTGGGAAGTTCGAATGGTGTGGCGCAGAGGTGGGTAATCCCAGTGTGCTGAGGGCGGGCATTCCAAATCCCATACCCGCAAGATCCTGTGCCTGAGCTGCAGAGGCGGATTTGTGATGTCCATGGCCATGGCCGTGGATCGAAGACACGGGTGGCAGGGTATGCGTGTGTTCGGGTGATAGTCCGAACGGCGTATATTGGTGGTGTGCGTGTGGGGAAGAAGAAAGGTGGTGGTTGTGGGGAGATGAGGAAAGGTGTGGTGAAGAAGATAGATGCGGCGCGTGTGAGGACGTGAGAGAATCTGGTGTCGGTAGATACTCTGAGTTTCTGTATTTTGGCGATGTTAAACCTGAACAGGACATGATCCCAACAACACTCACGAATTGGAATGGGAGTGGTTTGGCACAAACCATGGTCCGCCAGGTGGCGCTGGGCCTGGATGGATAGAAGAGAGGGGACTGGCTGGATGAGCGTGGCGGGGAACGCCAGGGATCAAGATGGCATGCGGTCTGGTGGCGGGGGGCGGAGAGGTGCTGGAGATACTGTTGTTCCTGCGGGTGCGGCTGGTGCGATGGGGGCCGGCTGCGCCAGC
This sequence comes from Infundibulicybe gibba, assembly GCA_015501065.1. Classification (NCBI taxonomy): domain Eukaryota; kingdom Fungi; phylum Basidiomycota; class Agaricomycetes; order Agaricales; family Omphalinaceae; genus Infundibulicybe; species Infundibulicybe gibba. Next base: position 267,699 of record JADNYI010000030.1, on the reverse strand, counting down.
GCTGGGGGAGGTGTGGAGAGCGGCGGTGGATGGTGGGCGGGAGCGGGAGCGAGAGCGAGATGATGCGGGGTCGGCAGGAGCGGCCGGGGCGGGAGAGGGCGTGTGCCGAGAGAAATGGGAAGAAAATGAGGAGGGGGGATCATAGCGCATGGAAGAATTGAGGGCGGGGAGAGTAGAATTAAAGTTGCTGGCGGAGCTTGATTCGTAGCTCGGCGAGATGAATGACGTCGATGTCGTCGACGATGCCGAAGTTGATAATTGAGACGGCGCTGAGATGTCAAAGATATTGTGCGGGCGATGTTGGTTATATGCATCATCATACCCGGGTGAATGCGTCGATCGCTCGTGGCTCTGATGGTGATGTTGCTGCTGTTGTTGGTGATGATGATGATGGGGCGTTGCCGTTGGTGGTGGCGACGATCCTGATCCACCCATTAACGAAGCAAGTTCGTCGGTAAAATCCATGCTACCGCCTGCCCCATTGGCACCGCCTGCTCCCCCATCCACAGGGGGGAACTTGCGGAAAGGGTCAGGTAGAAACGGGTGTGTGGTCATGTTGAAGAGATTGTTGGCGTCGTATCCGCCACTGCCGCTATTGCTGTTGTTGTTTCCAGTAGCGTTGTTGCTACTATTGGCTGGCGGTGGTGTCGTAGATGAAGGCGCTGGGGATGGGAGATGAAACCCTTCCTGGCGCACATGCGGTTTATATGTTCCCCCATTGCTGAAAAAACCCGACATATCCGTTCGACGCTAATTTGAGATCGCTATAACACCTGAAAGTGGTGGAATAAGTACAGCAACCAACCAGCGGGAGTATATGATATGGTGGCAGAAGGAACTTCGTCCCCAGGTCCGATCTTGAGCTTTAGTACTCTCATGTCACACGGTGACCCAGATTTCATGCCATGCACCCCGATTGGCACCCCGATTCGGGGGCCCCACACCCCCCGCCCTCTTTTCTCCGCCTACGTCCGGGGTCCCGCACGCTATCCCCGCTGTCCCAGATCCCATCACACGAGATTTATCGTGATATTGTCACACCGTGACACCACCCACGTAGCAGATTTAATCGGCAGCTTAGGCTGCCCGACGAACGGCCGAGTTCCCCTGTAAATCTGCTCGTCATGATAGTACTAGTGCTATGGTTGGTGCCATGTAGGCCGTACGGGACGGGGTAACTGGCGTATGGGACAATGTATTAGATTCAATGATCCGCCCTCCTGCAAATGCGCGTGTTTTTTGCGCTACTCGTGCCCCAGATCCTTGGGCTCATGATTCATCGCCGCTGCCATTGCATTACACCCAAACCAATACAGATACAGTATAGCACCACCTTTCCGTACCGAGTGTAACGCACCACCGACCCCGATTTTTCCGCCACAGGTCGAACAGCGCCAGCGCCACACGGGGTGTGTACGCATCTGTGATTACGCCCTCGCGCCGTGTCTCATCTGTGGCGACTTCCCTCCCTGCGTGAGATGACTCAGAAGCACCTTGGGGTGCGATAATTGGTCGCAGAAACTCGCCATCACAGGAATGACAGGAATATTATGTAGAATAACCGATATCGCCGCCTGCCCAATTACAAGGGATACATTAGCAAAGGCAAGGCCTATAACTCAGCATGCACAGAACGCACCTCGAGATGTGATATCACTATCAGGGTGGCTACCCAGATGAGCCCCAGCCCGGTGGGGTGGAATACCAGCGCTGTGTAAACGGCGATAATACCGAGCCACATGCTCGCAAGGACGAACGCGAGGGCGAGCCACCGCTGGCTCCGTGAGAGTCGGACGCTCAGCAGCCATAGGTCTACGGTAATATCCACTGGGATATGAACGTTTAATAAAGCCGGAAATGAAGCACGAGCAAGACGTACAGCAACACCCCGCGATCTTGAGCTTATGAATTCCATCCGCCCCCACACGCAGCAGGCAGCCCCCTTATACTCACTCCCCAACTATTCGAATAATCGAATACTACATTGATGAGTAGTGCTGTGGCAGCATTCGCACGCAATGCCAAGGGCCGCAACATCTACACACGGAAGCTCCATGGCAGACTGTGATGCATCGCTAGCACGACGCGCGTCAGCTAGACACAGCCGGACACTGATGAAGAGAACCAAATGCATCTGGCTTTGTATAGGACCGCGCGAGTGGAGTAAGAAAAGCGGCGCGCGCTGTATGTAGAATCTCCTTAAAGTTTAAATTGGATGCGACTGCCGCACGCTCGCCAAGCCAGCGGCTGCAATGATGTAACACGATGCAGGGTATTGATGTGCTGATGGCGTTGTTATGTAGGAGGATGGGGCCACTTAAACAGGATCAATTCCTAGCGATATGACTTGGAGCGGTGGAATGAAGCGACGGAAAATTTGACTCAGATGCGCGGGAAAGGGGATAGCTGCCCGGGAGAAAAGAGGAAAAAACAGGGAAGAACAACGGGACAACAATCAGAACTGCAGAGGCTGGGAGGAACAGTTACAAGGACATACCAGTGTTAACCTGTCCTTCAAACTCCACATCCGAAATGCCCATGACTCACGTATCTTGAAAACGCAATTTATTGTATGCCTGATCGAAACCCCCCGGCAAAGCACGAAAGATAGCGACGAATATGCCTCAAACGAACACCGTCAGATAGGGGTATCCAACTGTCATATTCGCTCCGGACCGGAGCCAGCTCTATTGTTCTATGTTTGTCACAGAATATTAATAACCATTTCATTCCTCCCAACTGGTGGCAATCGGATGATATCCATCTATATAAAGTTACAGAGGTACGCGGGGGAATGATTTGGTTCAGCCGACTCATCTCAGCAGTGTCAGCACCACATTGAGTACTGCTCAACGTTTATCAGCGGGACCGCTCTGCGCCCCAACCGGTGCCATGGGCATGCGCACGTTTCCCAGTAATGCACCAGCCACCAGGTACTACTAGAAACTCAGCATTTCAAGTGGCGACATGTTTTGATCATCTAAATTGGAGGAGACGACCTAGTATCAGTTCGCACAGCGATCGAAGATCCATCCTGTAAGCCCAGACCAACTAGGCGGCCGCGCGATTGATACATGTTGACATGTCATCCAGGTGGATACCCCCAGCGTAATAAGGCCTGGTCAGATGTATACCAGAGCCATGCATTTGTAAACGATTACGAACGCCCGCCCTGGGGAGTGTAATGACATGTAAATGCGTTGAACAAATTATATTGCATGTACTTGACAATGGGGCGGGTGCATAGATTTTCCGGCGCCGCGTCGCGCATCCCCTGATAATGGAAAGTGTCCAAAGACTACCCACCCTCACGACGCCCAGGTTAGCCATAGGCACACATATAGATATTATATGAATACACAAGTGAGCGCCAGGAAACTCGTTGACAATCGCTGCTACGGGGGGATAGAATTCCACGTCGCGAGCACGCCACTTCCCACTGTCCACGCAGAACCTAGATCGGGGAGGGCAGATCCGGGACCGTGGGTGGGCGTGGGAGGGCGCGAAGGAAGAGACAAGCGATCGATAGAGGGTTCGGGAAAGAATGATACACAAATTATGTGATGCTGAACTTCGTGCACATTGCGTTTGTGCACTAGCAGTGGAGCTACGGCCCGTATGCCGCACCTTTGTGCATGCCCAAGTACGAGCTGCGCTAGCGTGTGGGGGTGCCCACGACTCACCGCACACACGATATAAGCCACCTACGAGTGATGCGTAATCACGCCTTGTGCGCAATGCACATAGCCTGAGCCTCACGGTGTAATGTAAATATCACGTTGCCGCAGTCGTAGTACACGTAAATACTCCACCGCGCGCCCCGCGGGCTGCAGCGTGTGGTGTGAGGAGCCCACGATGACGAGGGAAGGAGGCAAGCTGGTTATGGAATTTAGAAGGGGACCTAGTGCGACGCTGTGGGTTGGATGCGGATGTACGGACCCCAGGTGCGCGTTTCGGGGCCGAACTGGAACTTCGGGGTAGAGAACCGACAAAAGAGGACCAGGCATATTTCAGAATCGTCCACGAAACCAAAATTGAGCGATGGCCGAAGGTTGGGAGGAGCAAGAGCGGGGGAGCGAACGCACGAAAGAGGCAGGCCCGATCCGAGGGACAGGAAGAGAAAAGAATTCAATCGAATAGGCTGAAACACGAACCAATAAGGCCTGAGACGTCATGAATTGCAGAAATAACAAGATATTCTGGGTCTGGACGCTCCTGCCACCTGTGGCGCATGGGAGAGTAAGCCTGAATGGGTGTATGAAAGGCATGTGTAGTCCGTTTCCCCAGATCTTAAACAAGATCTGCCAATACATCATACAACATACGCCATCGTCAGTATGTACTCAACCGAGCTAAGATGGAGGGAGAATACTCGGGAGTGCAGATTACTGCACGATAAGGACGAGGACAGCCATTTAGTCCTGGGACGCTGGGAGAAATTTCACACAGTGTGTTCCTTCCAGTGCGGGGAGAAGGGCCTTCTGGAATGTGGGGTAGCATCAGGAACATGCGAAGCAAAGCTTTGGCGTATTCCTCGCAGCCACAATATGTGCAATCCGCACAGCCCACGACAGCGCGACATGACATGACATGATGAAGTCGCTGGGCCGGTCCACGCATCCGATCGATAGCAGCTAGGTCGTGTTGTTGATCATAATTATGAGTCACCCACAAGTATAGCGGGGGGTGGGGGACAAGCGATGACATTTCGTTTCATTTTACCTTGCTGTCACCCAAATGGAGGATCCTAAATGGAGTATACCCGGAAGGGCTTGGGCCAGCGCAGAAGGAGCAGAAGGGCGCCTGAGAGGTAATCACATCAGACAAGTCTCGGCCACTTTAATATCACCGCGACAGCACATGGGCCGGGAAGGGTTTCTTCTCCCACTGGTGGCTATATATGGGTGGCTGTGGCCGCACGAGCCCCACTTGACAGCCTGTGACGCACGCCATGCGGAATGTTGCCAAGATAGCCTGGTGCTTATTTGGCCTGTGTGGCGAATCGATGAGTGCGAAGGAAGGATGGGGATGGGACAGGGTGGAGATGCCGGGGCTGGACGCTGGGAGTTCTGTTTTATAGTCCACCATCAATCAGATTCTTAGGTGGGTGAATGATTTCTCGATACTTTGCGGTAGATGCAGGGTAGAGGGTCCAGGGTAGTGTGGTCATGATGACGGAAGGCACACGCACCGACACACTTAAAGCTCAGGGAATCGATGGAGTCGCCACTTCGAGGAGAGACGATAGATGCTCCCCACGAGCTTCGGGGCTCCGCCCGGGTCAAACACGGCTCATCTAAATTCCAGGTCGGCAGGCGATTCGGGGTGGCCACATAGACAGTTAGCGCTGATGTGGTGGAGAGCGAGAGACCCCGGAGACTGCGTTCTCATGGGCAGAGAACCCTGGTGGTGCCCTGCAACTGGCATCCAATCTTCAGTCGATGAGGCCAGCGTCCGTTAGTGACGGGGCCAGCGGTTGCCGGCCGAAAATAAGCTGGACGGCTGCAATGTACTCACCAATGCAACGAGGCGCATGGCACGTGGGTAAGTTCGCAACCAACTGGCAGAGCTCGTGCGGGGAGGGGAGAGAAGAAAACAAAGTCAGCATCACTGGGGTTTTATACTCGAGTCCCACCCACGATGATGGTCACTAGCTCCAGTGGTGTTGTAACCTGCTGCCCTTCTTCCTGCACAGGTGACCCGCGTTGACGGGTCAGCTGGGTACGGATAGGACGTGATGCGGGTCATGGGCTTTGTTGGCTAATATAATGCGACTAGCTCCCCTGGAAGCAACTGAGGAGACGGAGAATGGAAGAACCTGACCTTCCCGTCCAGGTGTGGTTTGGCAGTACTTCATATTTCGCTGCTTCGTAGTCTGTAGAGGAGGCCGAGGGCTGGAGCAGAACACGTGACGGTTGCGCCGCATAAAAAGACAGATCAGTCTATTCTAGTCTGAACGTCTTTCGTAGCAGAATCTACAGCAGAAAGTCGTCCGATACTCTCCGATACTCTAACAGAATTTATGAACCAAGCTTCCTACTCCGGTGTTACTGCTAGTGCCTACTTGATCTCTAGAGGTAGGAACATGGTTGCAGGGTCCTGCATATATCATATCCGATGAGCCGCGTGCCGCCACAGGACAACCTGACTGTTGCCCAATCTAAGCGCGGGCCCAGACTCTCGGTTAACTGCATATATCATTTTCAACAGCGATGAAGGCGCATATACCGCTGGATAGTGGCGGTCTTTCGTAAATTTCGCCGCTCAAGGCATCTGCCACCGCTGGAAGTATGGGAGCAATGCGATTTACAATTCCATGGAGGATATTCTATTTGGATTCTGGAAGCAAAATTCTCATTAATCATACATGGTTGGCGCGATTATTGTCGGGGATCGCGGGAATCGCTAGCTGGGGCCTGAAGCGCTGTGTCATCGGCAATCAAGACATTTGCGACATAAATTAGCATGGGCTGATGATACCTTATGGTATGTGCATCAAAATACTTAATGAGTTGGTGATCAAAGTTAAATTAAGCATCGTGACCAGGGTTGTTGCTTGTCAAATTGTGTGGACTACTAAAAATTCAACAGCCGCGGCAGAGATTCCTGATGTTCATGGGGTGCCGCTTGTTAGGGTATCATGACTGGACTGTATTCACGATGTGGAAAACTGTTGCAAATGATGGAATTGTTCAGACATGTGGCTTTCCGCCAGTTGGGTCTGAACGAATGAACATGTTTGCAAATGGGTTTACGCATTTATGAGCGCGCGCTCACGAGTCGCAGCGTATTATTGATTTTTAGTCGATTGATAGATGGGCGACTCGCTCAAATCGCCTATCCGTGACCCACGCTGATAATAGATGAGTGTACCCCAAGTACTTTAATTCCGGGGGATTTTTGGGGAATTAAGGCTGGCGTCAAAAAAGTGAGTCGGACCTCAGGCCTCAGGCTTATGAAAATTCCTAATCGCCGAGACGTGGTTAGCGTAGCGCAAGCTGAAATAGATAGAACGATTGTCTTCTATCCATTTCTTTTGGTCTGCCTACGGGAGACTAGCGCAAGCTGGCACTGGGTCCTGAGAAGGCAAGGGCTCAAGAGATTTCAAGCTGATCTAGCGACATGGAATCCGGATCCACCCCAAACCTATCCAGCCGAAGTACAAATAGTGCGAATATATCTACGCCAACTTTAAGGATCCTGGACGCATCACGTAGTGGCACGGTGATTGCCTCGAAAAACGCCGATGCTTTGGGAGCTTGCGCTGGTCCGTACCGGTCCCGGGTAGATATAGCTATGACCGCGTGGAGCCCGCTGAGTGCGCACGGTCTCTCCGCCCGTACCACAATATTAGGGGAAATGGAGGCCTTCGGCGAAGACAAAGGTCACCATAATTTCATCAGCTAAATTAATATTCCCATTATTTTTTGCTTGGCCGGGGAGGTCGGCGGGAAGTTTGTTTATGATGACATAGTGATGATGTTTGTGGGTTATCCATAATGCGGTGGTGTCATTAGGTATCACTTCCTGCCAGCATAATTAATATGCCGTCAGGGGCATTTGCTGTGTATGGCAGGTCACGTCCCCCTGCTGCTGATTGCAGGTCGAAGTCAAATCCACCATCGTGCGGCCCTGCACCGGGGTACTGAATCGCGAGTCTGTGTACCTGATATGCAACGACCAACGCAGGGGCCCGCGGGCCAGGTCCGAAAGTTTAAAGTGTCCCAAATAATATCCCAAGCACACAGTACCCAGAAAACAAGGTTAGAAATGAGAATATCAATAGAAAACCAATGGAAGGCAAGAAAATCAAAGGAGGAGCGAAACCGCGAGGGAGACTCCTATAGGAGGCAGTTATATGGGGAAGACGAGGTGACGGGAGGCGATTAGTGTGGGCATCAGAAACCCGGGTTCCAACGCTGGCCAGTTGTGTTGCGTGGATTTGTGGCGTCTACACTTTTTATATATGGATGTGTTGGTACGACGACTGTCGTAGTGGTGGATCGGACCGCATCCGGGAAAAAGAATTCTGCAGTCAGTGGAGCGGGAAATATTACATAGTCAGTGGTACTATGATAACCGTCAGAGACTGGTCGTTTTTCGGATGGCTCGGGCTCCCGGGTGGGAACATGAGGGGAAGAGGTACCTGGGTAACCAAAGGTAGGGGTTCCAGAGGTAGATTCTTGAGTGCTCGGGGTCCATGATGAGGGTCTGAATCAGAATGCGTGGAAAGAATCGAAGGGTATTGGGAGAAGTCGTACTGATTTGGAAAGATGCATCCGATACGGCGGGTTCAGATCCTTGAGAGTAGTTAATGTTAGCGGTGGGGTAAGTCGAGTTGCTGTAGAAGTGGTCCTTGTTCGTCTCCCGGATCTCGACCTTCTTCCACACCCACGCGAAACAAAAGCGCCAATCGGTACCTCTCGTGTCGGCTGGGCGGCAATGGACTGGGGGTAAAAGCTCCTACAATAATATCTATTGTTTCCTTCAGTGTTTATTTGGGTATAGAAAGCCGGAGATAAAGGAATATTATGCTGTCAATCGATTAAGTTTTGGTGCATGTTGGCGAGTGGAAGTCTCATCACGCTTTGTATCTTCGTAACGCGCTGATTTCGGGGCCGGTAAAATAGATACAATATGGGGTAGAGCGGCGGCTTATATCTTGGTTTGGTAAATGTCCCTAGGTCTGAATGTATGGAGGCCAAAAACATAGCAGGTACGTATGTCCACGCCGCACGGACAACACTTATCCACCAAACTTCGAAGATGATGTGCTGTCTTTGTTTATTTGACACACGACGATTGGGTGAAAGAGCTGGGCTTGATGCGGGGGAGATAATTAGTAGAGTCGGACCGGGGTCATAAGAAGAGAAGGAACTTGGGAGGCATGAGCACGCGGTTTTGTGGCTAATAAAGTATATGCGTCAGACTTTGATAGTAAGCAGAAATTGGTCGTCCTCATCAGCGAAGGTCGAATTTGAGATCCGGGAATAAGTCGTGGTATATTCAAGATTATAATACCCAGGGTTTCATGGCTAGCAACCGACTCTAACCCACTCAGCGTGGGCTCGGGAATCTGAAGCTAAAGTCTGGCCGGGCAACCGCTAGCCAAAGCTGGGAAAGGGCGAAGGACACTGGAATCAGATCGCGTGGAACTATCCTTAAGCAGACTAGATCTAGCTACCGGGATTTGGCTAGTTCAAGTTGGCCAAGGTTTTTATGCCGGGGATTGCAAGACTCTACTACGAAACGAGGGTCGATCTTGGCGGAAACTCCCGCGCGACATCGTGAATAATATCTATCAGATTACCAATTAGTAGGCCCGCAAGGTAAAAGGTAGTAAATGGTTATTAGGGCCCTCCTGTCGACGAGTGGCTCTCTTAAGCATGTTGACGTGGCTGGCCACCATACCTCTCGCCAATGTTTGAATGAACAATGGGCCCGCCGAATTAAGCCTCATCGCGTGAGCATGGGGTGCTCCATCCAGATACAGAAAAACAAAACGCAAGACTCCCAGCATGTGCGCGCTCAGGGGTTATCAGTTGGTAAATAACCCACAGGTCTTGATGAGGATAGGCTATGTCATCGATGGTGCGCGGGCCTTTGTTATGCGTTGGATATGCACCATCTTGAACCTCATAATTTATAAATACACACCGGCGTGTAAATCCCCGAACACCCGCGTTCTGGGAAAGGTTGAGTACCAGGCTAACATTGGCGATGTCGTGCGCGGTTATAGGGAGGTTAGCTTTGAACCAAATTGAGTAACACTACAATGTAGATGGTACTTTTCATCCACGTTCCTTCGGGGCGGTTCCGAATTGGCAACTGGCAGCTTGTGGCCCTCCGAGTCGGAGGTCGATTTTTCCTTGTTGCTTTTCAGGAACTGGCAACTTGGATGCGACCAACTGCAGCTTAGCGTATCTGTTCTTAAGGGGTTTAGCCTGAACGCTGAATAAAGTATAAGCGACTGCGTTAACGCAACGCTGGGCATACTGGAATAGCGATCTTGGCATGGCTTGCCAAAAGCTAAAGTGACTGATGGATGCCACGTGAGTCGTATTGGACATATGCTTGCATTGGTCGCAATATCGTGAATGACACAAGAACACTACAGGTAGGCTCAGTTACATGTTGGCACGTCTCCCAAACGTGTTCAATATTTGTTGGGTGGTTGCTTTGTGCGATTAGCCAAAACTCGTTTACGATATGCTTCGGTGACGTATTCCTGTTTTTACCAAAAGTCAAAGAAGAGTTAGGTGAAGGGACGACCTCTTACTTCGTCAAATGTTTTCTTGAAACTATCTCTTGCTTTTATGTCTGAGAGATACTGCCGATACCTGGCATAGGCAGGATCGGATACCAGGATATCATATACTTTTTTCCCGGCGCCTTCCTCAAATACGCCACAGTCATTTTTCAAAGTAACATCCATTCGAGCCAGGAAGGGAGCGAGAGCAGCATCTGCAATCGTGAAACTATGTCCAGCCAAAAATTTGCCCTCTTCATGTGTGGGAAGAAGCCCTTGGAATGCTTCAATACCCTTCAATAGTGCCTCGGCGGATTCTCCTTTCCACGTAAATCCGAAGAGTGCGGGAATAAATTTCGTCGAGACCGTGTCAATAAAGAAACGGGCCTTGGCGCGCTCTATCACATTGGATGGAAGGAGGCTCTTGTACAAGTCCGCAACAAATTCCAGGAGGACAAGTGATTCAGCAATCTTGTGTGATTGAGGGGACGGCTTATCGGGTTGAACCGTTGGACCACCAGCTGCCAAGGCGGGTACCTCGAAGCGAAGAAATTAGCGAAAGGCAAGTGTAGCTCCGTGCCGGTTATCACCTTGCTGGCTGGGTTGACCTGAGGCGCATACCAATCGGGCTTATTTTGCAAATCAATTTCGTACCGAGTATAATTGATTTTAGCCTCCTCCAGAGCAAGCTCCACCTGGGGTTACTCTGTTAGCATGATGTTAGTATAAGTTAATGTCTAGTTACCCGGTGGGCGTAAGGGCATATCTATCAAACAATGTAATTTGCATGACCCAAGGAGACAATACTCACCTTCGCTGTGTATAAAGTCAGTGGTTCTACGTTACTGTGTGAGTCGACCATGCTTGTGATGATTGATAGTTGATGGTTGAGGAGTCTGGGGGGGAGTGAACTTGTGGGTATTTATACCCGATGCTAACATCGTGTGCGAACTAATCACTAATCCGTTCCGGAAGTCGTCATTCCTAATGACTATGATGAGTTATGTGACAATGCTGATGATTTGTGCAATTGCGATCTATTTTGACAACAATGGGAGTTAGATAAATAAGCAATGATGTCTACCATGGACCCCCAAGCGTGATCCAATCTCGAAGTATAACCTCTCTCTCTGTTCCTATTTGCCGAGTAACTTGGTCCTGTTGCGTGATCGGTAGGCCTTCAAAATGGCCCAAAAGATTCCCATCCAGAATGCCCTTGGATAAAGGTTTTGACACGAAATCATTCCGAACAATCCTGAAACACACGTGAAATCGCATCAACGGAAAAGGGTATATCCATACCGGAACGCCTTGGGATTGAGCCCGGCAACATGCTGGATGTTACGCGTCAGCTGCCCTTGAAGTAACTGAAGTCTCTTGAAGGTGTATTCATCAATTGGCGTTAGGGAGGATAGAGACCCGTCGGTGGATCCTGGGGTATGTGAGGCATGATTTCAAGAATCTCGTCAGATCACGTACCGCATATGAGCTTTGCATGCGGAATCACTGGGTCATCCTTTGCACGTCGTGCTATCGAGGTGGAGGTCCGATATTCGCACTGGGCATGGAATTCGCTACGGAGAAGGAGATGTCGCCCATCTCTGGATTCAGGGTCTGATACGCGGCGAATGAATAAGTGGTCAAACAGTGTGAGAGGCGGGATACCTTGAGGGTTGTACTCATAGACTCTGATGATGCCCTCCTCATCACCTGTCACAATCGACAACTCGCCATCGGCAAAGAAGAAATCAGCCCGCGTTACACAGACGTGGCTTATATCCTTGGCGAGAAGCACCAGTTTGTATGGATCTTCCTAAGGGTTCGTGAACAACTGATCAAGGGCCTCTGTTAAATCGCGGACCTGGAATGCAATGAAGGCGACGCTCTTGACGGCATCGCCAACGAGGAGGAGATTCTTGAGGGTCTGGAGGGACGTGACATATACCCCGACATCCATGAACGCGACGCCGACAAGACGCTCATCAAGATCGAATGCTCGAACGAAGATCTGAACAACTGGTTGATAGGGCTCGGGTATGGTCAGATATATACACTTGCCTTCTGTCCCATCGATGAAACAAGGTAGCCATTGAAACCACAAACTGCAGTGACAGGACCTTTCGCGTCATCTCTGCATCGCAGACGAAGCTTGTACCATCGTTTGAGTGAGATCGTCGGATCCGGAACGACTTCAACGATCTCAAATATATAGGTCTATTTTGGGTTGGGTTGGAATGGCCACGAGTCTAGACATGCCAGCTTACCGCGCCTTTCGCAGCTAAATCCTCTCCACGATCAATTGTTGTGCCAACAACGACGAAGTCCTTGCTGCCCGATTCCGTGCTGGCGGTTTCAAGCGTCACACAGGCTACGTCATTAATGTACTCATTCGTGGCAAATTCATATCTGTAGATCAATGATAAGTGAGATGGTAATTGGATATATGATGTCACTGACCCATCCATCGTGACCCACAAGTCGGGTGAAATGAGCTCAAGTGCAGAGCAATCGCATAACGGGTCTGAGATGTTGGGTGCTGCAGATACATATTGAGCAATGATTCGTTAGACTATACCACAGGACTAACCATCTGGCTCCCACACTTGATTCCCGTCCTCGTCGAAAGAGGCAAATTTGCTTGAAGTGATGACGCAGCAATGACGAGGGAGGTGGTTGGGTCGAAGACAATGCTTGAATATGGCCTTCCTCGAAGAAGAGACCGGAAAGGCAATGGCCCATCGAGCTGAAAATCCGGCACCCATTCCAACAGGCTCGGACCCTTGCAATGGATGAGAACAATACTGGATGGATGTCAAGGCACGAACCTCGTCCGTGTAAAGCAGAAAGTCTCCTTTCGATTCCCAAAGCGAGCAGGATGTGAAAGCATGAACAACTGAATGGCCAGAAGGGTATAGTTGTAGGCCACCCTTGTTCGTTGCCATGATCCAGCTCGGGTTCTCTCCCGTGAAGAATACACCCGAGAAGGTGGTGCCTGGTTGGGGACTTGTAACAAATGGAACGAACGTCCGCGATATCTTCTTCTGCTCTGCAATCACACTCTTCTCGCTGTCGTCGCTACGTTGGATCTCAAACACTCTCGACAGAATCTTGGCGAATGACACCTTCAGGCGTGAAGCACGTGTGACGGGTGGAACTTCGGACGTTGGGCCAGCAGGGAATAGTTCATAGACCGTGAGCTTCCCTGACCTTAGAAACACCTGAGGTACAACATATATCAGCCGTCCAAATGAGGAAAGGTCACCTACAAGGAGATGTGGTCGAGGTGATGATTCACCGATGGGGGTTATCAGGATCTGTTCAATATCAAGCGCCTCCGGCTTCCGAGGCGGATCCTGGGGAAGGGATGAAGCGGGCGGTTCTTGTGAATCAACCAAGACAGTTTGTAGGGTGGCTAGTGAGGGGGTCGAAAAGACCAGCACCAGCTTGGGGAGGGTCCAGATCTAGATCACGAGGGTTGAAGGCGTGCTCGGATAGAAGTTCGTTGAATATACCTCCATGATACCCTGGGGACGGACGAGGACAAGCCACTGGCTCCTGTTTCCAGTGGTGCCTGCCGCTTGCGATGCAGTCACGGGTTGGTTGGCGCCACCAGCTGCGGGCGGACTCTCAAGGTTCGATTCCAGGATACCGGTGCTATCAGTGTAGAAGCAGCCGGCCAAATATCGCGAGGTCTATATAACATCAAGAACAGACCAGTATAGGGGTTCGTGGCAGCATACCTTGTCACCCATGGGCGACATATCTTTACGCCTAATTCTTCCACGCTCAGTTTCAATGAACAATCCAATTGAATCATCCTCTCGCAGAATGAGAACAAGTGGGTCAGAAATATGACATGCTCTGATCTTCGGACGAGGCATGTTGCCATCCACGTCCTTAATTATCTGCCGCTCAGTTCCGTCTGCGGTGCTCTGCGTCAATGGTACTGCGGATCAAAGTAGTGCCAATACCTGGTTCGAGGACACGGATCGCATTGGTCATCACATGGAGGATGGCAGTCCGTTGGAAGAATGGGCCAGCTCCAATCGTGGTGCCCGGGATGCGTGTGGTAATGGACACGTCCTTAGCCGTGCGGACAGCAATCTGCTCCTAAATGAGAAACATGCAGACAGAAGGAAGAATGACCTTACACGGGACAGCCCGGGAGAGGGGTTGGCATCAGTGCTAATAATCAGGGTATCATTATCTGATTGGTATGGATTCACAGGACGTTCATATGATATTCCGCCGGCCTTGATGGGCTGTCGAATCGGGAGCGACCACATCCCACGGGCACCGCCGACAGGGTGTAGCCTGCGCTTTGTGCGGACAGGAAGATCTCGCTGAGTTGAATATTAGCTCCAGGCATGCGAATAAGCTCGGGGTGTGGACATGCCTGAAACAAGGTGAACCCACCAAGACTACCTGCACCTGTCGCAGCAACAAGCTCGGGAACGGGACGATCCTAACGGTTGATTAATAGAAGTCAATCAGATGCTTTGTGGGTCACCCACGCCGTTTCTCGCAAGAGAGAACGCCATATCGGCTATTGGACCATATGCTGGCAGGGAGTCGCATAATGAGAGGTGGATGACGGTTCGTGTATTTTTTGCGCCGCCCTTCATGTCAGGTTGGCCATTGGTAGCTGGCTCCGTGATCTTGGAAGTACCGTAAATATCTGGATAGCACGGGGCCATCAGCACATGTTCGTATCAGGAGGCGAATCAGTTCACCATCGTCATCATCATCGATGTCCATTGCATTGCCTGTCTGAACAATCGTCGCTGGTGCGAATTCCATCTTTTGATCCTCTTGGACCTCTTCCCACATGCGCCGTTTTCAACAGCACTGACGAGCCTGTTGTGCTTCCAAGGAACAGATAGCCATCGCCAATCTTATTGACGACCGCCGGAATGGCTGTTGAGCCACGGTGACGCAATAGTGAGTCTCGAGACACTCTTGCCATCAGCAGTGATCTCAACCGGATAGACGGTACCATCCTTCAGAATCAAAAAGATAGTCTTGTCATCAACAAATGCCGATCTGGATCCCTCCAACTGAATATTTCGGAGTTGATCCTCGGGAGTCAAGGGCAGGGAGGGCAAGTCGCTGATGCGGGCAGACCACCCATTGACTGACAGGGCAATTCGCCGTGATGATTGTCTACATAAACAACAGAGTTGCTTGTGATGATGACCACACCCCCAAGGGCAGGGGAGCACGCTAACAATGAAAGCGAATCATGGGGAAGGCCTTCGACGGAGGTGATGATCGGTAATTCTGGGAGATAATGTCGAGGGTGAAGATGACCAGTCGGACAGTGTCCTTGAACTCCTTCAGGCGACTGAAAATCAATCAGTGGAACCATCGCGTCAGCAATGAAGTATAACATCACCCTGTCCAAGTCTCTTGAGTTTGAAAGAGGATAGCAATCGTTGGGTTATTGAACCCTGGGAGGAAGACGAAGTCAATCACGTTCCGCATGTTCTGATCCACGTCGCTTTGAAGGTCCAAGATGAAACTCGGAGAATACGGCAGGTCCCTACCTCATGTCAGCTATGCATTGAGAAATCTGGGGTATTAGGTCCACCTCGCCTGGAGAACATCTTGATCCATTGCATCCAATTCGGCCTGAGACTGATGGAAAGGAAGGATTGCAATTGCATCTTTAGGTAAAGGAGAGCGGCACAGCGAGAGAGTGTATCGACACGAAGCATGGTGCGGAACATGCTAGAGTCAACGACATCTAGGTCGACACGTGAGTTGCGGGGGAGGAAGCAATACTGGGGGGCGCACGAGTTGAGGAGCCCTTTCATATGTGTGAATCGACACCGCCACTAAGTCATGGATACTATCAGACCACTCCAACAAAGCTATCTAATGGAAATGGTAAGTGGAATTGCTCAAGACCATCAAGGACTGACCTTGGCGTCCTTGAATGACACAAGTAGTTTGTCTAATTTGTCCTCATGCGACGTTGCAACCTTCACGCCCTCCAGACCAGTTATAATGCCATGTAGGCGGTGTTCCCGTACAAAATAGAATCGGGTCACAGTTGGCGGGAATGTGGTGCTTTTTTGACTGATGAACTACCAGAAGCGATTTGTCAGCATCATTTATTTGAAGCTATCAGGGGAACGATCTCGAATGCCTGATGAGTACATGGAACATGAAATTACCTTGGCAATATTGACGAATCCTTCTCCCTGCCCGTCCATCGCCACCTCTCCCTCGACTGCTTCGTGCCCTTGCGAACATTGACCTCCTTTCTCGCTCTTCGTCGGTATGTGTGTGAATGGGGGCCAATTCCTCGCGAACCTCGAAAACGCGGAGAAGATTTGACCGCGCGACAACCACATTGCAGAGGACGCGTGCTGCAAACTCGTGGCGTATCGTTGTATTGTGGGTAGCGGTGATTTCAATGGTTGCTGGAGTCAAATTGAGGCTCGCGGAGAACTCCACTCCACTTGGCGGAAGATTTCTTGACGCAAGGCGTGCATATGAGTGATGTCTGCTCAGTCCAAGCTAGCAGTTTCAGGGTGAATGGCACTAATATTAGTGTGCCAGAGAGGATTTTCTTGAAGATCTAGGCGCTGTACCACATCCACCGGCAGCAGGGAAGTGCGTTTCGTTGCCAAATCCTGGATAGTAAGAAATCCAACTCGTACGCGTGACTCGGAGTTCATCTGGGGATGTTTGTTTATTTGATCTCAACGATGTTGCCTTGGCTTCTAATAGACTCGAATGCACTGTCGTTGTTCTCCACCAGTCTGACTTGGGTCAATGTACCATAAGCCATGTCCACCACACACTAATACTCGACAAGCACCTGCTGGTTTGTATTATTATCATGCTAGGGGCATAGATTGGACCAGTATCATGATGTCTTTGAAACAACTCATGCTGCCCCTTCACCTCCCAACTCCCGAGGATACGGGCGAGAACTCTCAATCTTTGTTCGCAATGTAAACCGGGTGTGTATCAGAAGAATCCCCAAAGTCTCACTTTCCAATGTGAATAGCATCTCTTGTATCACTCGGCTAGGGAAATCACTTAAGTTTCCCCTATGATTTCATCTCTGCATACCGGGCAATGGCATGACACAGACCGTGTTTAATACTCCCAAAACGAAAGTTACATCTGGAGCATACCTTGAGACGATTTCCCCGGGATATGGCCGATGGATATGTAACAGCACGGAACGCCTCCTTGGTTATGGTTCGATAATCAGTACGCGGGGGAAGTCGGATGCGAAGATTCGGGGGATCCTATAATTTAATGCACTGCCGCGTTTTAGGGGCAGTGGGATAGCGTGCAACCCCACACACGAATTGAAAGGTTAGGTTGTTCCCGCGGCCCCTTCATGCTTGATTGATCCATGATCGGTGGGTCACGAGTTCATTCATTACCGGAATCCACTCACTGCGGCTCCGCGCGCCTCCCAGGTGTTTCTCGCGAGGCCCGCTCCGTAGTGGCCTGGTCGAATCATGGTATGAGCGTCCGATGCTTTCCCCCCCTGAAACTCATAAGCATGCCTACCATCCGCAGGCCTCCGCCATTGATTACCGCACGCGACCTGTAACCTGTGCGTTGCTGTCGCTTTTTTATGGGTGCGGCCTGCCGCATGTATCACCTCAAGCCTGACTCGTGGCTTACGCGTGACGTCTGTTCCAAGCATATATTCCCAAGCGAGTCTTTGGATGTTGATGCTTTTTGTGGATGACTTCAATGTTCTCTTCCGTTGGTTCCTCGATGATGCCAAATCAAAGACATACTGGGCCCCAGAAGGTAAGTCTTGCACCGTATCGTCTCCCTGACCTTCAAATGTTGACCATGTTCCAGAACTATCCTACCCAGGTCCCAAGGAGTTTTTCGGTTCGAGTCTTCAAGGCACCTTCAACACTCCCATACGCGGCAAACGGTAAATTTGACACCAATACCCGCCCCGGCGTCCCGCAACCACAAAAATGGTTTTCCTCCGTTCCTGAAAGCGCCCCCGGTCTATTTTCTGCCCCCAGTGGACAGGATGCTTCTCGTTATCTGAGAAACAGCACTTTATCAGGTGATGTTCGGGGATACGAAGCCGCCCCACCAAGGGCATCGAGCTATTCCATTTATCAAGGACTCTCAAAAGACACATACATCTACGAGCGGTCATTATCATCGAAGTCAGACATCTTTTCGGTTTCCGACTTCGACAGCATTTCGACGACAACATTTTCCCCCGCGATGTCCACAGATAGCACTTTAACACTAAAAAGCCCCGGCGTCTTTGAGAGCCATTTAGAGGGGCAAAGTACACACGCAGAGCGTGAGTTATGATGCTGGAATCCCACTCTAACTTGCTAACCAATACGCTAGCACTCCTGCGAGCTCAATCCGCTATGGGTGGGATATCCAACCATGTATTCCATGAGGACCACACATCACATCCAATGGGCGCTTTCGTACCCCATGCTGCCTCCATCAGGTCTTCGGCTCATTCAAATATCGATTCACGGTTTAGAACCGAGCCGGCTTATCAGGGACGGCTACAGTCAGGGTCTTCCAACCATGACACACCTTCGAATGACCGCACTGCGTATCCGCGGAATGGTGCCGTGGAGTCTGACAGCGACTTCGATCGATTAGCAAGATTAAATACTGTCTTAAACGCGGCCAGTTCCACATCGATAAGCCTGTCCCGGAGTGACGCGACCGGCGCGGATTCACAAACACGCAGCTCTCCTCCAACCACCTCCCGCGTGGAAGGGGCTGACCCAGGAATAACTCGGATATTCCCAAACCTTCCTCTCAGAAGCAGTCCTGAACAGGAGCCACTCTCCTGGGGAAATCGCCCCGGAGAGGGAAATGCATCTGGAGCCAATATTAGGTCTACAGTGGATCGCTCTGAGTTAGATCAACCCGATTACTACTTATCTTCCTCCTCGCCTGAGCTAGCTGCCGAAAATGCCCACGTTCAGTCAACCGGTGAGCGGAGAGAACCGGCTCAAGATAATCGAGCTCGACCTCAACGCGATTTTTCTGGTCGAGAGAGAGCTCGAGTGTCAATAGCAGTGGCTCAATCGGTTTCGGTACTCGGCGGGGAACCTTACTATACACCATCAACCGAAGTATCCTCAGGAAAAGTGCCCGATCCACAATACATTAATACCTCGATCTCAAGACAACCAAGCTCCTTTGGGGTGCACAATCAAAACGCAAGTGGAACACGCACTTATATGGAGGAGGAAATAGACGATAGCTATTATACTTTTCCCCCCACCGAACAAACCTCGCGCTCCCAGACTGCACCAATTTCCAACCACTCTGAAAGATTCCGGGAATCAACACCAGACATGACAGGCATTGGGTCTGGAAACAGGCCCCCGAGCTCTACGAATCCACGCTCCGCGATTCCTGAGAGATCAGTCGAATCTCGGCAGGGAAATCGTACTTCGCCGCCCTCATCAGGGCGGGTCACCACTAACCCTCCTCGCGAACAATCAGCTCAAGAAATGGTTAGCCGGGCGATCCCAATCATGGCTGCTGACGCAGAGAGGCACCCTTCGCGTTTTACACACCGCACGTCATCTCCGCCAAGAGAACCACGCTCCGGGCCGGCCGATCAGGCGGAGCCCAGTTCTGCTCCAACGCGGAGCTCATCAACCACGCAAGCATATCCGGCGGAGAAACTTGCACGGGAGGTTTCCCAGATGTCTGTTTCTAGGAGCCCTCCACGTCACCCTCACGGCGGTCCGGGGCGCACTCGGAAGAATAGCCACTCCCAAAGAACCCATTTATCACCGCCGGACGGTGCTAGGGGACACCAGCCCGACATGCCCCAGGACGTATCTCGCGGACCGCTACCCAATATCAAATCAAATAGCCCAACCCTCAGGGAGGCAGTTTCACGGGATCCTTACATCACTAATGACCAAGAGGGTAATGGCGCGATGTCGCAGCGCCCCACCAACCGCCAGATGAACCAACACTCCGAGCCACAACAAGCACCCAAACGTCCCTCAAAGGAGCAACAGCCCCCAATTATAGCTGGGACCAGCCGTATTGAGGCCCTGTCCAACAACGCTGGGGGGATTTCGGCCGTCGAAATCCCTCAAGCAAACCCACCGCAAGGGCCCCGCTCTCATACACCCATCCCAGAAACGCGTGTTCGATTTGCAACACCTCAGCGGAGACACTCGGATGGTGACCAGCAGAGCAGCGATGAGATCCCTCATGGACCCGAGATGTTTGATCCGGCCGCAGGAAATCGAGAGGCCTCGTACACCAACCGATCTCATAGTACTCCTCCGATCGAGCCTCAGAGAAGGTACTCGGATGGGGACCAGATGCCAACCCACAGGCACCCGATGGCACGAACCGTAAGATGGCACGACAACCTCATTTGCCCATCTCCTATATTTCCAAGCCAGAGGCGCAAAGGGTGGTTCAACCGCCGGGGGTATGACTCTATCGCGATCCTTGTAGTTTAGTCACTCACCGACTTTTAGTGATCAGCTTTGGACAAACGATGGAGCTTATAGACCGTCCCCACTTGGGCATGAATACCCAATCGACCTTGATGACTACCGGAGTACGGGCAAGGTTGGATGAACGAGGAAGGGGTGAGGATTGATATGGGGCATCGGTTGATCCCGAAGCAGCCATTAAGGTCAGCTTTGAAGCAGGCCAAAGTTCAGATGTATGCAATGGAAGCACAGGTTGCATCCGTGGTTTAATATTCTTGCTAACTATTATATGCCTCCAAGTATATGTTATTATGTGCATGTAGCATAACTTATAATGGTACGATAAATTAACGACAATCACCATTATCTATATAGCCCTCGGTATCAATCGGAAGACAAGATAAGCACCTCAGTACTGCCCTCCCTGACGATGCGCGTGCTACTGCCAGATGATGCGGTCTTCAAACGCTTGCTGGGCCGACGTGGTTGTTCCCTCATTGAATACGTCCAATCATCGACCACGTCGTCGTCTTCATCTTCATCTGATAACTGAAATGACTTATTTATCGGGGGTTTAGCTTGCTCCACCTCATCATCGCTGGTAGCCTCTTCATCAGCAACGCTAGGAGATCTTTCCAGCTCTCGCTTCTTCCCTTTACCCTTGGGGCCCGACGTTTTCCGAGGCTTGGCCCGGATAGCCTTCCGGAAGGTGCATTCAATCTTGAAGTTCGGGTCGTTCTCAAGATCTTCCTTCGATCTTCTCGTGAGGCGGATCGCCATCGGGCCCGGCTGTAGATACACGATAGTCGTATATGAGGTATGACTATACTTCTCCTCTAGGTATCGGGTGAGCAAAAGGTGCACAATAAGATGGTCCATTTGCTTTGTGAACGATGAGAGTGAAATCAGACATCCGGGGGAATGAGAGGGGCTTACGTCTGGTGTCATATTCACGCGACCACCCACAAGATCGAGGTCGACACTAGCCTTTTCCTTCTCTTTCCCTTTTCCCCTCTTCTTGCCAACAGAGGCCTCGAATGCACCCCCACCTGACCCCCTCACCAGTTTACCAAGCATGCCGAGCGTCAAGTCGCCCCCAGCATGTTGTACCATCTCGAGGACCTTGAGGATTTTCCAGCTCTCGATAGTGACGTCCTGCCATTCTATTGCTTCCGGCTCCCTTGTGCAGTTATCACAATGCCCACAGCTGGAAAGAGCATCGGAGTCATCAGTCGTCCAAGAGGATATCGAAAGTTCAGATGAATGAGAGAAATATCTGGCGAGGGATTAATTATACGATGCAGTTCTGGAGACAGGCTTATATACTTGGCGAACTGAACCTTGCGACATTCAGTAAAATCTTGGGCAAACGCGAGCATAGCATGGACTACACGGGGATGCCTCAGCGGTGGAGCTCTCGGAGGTTAACTCACCTACGTTTCGCCCTCCCCTCCCGTTCGTGCGAGACCATCGAGCTGAGGGTGGTTCCGTCTTGAGGACGGTAGTAGAGAATACAGTCTGCATCCTTTCCATCACGCCCTGCACGACCAGATTCTTGATAGTATCCCTCCACAGATTTCTAGGACATCATTAAAAAGATACCTGCCACGTCATTATTTTTTACATACCGAGAGCTTTGAGGGAGTTAGAGTAGGTAAGCGCTTCGGATCTGTTTTGAACGCACCGAATGATGTAAAACGAATCGTACATCTCCCTTGTCAATTCCAAGGCCGAACGCTAGGGAATGTTAAATTGTTGGTATTACAGATGAGGGGGATTCGCTATACCAATAGTTGCACACACAACCTTTATTGCGCCTTTGCGCCAGGCAGAATGAAGAGCTTCTTTCTGATCATCACTTCGCTCAGAGTGGTAGACACCAGTCTTGATCCTATTATTGCTGAACGAATTTAGTTTCTGGGCGACATCCTCCGCGTCCTGTTCACAGTTTGAAATGGGGATGATGTAGGACAGAAATTTGAGGTAGAACCTTTTTGCTAAGGCAATAGACTATCCCACTATCGTTGGGGTGATGTTGGGTAATGTACATGGCCATTTCTTGTATTAGACGAGCCGCTTGAGAAGGCTTTGGCAAAACACTGTAGTGTAGATTTTTGCGGTACAGAGGTGAGGCAAAATATACAGTTCCGTCTACGCTAGCATCTGGAATTTATATTAAGCACCTGGAACAAAAAAAGGAGACTACAACTAACCTTCCCGTCGACGACAGGCTTGAGGCCTAATGTTTTGAGTATATCCTGCAATACTTTTGGAGGGCATGTTGCAGAAAGGGCCATAATTGGGACATCTGGAAAGAGCTTCCGTAGAATATGCAGTTTCTGATAGTCAGGGCTGTAAATACGCGTGAGGAATTGAGGCGACACCAAATAAGATCCTCCATTCACCGAAAGTCATGGCCAAGCTGCGAGACACAATGGGCCTCATCAATAACAATTCTGGCTAGGAAACCAGTCGGTATTGGATGAGCTAAAGCATGACACGTCCTACCCAGCTTTTTCCCAGCAGCTAGTTTTTCAAGAATACCAAGAAAGTTCTTGCTTTTTGCCACCTTCTCAGGCTGAACATCACATTAGTTAATATTCTTGGTTGGTTCCCTCAAGGACATACAGTAACATAGCAAAGTTTGACGTTCCTGTCAGTTGGACCCAACGACCCAGTCGCGAGAGCTAATAGGCTCCTGGTGATGACCTGTGTATCTGCTTTCGACGTACCACCAGTCAATTTAACCGCGTCGACTGAAGGTTATAAGTCGGGAGCCTAAATTGAGACAATTTGAGAAACACACCTCCGGCCTCTTCAAGGTGCATAATCTGGTCTGTTATGAGCGACAACAGTGGTGAAATGACAAGAGTGCATCCGGAGTGAAACAGTGCAGGCAATTGATATGTGAGCGACTTTCCGCCACCTAAAGAACATTAATCAAAAACGATAATGGAGTTACAACGTGGTCACCTGTGGGCATGACGCAAACGATGTCCCTGTCGTCCAGGTTGGCATTGCAGACCCTATGGAATGGCAGCTTGGTAATGGATACATTGGATAAAGAAACCAAGCCAACCCTCTTTGACATAGCCTAAAATCTGGAATCCCGAATATAGTTTTCATTCGAGTTTTAAGCTCTTGATCCCACTCGAAAGTGTTTCGACCATAGTCTAATTTAGCCTTCCTGCTGGAGTTCGATGTTGACGCTTTATGGGAGGCTGCGGTACAGCCTTCCAGTTCTTTCGACATTTTCAATCGCTCATGCATTCGCAATTCGATAAGAGCCTCAATGCTCTTAATTTCCTTCTTGTATCGATCAATTTCTGCATCAACTTCAGTAATGTTGGAGCGCAAAACTCTCGCTCTAAGGTGTAAAGGTTGGTTTGTGTCCGGGTCAGGCGAACGCGACGGGGGGATATTGCGCGATTCAAACTCTATCCGGGACATTTCTAAGACTTCTCCAAGCTAAAGACTCGATGATATGCAGGGCGACTCAATGGGGTGAGAGGCACTGACATCGTCCGACGAAGCATATTCGTCATATTCTCCATGCATAACCAGAGCGCGTCGGTGGGTGTTCCAATCAAAGGCACGTTTCTCGGTGATAGAAGAAAGGGTAAATGACAGATAGTCCACAAGGCAGAGTAATTCGGAATAAGCAGCGAACCATAATGATGGAACGTCGGCTCCCGGAGCAGATCTCCCGGCGATCACATTATTTGCACCTGTTTGTTAATGTTTGTTGGGTACCTCTGGACTACACAGTGTCTGGAAAGGCTGGACTCTACCATCCCAACTTCGTATGCCATTTGGAGAAATTGTGTGTGGGTCTCCCGGGAGTGGAAAGTCCACCTATTGCTTCGGGAAACACCAATTATTTACCGCCCTAGGACGCCCAATATCTATCGTAAATCTCGACCCGGCGAATGACTCCATTCCATACCCTTGCGCGGTTGATCTGGCGTCACTGATCACCCTCCGGGATGTGATGTCTGAACATGGATTAGGGCCAAATGGCGGGATGTTGTATTGTATGGAATATCTTGAAGCGAACTTTGACTGGCTCGAAGACCGGCTCAATGAGCTGGGTAAAGACGCATACGTTATGTTTGATCTTCCTGGACAAGTCGAATTGAGTACGAACCATGACAGCTTGAAAAGAATAGTCGAGAAATTAATCAAAGGTGGATTTAGGGTGTGTCCAGTCTATCCTATAGCTGATATCTCTGAATAAATGAATCAATGGCAGCTGGCCGCGGTACACCTTTGCGATGCGCACTATGTGACGGATGCCTCCAAGTATATATCTGTTTTGTTGCTTTCGTTGCGCACGATGCTCCACCTGGAACTCCCACATATCAATGTACTTTCCAAAGTTGACCTGATATCACAATACGGAGACTTGGGTATTATACCCCTGTTCAACGTGGAGGACAAAGATCTAACCAGTTATCCCGCGTTCAGACTTCAATCTCGATTTCTACACCGAAGTACAAGACCTATCATACCTGGAGAATTCTCTTTCAACCACCTCGCCGCGCTTCGCTGCATTGAACATGGCAATGGTATCCCTAATCGAAGACTATAGCATCGTAGGCTTCGAAACATTATCCGTTGAAGTTGGTTTGTCGCTCCCGTCCTACTCGTGTACTGATCACTATTTAGGATAAATCTTCCATGCTCCATCTAACTCGTGCAATCGATCGTGCAACCGGCTACATCTTCGTACCCCCCGTGAATTCAGCTGCACCCCCCGGGACCGTGGATGAGAGTGCTGCGCCGCCCACCGCACGGCCGAATACATATTCCTTATTTTCGTCAGCTGCGGGGGCTCTCAAAGGCCCTGGTAGTGATGTACGAGACATCCAAGAACGATGGATCGACGCACGGGAGGAATGGGATGCATTTGAGAAAGTTCAGTGGCGACGTGAGGGTGAACTAGTGCGCGATGCTACCGCTCGCGCAGGCAAAATTCGGGAACGCAAGTCGCTTCATGATGATGTGGATATGGGAGATGCCACTTGATAGAGGTACGAAGGCAGGTGTATGATGATAGTTTGATTTGATTCGAAAAGAAGGGCTACTAAAGTGATTTTACGTCGGGACCCTCAACACATCTATAGTCCAGTAATACTGTTTACAGTCGCATAATCAATTGTTTGATTCCAGACATCCAGAGCCCGATATCATCTGTTTGTGACCCCCGAGTAAGGAGGTCAACATGAATCGCCAATGCGGCTGGGCGGTCGTGAGATTCCATAGCTAGGGAAGAAATTTGGGTCAATAACTATGGAGACATCAAACGAGAGATACCATACCTCTTGTTAATACAACTAGTTGGTCCACAACAGGTTGCGAGAGCGTTTCGCAGTTTAGAGCGTCAAATAAGGGGTTGATTCGGCGCTCCAAATCATCAACGAGACGTTTTTGTTGAGGCTGAGGGTAAAAGGATGTTGAGTAAACGGCCAATGGAATTGAAAAACATCAACCTACTGGTGTCGTCTGTCTCATTCTGTTGAGCTGCTCTGAGATGACATTGAATGCCGGCCGAGCAGATTCAGGGATATGTGTGCGATCACCAGGAGCTAGGGATAGTATACGTTAGTGAAGAGTCCACCCATCATCGTTAGATGTCATACGATATTTTGGGGGTGGTGGCGCGGCACGGGCGGCGGCGCTCGCTGCTGCACGAGGCGGCCCAGTTGCCCCGGCAGGGGGTTGTCCTTGCGGAGGGGCTGACCTTTGTCCGCCCGGAGGTGGCCCATAGGGTCCCGGTTGAGGCTGCTGTTGCTGTTGTTGGGGCGGTTGCTGCATAGGCGCACTCGGGGCATATGCACCGGTTTGTGGCGGAGGTGTTCCGTATGGATTTGGAGCTTGGTTGAGGGCCTGGTGTTGACCAGCGGGTAGCGGAGGGCGACCATATGGACCGGGCTGGTTGGGAGGTGGGGTCTGACCCGGTACGGGAGCCCGTGTGGGAGGGGGCGCATACTGGCTGGGCGTAGGCTGCCTTGGCGGTTGGGATGGAGACATCATCCGTGAAGGCGGGGCGGCACCTTGCGGGGGTAAGGTGGAGCGAGATGGCGGCCGTGCTTGTGGGGGATACATCCCACCTCCAGGCTGAGGCGGGCCAGGCATACGTTGTCCTGGTGGGGGTGGCGGTCGGGCCTGAACACTTCCAGGACGCGGAGGAGGTGGAAGAGGTGCTTGAGGTTGCCCTTGTGAGTATGGCGACCCTCCCAAAGTTGGCGAGGGCGTGGAATTAGGGAATGGCGACGTGATGGCTGCAGGTTTATTGAGATTCAATGCTGCTGGCCCACGAGGCGGGGCAACAGCGGGCGCATCATTCCACCCACCGTTCTCATGGCGTTTGGGAGGGGGTGGAAGAGGAGCATTACTTGGCGTGCTGTTCGCGACTCTAGGAGGGGGAGGAACCACGGGTATTGGTTGGGGTTGGTTTTGTGCGCGGAGATGAGGAGGTTGAGTCAGAGAGTTTTGAGGATTATAAGGTGCATTTGTGACGGGCGGAGCATATTGGGTTGGCTGGGTTGTGGCTGGGGCATAACCAGTGGTTGCTTGGAGAGGCTGATGAGGGACGGCCTGGCTGTAAGGAGCGTAGGCCACTGGTTGTGTGCTCAATCCAAGTGGTTGCGCTGGCGCCTGATGTGTTGAGGGATATGCAGGATATCCACCATACGGAGCCGCTGGTGCTCTGGCTGCGGGCGCCTGTTGGGTGGGGGCCTGAGCGGTTGATGAAGATGGATCAGTGACCTTGGCCATGCTTATGGCTGCAGCAAGACGGT
Source organism: Infundibulicybe gibba (assembly GCA_015501065.1). NCBI lineage: Eukaryota > Fungi > Basidiomycota > Agaricomycetes > Agaricales > Omphalinaceae > Infundibulicybe > Infundibulicybe gibba. The sequence goes on along the minus strand of JADNYI010000030.1, from coordinate 240,196 downwards.
CTCGTTCCACGCTTAGATCCTGGCCACCGGAGCCCTTGTAGTTATCGGGTGTCAATTTGGTGAATGACATGGCCTCTTTGATTAGCCCTTGTGTTGTAAGAAGCTCGGCGTATTCGAAGTACTTGTCATACAACGCGGCAAGCTTGTAGCTTGTCGATGGCTCATCAGGGGAAGATTGCGAGAGGTCAGAATCTTCATAGTTGGTTGCAGATCTAAACACCGTGACTTTCTCCACGAATGTCTGCAACGCTTGGGCGTGTGCCGAGTAATGTGAACCCCCAGTCTCTTCGGATACGAGAGCTCGTTCCTCCTCCAACGACTCCTCAATCCATATATTCACTAGGCGCTCCAGGCGGCCAGCCGCCAAATACGTCAAAGTAGCATTTTTCCTAAATTCTTGAGCTTGAATGGGATGCTCAGAAGATTTGGACAAGGTGAACTGGAATTCGAGGCGACTACCAAGCTGTTCAGCCAGATTTGCGAATTCTTCTCGACTAGCGAAGGTACAAAGAACAACGAATATCTCCTGCCACTCCTGAAGGTCGGCATTTTGAACGATATCCGACAAATCGTTGGTTACGATTGATTGGAAGAGGCGGAGGTATGGGAGAGCGGTAGTATTCTTTTCGAAATACGCCTTCTGTGTGCGTTGCAAGAGATCTTGTCCTCCGCGGGCGGCCAAAAGGATGGCATCGGCGAAGCGATTAGATGAAAGGCAGAGGGATACAGCGGACTCGAAGTCACCGAGGACCAGAGCTTTTGTGACAAGTCGGTCCGTTTCCGATTCATCAGTGGGGTAAATCCTGAAGCTGTTGTTCCTCAGGGTTTCGGAAGTGACTGAAGATGGTCCAGAGCCAATGGTAGCGGCAACAGAAGAGTCTATCGCATAGTTCGTGTGTGGAACGAGCACATCTTCTTGTGCTCCACCGACTCGGCTGAAGAAATCAGCGCCAGCATCCAGCTGGGGTGTCCCAGGCCCAACTTCGTCGCCGAAAAGGCTAGGAACCGTGGTGGTGGACTCGCCATCCGCCAATCGAGTCGCGCTTGTTACGTCGGATGCAGCGCTAGCGCTTACCTCTGAGGGGGTCTTTTCAATACCAGCACTCCCAGGAGCAGCATCATCACCATCACCAATTTCATCAGGGAACGTTTGACGCTCGGGCTCGGCAAAGGACACGACGGGCTCATGAGTCTTGTTTTCGGTGCTTTCGTCTTCACTGGATTTAGGTCCAGGACTCTCGGCCACGGAGGCCCTGAGATTTTCTACCGCCTGGGCCACGCGGGCTGCAATCTCTGATTTTGAAAAGCCAAGGAGAGTAACCAATTCATCCCTGGAATCTGCACGGAAGAGGGAAAGAAGCGCCTTCCAACGTTCGCTCGATTTAGCGGAACTCGACGCGTCCATTTGCTGCTCCGCAAAATCCTTCAACGCTTGGCTGTCTATCGCTGCCTGCAATTTGATGGCACGATCCACCAGGTCCTGCTCGGTAACAACCTTGCGTACATGTACAACGCTGCTCTGATTTTTGCCTTGGGCTGACGGCAAATTGGATACAGTTACCAATTTACCCCCGAATCCGAAAGAGCTCGAGACTGGTCGACGTAGCCATTTTGGTGGTTGTTTCAAGGACAACGTTCCGCCCTGAGAAGCTCGCGAGAAGCCAGGAGCGTCGAAGAGGTCGGCACCATCAGCAGGGGGGTTGCTACCTTGGTATCATTTGCGGCCGCGTCATTCGTTGACTGGATAGAGTGAATTCCGACAGTTCCATCAAAAAAGGCAGTTGCAAGGAGGTCGGGATTTCGTGGGCACCAATCCACCTGGAACGCCCAGTTATCGGCAGAGGGTAGCTACGCGAGCAATGAGATGAGCAGCAGAAAGAGGATATTTCACCTACTTCGCCAATAATTTCAGAGGTCTGTGGATTCCAGCAAAGAGCGCGGTTATCCTTTCCACAAGACAATAACAAATCCGCATCCTGCTTACACCAGGAAAGAGAAAGTACACCTTTCTCGTGTCCTGTGAGAATCTTACAAACCAAAAGTTAGTTGAGCGGGTATTGGTGGAGTAAAGATCGAGCAAACCTTCTCTGGAGCCCGTGCATTTCGAAGATCCCACACCATGATAATTGGTGAAGAATCATCTTCCGACGCAGTCACGACTCGTGTGGCCTAACATTGTCGTGTTATGAGATCCTGAGTCGCAAGATAGAGTCCAAAACGCACGTTGTCTGGGTGCCATGCAATATCACTCATACCGCGTCGACCACCAACAGCTAGGCCGCTTCCCGAGCTGACCTGACCAGCCAAAGTCCCCGCGCCGCCTCCATATGCCAAAGCGACCACCTCTCGTTTCCCCCTTAGATCCCATACCACAGTATACCCCGTACTGCTTGCGCCCGCCAGCACGTACTGGACTTGCTGATTCCACGCAACCGACGTGATTTCGTCTAGCTTTGTGCTCCTAGCTCCTGGGGTGGGTGTGTATGGCTTGCTAGGATCTTTCAAATCCCATATGTAGACCTACCAGAGACGATGTGAGCTAATAGCGGACACTCAGTTTCAGTCGTACCTCTCCGTTGATCCCACCTGAGGCAAGGAGACTAGTTTGAATGGGGTTAAAGTCAAGTCCTCTAACAGGGCCTGTGTGCGTTGTATTGCGAAGAATGAGCGATTCTGAGACACTATTCGAAGAAATGAGTAGATGTTGGCATGTAGATCAACCTAACGCACTCTGCGCTGGCAAGAATTTTGGAAGGGTCCCAGAGCGCAAGCTCTCCGTTTTCCATTCCAGCAGCAATCACTCCATGTGGTCGAGTATTATCAATTGAGCCCCATGCCAAACGGTTAAACCTTTAGAGGCGATTAAGTTAACACACATTGTTGATGCTCGCTAAACGCATACCTGGATGTATCTGTCACCAGACCTTTGGGACCATGCTGGCCTTCGCCGCCAAGCTCGTATTCGTGTTTGTCGAGGAAATTAGGTTCCCATATTTCAAGTTGACTCTCGTTGCTGAAGGACTCGTCAAGAGCGCCCGCGACAGTTCCCGTCGCCAAGAGAGGTAGTGAAGCTGCGGGAGACCATGCAAATGTGGAGGTTCTACGAATTTCCTTGAGTTTCATGGTTTCCAAATATTGGCGATTACACGTTTGCGAAAGTTAGCTGGGGAACTGCACGACAAAACCCGCTGACACGTCTCAAGTGCAAATGCACCGGCCCTGAACTTCACGTGACGCACTTGTTAGGCCCGGAAGAATTTGGGCAACAACTACCCAACTTGTCAATCCAGTGGTCTGGGATTGCGGTTCAACATTCAGAAAATTTGATCGTCCAAACCCTTTCAGAAAGCTGAGCATAAAAGCACTGTAATATTCATTGTGTTGAGTAGTAAACAAGTTCATGTAAATACAAAATTAAAAGGGGGGTTGGGTGCCAGTTTGTGCCAGTAGGATTCCGAGTGTGAAAACTAATTTTTGTTGGGAATGGGGGATAGCAGTAACAAGTGGGTAATAACCATTTGGAGAGGATGTCGCAGCGGGGATGAAGGTGGCTAACGATCGTTATCTTTTACGACGGTCAGCATCAGTCGCAAGGAACGGGAAAGGCGGGAACATACAGACGGCTCAGCTAAACGGGGATCGTTGGATGATAGGAGGCAGTAAATGTAATGCGGTAGAGCTGGTTTAATGGAAGGGCTGTATGAAAATATTAATAAAAGTAGAGAGGGAACGTGGAATAAAGACTTACTAATGATACCTGCCACCCTCCCTAAGCATATAAAGATCGGGGAAAGGCTAATGGGGGAAGAGCCACGAAACTAAGGGCAAAGGAGAGGTAAGAAGGATATATGAAGGATGAAAAATAAGACATACCAGAATGGGGAGCGATAGCGACAACGAAATCCCACTGGCAGCACCATAGAGAAGCAAGGGAGGGGAATGGGGATGAAAAGATACAAAGAAACAGAGAAAAAGAAAACAACATTATATCCAGATAGATGCGCTGGACACCCTCAACGCCACACAAGATATCCGGACCAGCTACATCCTTCCACTAATCGAAGAGATACCAGGATTGCGAGAGCGGAGCAGGGGTAACAGGAACAGTCAAAATAATAGAAATGGAGGATGAGAAGCACCAAATCGATAGCGGGAGGCTAACAGAAATATAGCGATTTGGAGGAGATGCGTAGAGCGGGGAGTATCGGGGGAGGGAGCGGAGGGAAAAGCTACGCGAAATCGTGAAATTCAACAGAAAGCGATAACACGAAAAGAATATACCATTGAATTGGTGCGAAAATTTCGTAGCAAAGCGATCTCTTGAGAGTGCAGATGGGGAACTCAAGGCCAGGACAACACAGGTGGAATGGACCAAGGGCTGAAGCACAGAGTAGATGGATAGGCGGAGTTTATTAGACAAGAGAGCGGGTGAAGTATGAAGAGAGCCAAGGCCAACGCGCGGAGAAAGTCGAGGAGCCATGGATGTAGTCGAGCCAATGCGCGGGCCGGGGCCAAACAGGAGGAAAACTGTGGAGGTGGGGATAGCAGGGGAAGCATGAACGGGATAAGGCCAATCGACGGACCAACGCCAACAGGGGGAACAACGATGAGAGGTGAAGCCAGGGTGGTGAAGTGTCAGGCCGAGCGTGGGGGCGGACGGAGGGTGGAGGGGTTTGGTATAGTAATGTAGGTAGGAGAGATAACAAAGAAAGAAAGAAAGAAAGCAATTCAGCCAAGAAAACCTCAACACAACAAATAAACCAAAGCCTCTGAAATCCTTCCACCTCGAAACGATGCGCGCGCGAAGGGGCCCCTATAATTGAGAGAAAACATCAACACTCGACCGCGGCGTCCCGCGTCGAGCACCACCCCCCACCGCCGACCCCCGGCCGACCACAATACCACTCCACACCCAAGGAACTTACCGGAACACGGGGCGTTCTGCCTCCTGCGGGTAAATATCCAAGTTAACAGGCAGCCAACAGCGCATTTTCTGGGTGCATACCGTGCCCAGTCTCATTACCCGCCACCACACCTCCTGACGGCGCACGGGGCCTGTCCCTTCTGCATTACACAAGGCGGGTCAGCAAACGTTAGAGGCGAGTAGTGAATGAACATACCATGCCCGCCCTTCCCTCGCCCGGCCTGGTGCACCTACCTGATCGAGATTCTCGTCAGCAATGCTGGGAAGGGCTGATTGTGGATGCTTACAGAGTGCTGCGTGGCCGCTAGCGTGATTCAACCACTTCCAACCCCAGCCAACCCTTGGGTCGAACTCTCCATTACCCAGGGAGGCTCCTGTATTTGGAGGTAGGACGTCCGGACGTAGAGAGAGAAAGAGAGAAAGGAAGGAAGGAAGAACGAGAACATCTTGATGACCTGAGAGGGGATACCACCGTGAGCGGGCCAAGGAGGGATGGAAGTAACGACTCACCTTGCATGAGTGAAATCTTGGTCATTGGCCGGACGCGATGAGTGGCAAGGGAAGACGGTGGAGATAATGAGTGGGAGAGACAGAAAGCAACATGAATTATTTGTTTGTCGACTCTCTGTTTTATATCAAACGAGCGCGATCGGAGGTTTGTTGATCCTCACGTGGGCGCGTTCGTCGATCGCGTCGATCGCGTCGCGGTCGCCCATCTCCAACCGCACATGTATTCTGGCTTCAGCGATTACCTTGCTTGACAAGGTCTCTCATTATATCTTTAGATGCTAAACAGAAGCCTGTTGAATAAACTCAGCCCTGCGCAATTGTAGAGAAATCCTGCACTGGAATCGCGTAGTCGCCCAGGATAGCTCGTGCCATTTCAGGTGTGATAACTTGAAGGTCTTAATTATAGAAGATGAATATGAACGCCAAAAGCACACAGGCATAACCCCTACCGCGTCCGTGGGCTGCACCTCCTCGTCGTCCGTTGGGAAAGCATTTCTCGCCTCGGGGCAACTTGGAGGGGTCGAAGGTGACGATGCAGAGCGCGCCATTGCGGAGGTGGGGATTGTCAAAGATCGTAAGGCCGTGCACGCGCGCGTATGAGCCAGTATCAATGTTTTTTTCGGAGCCCCCTGCGGCGGTGATGTACCCCTCTGGAGTCTGGGCGAATTACCAATGGTTGCCGAGGCTGTTTTTGTTTGTTATTATTGCACTCGCAGTGAGCGCCGGCCCGCCGGGAGATGTGGCCCCGCTGAAGTGGTACTTAAATAGATAGAACGATTATCTTCTATCTATTTTTTTTGGTCTGCCTACGGGAGACTAGTGGTACTTATACTCCGCTTGAAATGGCAGCCAAATCGGCGTGTTTGGTGAGCCACAATATCTACATACCACCCTCGACGACCCGGATGCTGCACATTTCAACTGCGGGATCTCGTGTAGGCTAAGGATTCAGGTAAGTAGTATTTTCCCGCACCCGCCAATGATCGGCGAATGTCAACCTTGGTCCTTGGATAATATCGGATCCACCCACGGAAAGCATTCGCAGCCTCGCTTTGTTCTCCATCTGTATCAATTAATGTCAGATCAATCGTCTCCTGGGGAATTGATTCAAATTCGTTAATTTCGAACGGTGTGATGATGATCAATATGGCAGAGTTGTCGACAAGGCAATCGGAATAGCATTCAATAATGATTACCGCAACCAACATCTAACAAACTGAACTAAACCCATAACCGTTCATCGCTCAGCTTTAGGCTTCGCCACCAGAAGCACCAGAGGCACCCTCGCCGGTCACTTCGATTCTCAAGGACTACTGTTGACAGACCGGGCTCGTTCTCTGATGCTCATATCTCCTGCAGCCGTTCTCCGTTGCAAGACTTGTTGTTTGGAGATCCCATCAATATCTTTATATTTTCCACATCCTCCGACGCGCCAAGGCTCAATGTTCGGTCTAGCCCGTTACCGACGTCAAAATCTGAGAAATCTGGCACAATCAGAAACCCTGCTCCGCAGTCTATCAATTGCATGTCAGCGAAAAATAGCTACCCATTGAAAAATGCCTCCTCTCGATAAGTTCTTTGGTCCTAGTCTCCTCATGATTGCTTGCCTGTTGGTGTCTAGCAGTGGTGCCTACCCAAATTCGGTGTCGAGTCAATCTCCTATTGCGTCATCAAAATATGCTACGGGTAATCACTCTCACCTCGTAGTGCGCCGCGAGATTATATATTACCCAGAAACTACGTTCCAAGTGCGTAGTATTCGTTCCGTCGCAGGCTCGGCCGCCGTCATGTTAGCTCTTTCAGACATTCGGAGCCGGCATTGATCCGCCATCATCCCTTGGGCTTACCACCTCGAGCCTCAAGGAAATGGCTGTATCTATTGTCCGGTCTCGACTTGACATTGCCGAAAGCGATATTCATTTCCAATCTGGGTTCTCAGAGGGGCCAGGGACATTCCTCTATGTCAGGCAGTCCCACGTATGTAGGCCCTCTCTCCTCACATATCCCCAATTGACCGTGTGATAGGATGGCGTGCCATTTGCAAACGCAGTGGCTAATGTCGCCCTACACAATGGAAAAATTGTGACATTCGGCGATTCGTTCGTTAAGACGAGTGCAGTCCTTGCTCTGAATTACAATTTATCCAATTCTAACCTACTATGTCCTAGCCCCAATGAATATCGCTTCTTCTACTCCATCCCGCGATGTTCGATCCGTCATATCGCGTGCGGAGAGGATTCTGGGTGGGAAATTCAATGGCCACGCCACTCTCGAATACCTCACCACCGGCCCTAGTGGCCCCATTCGCCTCACCCACGTTGTTCAAATCCAGAATGTCGACGAGGGAACCTGGTTCGAGGCGTACATGGATGCTCACTCTGGAAAATACATCCATGCTACTGATTTTGTTGCCAGAGCATCGGTACGGACCTCGTTATAACACTCACGATTCCCATTTTCACATGGAATCCTCAGTATAAGGTCATACCAATTTGGGAGCAAGGCCCCCGCAATGGTCAGACTACCCTCGAAGACCCTCAGGATCCATTCTCGTCGCCGTTGGGGTGGCATAATAATGGAACTGTCACTACTACGTCCACAGAGTCTGTGTCTTTCGCCCGACTAGCTAGTGCTCACTGACGAAGACCCGCAGCGGCAACAACGTCATTGCCTTCAAAAAGAGTGTAGATTTCTGGACTAGGCGGAAGGAAGTCGTCACCACCCCCGAGAGTAGCGCTGGTCTTGTGTTCAACTATACATACGTGGATACCTCCGATCCGAAAATCAACCTCAATGCTACACGCACAAATGCATTCTATGTTATCAACACGATGCACGATATTGCGTACAAGTATGGGTTCACCGAGAAATCATTCAATTTCCAAACAAACAACTTCGGGAAAGGCGGGCGCGGAAATGACCGTATCGAAGTGCAAGTGCGCAACGGTGGTAGCTGGCGTTTTCACACACCACCAGAGTATTCACTCATTCGTGGTCCCGCGATTGCGCTAACTATTTTCACAGTGGACAATCAGCAATCTGCCAATTGTAGGTTCTGTGGTTTTGCGTTGTATTCACTCAATCACATGGTATCTAGGCGTGTTTTGAAAGACAGACGACGTAATATGGCTATGGAAAATGGTATGATCATCCATGAATTCACCCACGGGATGACAAGGCGGATGGTCGGTGGTGGGTCGGCGAGGTGTTTTAACACAAGGGAATCGAGAGGATTAGGCGAAGGATTCTCAGATGCCATGGCGGAGTATGTATGCCCCATTTTCAATCCAACCGGACATCGACGCGTTGTATTCCAGATGGGTACAGCAAAAGCCAATCCCGCCTGAGTCGTCTCTCCCGGATTATGTATTTGGATATCGACTCCCAACGGGCGGATCCAACCCCCCCGCCGGGTTGCGAGCCTATCCATACTCGATATCGGCGTGGGTTCTTCAGTGGTACTTCTTCGCGCTGAATTGATAGATGTGAGCCAGGACCACCAATCCGCTCCATTATTCCATGATGAACTATATCGCCAATGTGCACAGTACGTGAATACCTACAGAGATGGACACCTACCACCTCACTTATCGTACCTTTAGCAATCGGCGAGATCTGGGCCAACATACTGCATAACGTGTATGCTACCCTGGTGGAGATGCGTGGATTCTCGGAGAATGCAAGGACGGACCCGACGATACACAATGGGAATGTTATCTTCATGCACCTATTCGTTGGCGCACTTTCCCTTCTGCCATGCAATCCTACCTGTGAGCTCCCTATCGTGTGGGCCGGACGTCGGCTGAGTTGATTTGTGTAGTTTTGCATGCCCGAGACGCGTGGATCCAGGCAGATCGGAACATGTATGAGGGTGCCCATCGGTGTATCCTGTGGGACGTGTTTGCCAGCAGAGGCCTGGGATTCAAAGCCCAGATGCGCCGCCATAGCTACCACGAAAGCACAGAGGTGCCATTTGATTGCGCTGTAACTGAGCCACTACCAGCCTACAGTTCACTCTATCCCGATCCACCAGCCTATAGTTCACCATCTCCACCAGACCGCAGTCCACCTGATCCAACCGACTTATCAGCCTGGAATTAATCTGACTCGGACTCTGACTTGGGATGAGGGCCATTTCTTGCGCACAGCATGTCCGGGCCCAATACCCCGAACACAGACTCGTGGTGACCTGAATCTGCAAGTAAATCACCCAATGGGTATGCAAGTTATGAGATATCATTGAATGAGGAATCATACATACACACATGTGCTATATAGTTGCTTCATATATTCCATTCGCCTGGTAGTCCTCGTCTGCCCGTTCTCCTGGCGCGGGTGTGTACCCGCGTCACCCATTTGCCTGTCTAACGCAGGGATGCGCGTCGTTCGCCCGCTCACTCATCTAATGCAGGCATGCATCCATATGATGCCTATACATTCGCGTCACTTGTTCGTCCCCGGTTCATCTAATGCAGGTATATATCCACGTGCCCATGCATCCCGGTGCCAGCTGTCCATTTGCTTCCTCGTCTCGTGTTGATGTGGGGAGCCCAGTTAGATGCAGCGAAACACATAGGAAATATATTCACATCTTATGCCTACCATGCCACCAGGTGCGCTGCTCATCGCTGAGCGCACGCGGTTCACACTAATACCATTTTAGGGCGTCAAATTTCCAGGCGCCCTTAAGTCTTATCATCTCCGTACCTGTATGCACGCTATTGACCCTTCCCTTAGACGGCATGGCCGTGTCTGGCGTGGCCGTCACGCGTATGATACCCCAACACCTCGCGGAACCCGTTTGTACACGGTCAGCATTGCTGGGCTTTGGCTGTAACGACTCACGGTCAATCCCCAACTATGCATCCTTGGGATATGGTGCCGTGCACCTAACCACCACCACTTGTGTGCAGACGCCAAATTGGCTAGCGAAATTTTTGAAATTTAGAGGGCCGTAAATCACCCAAAACAATATCCGAGAGGTTGTTTTGTTTGGGAAACTGGGTATGGGCGCGGTAGGAAATACTTAGATGTTGCAGGATGTGTGATTTGGGCGGGATTTCAGGTGACTAACACAGTGGAAAGTCGTGCCATAAAAGGCGTATGTGCAGCCAGTGGCGGAGTTTAAATTTGGCAGGCGTTGCGGGTACCCAGTATTAGGGTCCAGTATTGTAGGCAAGACCCTGGATGCGCCAAATTGGTGAGGGTTTTAAAAAAAAGTCGCTCAGTTTTTATCCAAATAAAAATTCCTCTTGGGGATATGTTCCCCTCATCAAAAGGAGCGTTTTTGCAAGAGGGATAAGAAATCTGATAATTTTTGAACCCAGCAAAATGTTTGCACAAAAGTAGTGGTGGCTAGGTGAACTGCACCATAGATCCGTAATGCTGGGCGGTTTGGGGTGGTAGGACTGGATGGGCACTTGAACGTAGCAGGAAGCAGTCGGGGCGTGACGTCACTGATTTTGCGTGGCGTACGAGGCGCACGTTTGATTTTCAAAAAAGTTGTCTCAACATTGTCGCCAGGAAAGGGCCGTGAGATTGTAAAAACGTATATATCAGCATGGGCAGGGAATATATGACGGTTTTCAACAAATTGCCTCTGACACAAACATTTATCGGATTACCTCTGTCAACAAATCCTCTGGCCATTTAGGTTCGTCAACGCCGTTCCCTCGAGTTCCAACGTTATACCCCAACTTCACGTTCCCGCCTGGGAAACTCAGGATCGGTTTTACTGTATGGACGGATACTCCAAGCGCCTTGTTCTCCCGCTCCTCGAAAAATTCCGGATTGAATAGCTCCGGGGTCTGCTTCACCAACATTTCCAAGAATTTTGGGATGAGGACTCCCATGTTGTCTGTATGGCGGAAGACAGGCCGGGAATAGCTCGACCATAAAACCTCCCAAACGTCCTTGGGATATACCGAACAGCTATTCACCAGCCATTGCGAATAGTAATTTAACGCAACCTATAAAAAGCTGTGATCAGCCAAATCAAGCAAACCAATGCCCTGTTCCTGTAAGCCACATACGTCTACGATATAGGAACCCCCTTTTTCAGCGCGCTCAATGAGGGCCTGCAATATCCCGGTGGCACCAGCAGCTCCGGTGCTAAAGGCGGCATACTTTAGCCATGGATGGTATAAGGCCAGCTATGACTTACCAAAAGTCAGAATTGGGAAATACTGGTGTTACGGGCTCTTCGAGCCCCATTGCTTGTCCAAACCCGAGGGAAACGCCGCAATTCTGCGCTCATATGTGAATACGAAGGCCAGGCTATATGGTGTCAAACCACTCACTGCATCGCTAATCTGCTGCCAACCCGAGCGGTGCGACCACGGTCCATTCCAGCCCTAGGAAAATGTTTTATTAGTTCTGTTTTCCTCCGGGAACCTTACCACCAACATAGCAATTCTCGTGAACATATACAATCCCATGATCCCGACCCTCAAACATCGCTAAAATATCGTTGCGCCCGAACCCCCACTTTTCCATCACACCAGGCCGGTATCCGTCCACCACAACATCAGCCTGTGCAACCAAGCCTCGTAAAACATCCCGGTCCTCCGCTCTCGTCAGATCAAGATGTGCGTTCCATTTCCCCCATCCCAGATCTAAATTTAATCGAGATATGTCCGTAATGTTCGGAGAGGTAATGCGAAGGACACTGGCGCCCATCTCCGCAAGTTCCCTGGTTATTGTCGGGGACGCGATGATACGCGTGAGATCAAGGACTTTGAGCCCGAATAGAGGTCGTGATGGACCGGAATCTCTGGCCGGAGGCCTCCACCAATACGGAGCCTGTTTGGTGTTCGGAATGTGGTGAACTTCGAACAGTCCAACATGGGCATTTGCTCGACCATGTGGGCTAGACTTGTATTCATCCGCAGACAAACACACAGTCCCAGCTTGCCGGTAGCGCTCATTTATGAGACTATCAATTTCCTGGGAATCCAACTTGGCAACTTGCACCTGGTACACCTCGCTGGCCGCCGGGTTACTTGATATCTGCATTTGGAAAGGAATTCCCAACGCCTCTTGCGAGACTCGAGCATTCATACTGCCTAGTGCAATAAAGTACTTAAGCGATAGGAAAGGCATCACAGCAACACTTACCGTGAAGATGGAAGAACCGACCATCCTTTGTCTTGTAAATATTCGTGCACAGGTTAGTCAATGGTGGTCCAGTCATCCCATGCTTGTCACAATTTGGGAAGTAATCTTCATATCTTCCCTTGTCGGGCTCCTTCTCAAATTGCCCCCCGTCGAACGGCTTGACCTTGGAGTTGTGGGGGTCAATGACAGGAAGGAATACAGACATTATGAAGAGCTGTGCATGATCGCTAGTGCCGGAGGAAAGGTCAGTACTCCAAATCGGTAACCAATAAATCCCCATTTCACTTACGTATTGATAACGGGTTTTTGGTACTCAACACCATACTTCCGGGCAATAAGGACGTTCAGCATTGCACTCTGAAAGCCTTTAATTGCGGAAATACTCTCCGCGAACCTCCAATTGATTGGAATAACCGGACGGCTGTTCCCTACATATTCAACGAGCTCCGCCGCTTCCCTGATTTCTGGGGGGGCAGATGAGTGAAGTTTGTTATTGATAATTCCATGAATCAGTAGGTCCTTTGCTTGAATTGGGACGGAATAATTCTGTTCCATGATATTGGGGCGAAGTGGTACTTGGAGGGCGATAAATGTGGAGTTTCCAAGTCCAACGGCTTATTCACACATAATGCTCCGGGCTGACATGACGGAGGTATGAGAACTTCTTTTGTGCCGGACCTGATTAAATATGCCGGCATTTCAACTCAAAAGTCGTGATTCGTTGGTAGTTGACTACCCATGCTCGTATTTCCAAATATGGGATTACATGCACGAATGAGATCTCCCCTACGTTCGTTGGGTGGTCGGGTCTGGGGCGGTATGCAATACAACCTCGGTGCAAGCGTCCAATGCTCATTTCCATAGTTGATTCCAAATAAGGGTTCGGCGATCTCCCACAACGATTAAAGCCAATTTTGCGCGCGTCCACATCACATTTAGACGCCTCGGGTCTTCGACAAACCCGATATCCCCTTCGGAATTACACCGAACTGCAGAGAAGATGTCAATATCGCTCTCCCGTTAGGTGGCTGGTAGGCAATATAACCCCGGTGCAAGCGTCCAATGTTCGTTTTCATAGTTGATTCCCAGGGTTATTGTGGGGATCGTCGAAGTTCGGCGATCCCCACAATAATTCAAGCCAATTTTGCGCGCGCCCACATCACATTTAGACGCCTCGGGTCTTCGACAAACCCGATATCCCCTTCGGCATTACATCGAACCGTAGGGAAGATGACACTATCACTCTTCCGTCCTTGGAAGGAATCGATGGTATAGCATAGAACTGATGATGGCGGTGTATGGCGGAGTGTATGAACTTGCTTCGTGTATGGCGCCGGAACGGTAACTTGGGGGGTTTAACATCACCCTCCACAGGTTGGTCCTTTGGTGTCAACAGTATTTGTGTGACTCGTTCCACCAGTTCGATTTGACCGGCGCTGCTTTTAGACGTGCCGCTCATGTCTTCCTTGGCGAAACACTGCAAAAAGATAATAGGCACTGGGGTGTGGTTTTGCTCCGGCTAGGTGAAGGACGATTTGGAGAGGACACGCAATATTTCTGAACTATCCGGGATGCTAGTTTGTAACCAATTCTCATAAAACTCTCGGGAGGGGAATATGTTAAGTCCTTTAGGAGAGCGATATTGTACATCGAGCATTGCTTTGACCATTCCAGGAGTATTATGGTGCCTATAAAGGCGCTCGAAGAGGGAGACGTCCAATTCCAGCGCATTATCCATTTTGCGCACGCTGAGGCGGAGCTGGACGCTGGAACGATTAAATATATACCACATACTATGGGCCCCAAGACTGGTACATACTGATCACCGAGGATTCCTCGTTGAATGCCCTTGACAAGTGGGATCAATGCGCATGGCTCCGTAATTTGTAAGGCCTCGTCGATACTGGCGATCTCAAAATTTACTTTCCGTAGGATGCCGAGTCCAGCACCTGGAAAACAATGAATACTAACCCGGGCGGAGCTAGTGCACGTGGGGGACGCACCAGCACATGTCATGAAAACCTGTCGAATTCCCGTCCTAACAGGTCCGGGCAGCGTCGAAACAACGAGTGGATTCGAGTATATCTAGTATACCCCGTTCGAACGCGCAAGAGAAAAAACTAAACGAATGGCTATGTAATTATGTATGTATTATCTAATCGAGGAGTCCATCGGTCGCCTCATATATTTCGTCAAAACCAAAATCATATTCTTGACCCACTCCTGTGCCTGCTTCACCAAGCTATTGTTTTCGTTCGTATCCCTCCCCCTACCTATGCATCAATTGTGAAGTGCTGTAGATCCTTGTTGACCTTTGATTGATCAGTAGCGACACGAAGAATCTGCTCCTCTCGAATTAAATATTCGACCTTGCTGATCTCGACAGAGCGCCGGAAAACATTTAATTAATTGACAACCGCTGGCGGGAACGGTTTCAATTATGTGGACCCAGTGAAGTTGGAATGCACTACAGTATTGTGAGTGGACGCCGTCATCAATATTATTGGCAGTTCATCAGGGGACTCAGTGAGAAATTTTCGGAGGATTTGTATGACAACGGTAGTTTTTCCTGTGCCTAAAATGCAGGTAAGTTGTCGTATTGAAGGAAAAATAGCCAAAAAATCTGGGAGCCCCCATATCAGGGTGAGAGAGGCGCCTATTGATTCAACAGCTGACCGCTGACTCGCATTTAATGGGCTTGACTCTAATATTGTGTTAGAGGCTGCTGGGATTGAGTTCGAACTTAGTTGTACGTCCGGTGATCACTGATTCTCCAGTGATCATATAATGGAATCGACAGCATTTGCTCCCGTCTTCCAGGAGACGGGTGACTGCATCCATCATCGCCCTGACCGTGGCTGAGCAAGTACATAAGTCAAAGAGAAGCAAGGAATGAATGACATAAACAAACCAGTGCTCCCTGCGTTATACAGGCTCCAATCCATTCGTTCCACCTCGGGGGTGGTAGGTGGAAAAGCTCAATTTCAATTCTCCCTTTAAAGACTATGACCAAAGCCTCGATCCATTTATTTTCTGGCTCGGATGCTGCCAGAAGTCTGACATGGGAATGCAAGCTTACAGATGTTCGGGCGTCAATCCAAACCACTGCTTTGACTTGATTTGGGTGCTTAGAGCCAACAAAAGATAGTGTCGTCTGAGTTAGGGGGGGGGGGGTACGTTGGCGGCACGGTCTTCTATCTTCGCCGCAGGGGCATTCATCTGCGGCCTCTTCAGCACAGTCAAAGGCGATAGCAAGGGTGTGCTTATATCCGTATTTAAGGGGGATTGAGATATCATTTTGGCCAATGCAACAGTCATTGAGGACCAAGAGAGTGTCTTAGATGAGCTGAGGAGGACGGACACAAAGGGATATAACATCAAAGTTTCCGTGTATTGATTAACAGGGAGAGTCGCAATGGCTTGGGTAAGTTGCTCTAAACCGACATGGCTATTAATGAATTTGAAGGAGAAAAATAGGTTTGATGGCAAACTCTCGATTTTGGGGCAGACTTTTCGGCCAAAATCCGATCCATTCCCTCCTGGTTTCGTTTGATTCCATCGGGTCGAGGTAACCGTCCTATTTAACATCATGAGTATCATTTCGCCTATATGGATGGTCAATTAAACATTTTAATCTGCTCCTCCGTTGGGACGCTGGGTATCACGGTTTCAAATGCGCTACAACGCTCCCAGATCCATTAAAAATCAGTGAAAGCAGCTGAGGGATAGGGCGGGAGGACGGGCAATGCAGGGGCTTGATCGGATCGGGATTTGGCAGGAAAGCGGCTCATTATGGAATAATGAACAGAAATTGGCAGGGTGAGGAATTATAATGAGTTCAGAGCTAGGTAAAAATTATCATCAATACATTATAATTTGCTCAGCTACGTGGGAGAGTGGCTGGTACATTTTAATGGGCTCAGGTGGAAATTCCACCAGACATTATAATTAGGCCACAGGGATTGCTCCGAGGTGGCGGACTCGGCTACCACTCCAATGTACTGGTATCGCACAAGCGACTCAACGGGCAAAGCGAGTACTCTCTAGTAGAACCAACGCCAAGTGATGAAGGTAGGACTCGAAAGAAGAGGCGGCAGGGCCCCCAATTTGACATGGCCCAAATCTATGTGCTCAACTGCGTCCGGATTACGCGTGGATGAGCAGTGAGCACGTCCGCGGCCGGTTCGCGCCCTGTGCCATTCCACTTTTGAAGGTAGGATGGCACTAATTATACCCAGAATCCGAGCGCCACCAATATTCACATTTTACGCCTACCATAGCTAGGGGCTCGGACGAATGGCGGTTCGTTGCAAGCAAAGCCCAGCAGAGCTGATCATGTGAAAATGGGCTCCGTGAGGCGTTGGCGTATCATGCGCGCCACGGCAGCTCCAGACACAGCCATGTCGTCTGGAGCGGGAGGGTCAGTAGCACGCTTGCGGGTACGGAGGTAGAGCTAGACTTACTACCGTGGAAGGCGTCTGAAAAGTTAACGCCCTGGGAGGGTGTCGGTTTGAGCTATATCTGTTCAACGATAAGCAACTTGCCTCGTGATATGTGCCCGCGGGATACGTCGCAAGCGTGTCGTTCCATACGGCATAGTGCTGGACGGTTTGGGGTGAGCTAGGAATGAATGGGTAATGGGGGGCGTACGCGATGGCCCATGTTTCGGGCGAGGATCTCGTAGTCAAATGTATAGTCTAGACAGTATGAGTTGCAAACGGAACAACAACCGAGAGCACAAGCTTGGTACCTACTGGACTAAACATCTCGAATTGTCGTCGACCGGGGTGATGGAGGCATCCATATTTGATGCTGGTTCAAGTTAGCGATCATCAGATAATAGAGGTCATGGACAGTGTGGCTCACGGTCAACCCTGCCATGAACACCAAGGATGATCTGCTCACTCTCAACACTAGCGCGCAAGCGACGGACGGAGAAACCCACCGTGCTCCGTGCAGCAGCCGCGACCTGCTCCTTGATGCTCATAGTCTCCATCCTCGCGACAAACACCTCGCAAACACCCTCCGCCTCCAACTCCTCCACGACTAGTCCCTGGTGGTCCGCATCCCGCAGCCTCCGGCCTCCTCCCTGCCGCGAAATGTACGTCACCACCGGCTTGCTCGATACTACCTGTGCCGGGGACATCACGGCCCCGCGGGGGTCGAGCTTGGGAATGTAGCCCAACAGATTCTGGATGGCAGACGTGCGCACGGGTTCCCAGAACTTCGCAGGCGCGGAGATATTCGTCGTGCTAGCGATCATTTTGAACCACACGCTCCCCAGCGGGCTAAAGTAGGATAGAGTTAATGGCTGGATGGAGGCCGAGCGGCAGTGAAAGCAGACCTGCGGTGCGCGGCGGGGCGGCTGATAATCATGGCGCGCTCAAAGACGACTGTTTGGTTGAGCCTGAGCTTGATTAGATCATCCCAATAGTATGACGTTTCAATCGCTGTTGAAGGGAATGCGGCGCGCATCAGAGGCCCATCCACACCCGCTCTGTCTCTCCATTGAAGGCCATCGGAGTACTGATTTCAATGTAAAATGTAATCCATGACATGGAGATAGGTTGTCACGTACAGGCAAGATGAAGCGCAGTACACACGATATACGTCGAGGATGATCTCACCCCACCAATGGTAGAAATGCTAAGCGGAAGTTGGTTGGATAAGAACACGCGTACAAGGCAGGTGTTTCTTACATTCATGAACTGGGAAGTTGAGTCCTGCACGATCATGGAGAAGCCCTGCACTGGAATCGCATAGTCGCCTAAGATAGACCGCGTGCGTGACAACTTGAAGGCCCTGATTGCAAAAGATGAGTATGAACGCCAGAAGCACGTAGGCATAGCTCCTACTGCGTCCGTGGACTGCATCTCCTAGTCATCTGTTATATCAATCGAGAGGGAAAATATCTCTCGCTTCAGGGGGAACGAGGTGACGATGTAGAAAACTATACCGCAGATCGTGCCCAAAACAATGTGTGCATTGGGGTGATGAATCATACATACTACATACACACATGTGCTATATAGTTACCCAACATATTGATCATCCACCCATTCTGTAATGTAGGGATGTGCATCGTCTGCTCGTCTGCCTGGCCCGGGTGTGCATCCGACGCGTCGTCCATTTGCCTATCTAATGCAGGTACGTGTCCGCGCGCCCGGTTGTCCATTTGCCTGCTCTCAGGTTAACGTGGGGAACCCGGGACGGCAGACCCACCCGGGGCAACAGAAAAATATGATGCACAAGACTTGCAGTTGACGAGACGAGCCGTTCAAAAGGACTCTCTTTCTGGATTTGTCTTGTGAGGAATACAGTGACTCCGAGTCAGAAGCCCAACACGTTTATTGGTATGGAGGTGGTCGCACGCTCAATCGGGATCGCATTAATTTACATGAGATACGAGAATCAAGATAATATACATGTACAGTTGAGACAACAATACTCAATGCAACCCGCTCACTCCTCATCGCTCTCCATGTCTTCGTCGCTGTCGCTGTCCTCCCCTTCAGCAACCTCAATTGGATCGAGCGCAATGTCATGGTCAGCACCGATATATGAGTCGCAAATCACGTATAATTTTGGCGAATGCTTGCCCTTGGGAAGGGTGAATTCCAGTTTGACCACCAGACTCTTATTCACGGTGACCCGCTTGATCACGAGTAGCTGACGGCTGGTAGGGTCCCCGACAACTACCCACCAATTCGCCATCTTTTTGGACGGGTAGAAAGGAGCAACGACAGTTTGATCATCACCCTCGTCTTCATCGTCCACATCACGGGCGAGGGAGACTTGAAGGATAATAGGGGCGCCAGCAGTATACTCCCCTTTGACCAACTCATGCGATACGTCAAGGGTGGGGTACGAATTCACAAACGTTGCCACATCTCGCCTAACATCGACGGTTAATGTTGATTTTTTGTAAGAAGCGCGGGAGAAGAGACTTACATTTGAGAAGCATTCATTTGCAGCAGGCCTGCTCTTTTATCATCTTCCATCTCCATGATATCGTACACGGATTCGATTCCTGCTTCTTTACACCGTTTAACAACCTGGAAAATAATTAGAACGTGTTCGGAGGCAGCAGTCCGCAGGATTTACCTCGGGCTCAAAGTGAGGAATCTGCTTCAACGGGGAATCCGTCTCCCACATCGCCTGCACACACATCTGTGATAGATCCATAGCGCCAAGAGCGTTCAACCAAGCATTGGAGGACATCACGTCCACACAGGCGGAAAGAAGATTGAGAACCTTCTCCAAAACCAGCACTTGGTCTGCGCAAGGTCGGGAGGGAGTTGGAGCCGAGAGAAGTGCGCTTGGAGAAGCAAGAAAGTTTTGAAATGAGGTGCCTCGAAATCAACACGGTCCAATTTGACGGGGACGCGGTCGTAGATACGGCGGAGAAGGGCATCTTCATGACGGCGTATCGGAATCGTCTCGAATTCGGCCGATGATGATACGACTTCAAGGAGACCCTTGAGTTTAGTCTTTTCTTTGAGGGACAGCGTGTACACCTCGACCGTGACATCTGTAGCAAGGGTAAGTGAAGTATAGTATGAAGGGAGTTGACGAACATGAATATTATAATACGCAGCAATCATTCCTAGATTCATGCCGATACATCCATTTCGTCCTCTAATACCAAAGTTAGCGGCGTCAATGTGTAGAGAACCAACCCATACCTATTGAAATACATTTTGCGTTGACTAAATCGCTCAGTGTTGTTTCAACAAGTTCTGAGAGATGGTCTGAGAGATGTTGATGGCTGACGTTGTGAAGATTGTAATAATTAGGATTTTGGGTCATTCGCCTATAGAAGTATGTCCATGTCAAGATATCCTATTGCATAAACATTAGTCATGGGTCGTATTTGTTGCCTGAGCTACTAACCATGGCGTCTTGCTTGTTTTCGATAGTCTTGACGGCGATTTCAGCCAGGAAATAATCATGTAGAAGATGGGTTGGGAGATGGGATTCAATTGGGAGACCCTCGGCCAAAAACTTCTTGTAGAAATCTTTTCGGGTTTGTTGGCACATCAAGACGCATCGACTGCGTTCGTCATCTCGGGGGCGGCATGCCCGACCCATCATTTGAAGGACATCCATAACGGGATAATCAATATAACGATGCTCCTTGCCTTCGAAATACTGAACGCCCATGATGATCACCATGTAGCTGGCGACAGGTATACTCCAGGCCGTGTCCTGTGATTTAAATTAGTTTTCGTTTATGCGAGTATGAAATCCATGACCTTTGACGCAACCAGCACTTGAATGGCCCCAGACTCGAAGAGGCGCTGGACCACTCGTTTATCCTGCTTATCTAGTGCTTCGTGGTAATATCCAATACCATGTTTAAGGACCTCCACAAGGCCTTGGTCATGGATGTGGTCAAGATGGGGTTGGAGGTCAGCCAGCTCAATGTTCAAGAACCGGTCGGGCTTATCGTCAGCAGAACAATGTGTCAAGATATCGTCAACTGTAAGGCGGCATTGGCGACGAGAGGGGACGAAGATCAGCACAGGCTTCGCGGGTGAGTACTCCACAATAGCAAGGTAGGCTGGTTTTGACATCGCGATCATCAGGGAAGGGAAGTGAGGGATGGTAAATGACTGTAGATGGATATCCATATCCAACGGTCGGGCACTTCAAATAGATTTTCTTCAGGATATGAATCATGGTATATAGTCTGGACTTACCTGGGCGAGAAATTGAAGATCGCGTGTGAGGGAGCACCCATCCACTCTCCAAGGTCCCGGGCATTGGCAAGAGATACCCCACAGGCTACTATACGAGTTTTAATCTCTGTTTGTGCGGAAACGTATCGTGTCCTCGAAATAACAACTTCGTAAGTCGGTCCGACCTCTCCGCCAACCAATTGGACTTCGTCGGCGATGAGGAGACCAATATTTTGGACGTTCTTGCGTTGGCGCCATCTCCGTGAAAGCACATCCCACTATTGACGTGTAAGAAACTGGGCGAATCCAAAGAATAGAACGTAACCAACCTGAGTGGGTGTGCACACAATCACATCACCTTTTTCGAGGAGCCGCAGATCCGCGCTTGTCTCTCCGGTGAGACTTACAATCTCTTTTCCCCCTTGGAGTTTCGAAAATTTGGCTCGCCACTCCCGGACTCGCTGATCCACCATCTCCTGATAAGGTTCAATACAGACGGCTCGGGGCTGATCACGTTTGCTCCATAAACGCAAAAGAGCGAATTCTGCACAAATAGTTTTGCCGCTTCCTGTTGGGGCACCAATAAAGACATTTTCGTCCGAGGTGTAGAGGGCCTGGAAAACCTGGGTCTGGATTTTGTTGAATGTCTGGATGGTTGATGAATAGATCTCCTCGAATTCTTTATTGTGGAGGGCTGAGAGGGGTAAAGATTGCAGGTCGAGAAGTGGTGTTGGTGGGGGGAATTTTTCGGGGAGGATCAAATGTTTGAACGAGATTGGTAGCCGCGTTTCGGCATGCAGCCAACGCTCAGAAATGACCGAGATATAGTAGTTTGGTGGAACCGGCTCAAACATTGGCACAGTGAGGGTCACGTTATGCTCCGACTCTGCGTAGCGCTGGCGGAGGACGAAAGAGTCATGGAAAAGGATCACTTCGCCGTCAACATCCTCGACCATGATTATAAAGCTTTCAGAGGTGGCGTGAATCTTCTCATCCCAGCGGAAGTCAGGAATGATAGATAGATCGATTCGAAGGAGCGAACGGGTGATGGGTTGTACTTGCGCCTGCAGCCTGAGATGTCTTTGAGCGGCCCGCAGATTCCGAGAAAAATAGGACCACTTACTGGAGTTTAGGGAAGCTATGAACAAGACGATGCACTAGCTTTCCAGCGGCCGGTATATTGATGAGTTCACCAATTTCGGGGGGACTCTGAATTTCTATGAGTGATGTTTGAGGTGGCATAAACGATCATGACTTACCAAGTCAAAGTACCGATACCATGGCTTGATTAACGAATCAGTGGTATTTAGACGATAGAGGTAGTGATCACTTACGAATTGCTTCCCTTCCGCCTTCCTCACAACATCAGCCGGGACACCTTTAAATTGGCGGAGAGGCGTCATGGAACCCCACCTACAACATTGGGTTAGAAATGCCCTTCTCTCGGAGCCGAGGGCTTACATGCGCTTTTCGACCATTTTGCAGAGGTCCAAGGCGGCCTTGGCCGGCACGGCCCACCCTCGTTTCAGCAAATTTCAAACATGGCACGAAGGATTCTGGGAGTGTTAGCGTTCACATGTGGGAATTTACCGAGAGATCGTATACATACCTGCCGGCCGATTGTTGGACAAAGACCATATCCGCCACCAATACAAACCCTTGGGAGAACCGATAAGCAACAATCCTTATGAATAGAGGTGAACTTACCATCGAGTTTCAGTTGGGAAATGTAAGCTTGGAGGAGAACGTTAATTTTGGCCGCCGGCTCCTCGACGCTTTCTTTCACCGGTATGGGTACCCTCTCGAGAAGCTTCGCGAGCTCTAGTTTTTCCTAAATTCAAATGTAAGTCAAATCGCAATTGGCGAAGGCGCATGACTCGCCTCTTGTCGGACCTAGAATACAAGGTCAGCAGCAATATTTGCAACCAAGAATAGAAACCTACGGGTAATAGCTTGAATTCATTGGAGAGAGCGAAGACGCGGAAAAGTTCAAGGGTGGTCATCGTAGGGCGCAGGTGTTGGTTATACGTCATCATAGAATTGTAAGTCACATAATAATGTGATGCAATCCTCCCAAGCTCTGTGCTTTGGAAACGACCTGTCGAGCGCTCGTACTTGAGGAGTTGGCATTTTTCGAGCAGCACTGCCGCGGAATGTGCAATGTCGCACGTTTCTGAATTAGGCCAGATCGCCCTCTTGATAGTCAACGCCAACTCCGTATAACCCGGGAGACTTCAGCATGCGAACGTAGCTATTAAGATTGAATCAGTTTTCATCGAATCGTGAAAAAGGAAGTTCATACTAGTAGGTATATCCAAGCCATTGGACGGCTTCATCGCGATTACGGATCGTACCAAGAACAATCTCTGCGTTCAAATTATCCGCGAGTTTCGAAACGAACTGAGATTCGATGGGGAGTTGCTGATTCAATAAGCTCAGTAATACTGGAGCTCCGAATGGTTCGTAATGATAATACCTTCTCCATAAGTGTCGTATTGGGTCGCCCGGCTCGTCCAAGCATCTGAAGTACATCTTGCGAAGACAATTCGACCCATCGCCCTTTCTCTGGGTTGTATATTTGGGTACCCTTGATGATGACCGTATGTGCGGGCAAATTGACACCCCAAGCCAAGGTAGCCGTGCAAACGAGGACCTGAACAGAACCGTCGGCGAAAAGTTCCTCAACCAGACCACGATCCTCTCGACTCATCCCAGCGTGATGAATACCAAACCCGAAAGGAAGTAAATCACGGAGATTTCCATCCTTTACATTATTGGCTTCTTCTGTCAAAATCTCCCGGACGGCCCCATCTGGCTTGACGAATTGCGTGATGGTCTCTTTCTCTATTGCCATATCCCTCAAGAACTTGGCGGTTTTAGCGGTCTCCTTCCTTGAATGGACAAACACCAGAGTTTGGTTTTTCCCGGCCTGGTCCAGAACCTTTTCATAGCAGACCTCGTTCGTGATCTGGTAACGTTTGATGGCTTTCTTTTCCGTAACGCCGATAAATTGCTGCTGGAGCCCACAGGGTCGGTACGAAGCGTCGAAATAAAACAAGCCTTTCGATTCGTCCACGCGCAAGAAGGTCGCTACGTCCTGGTAATTGGGCAAGGTCGCCGAGAGACCCACAAGACGAACGTATTCAGACGTTTGCTCCATTCGGCGGATTGTTCGTGCAATTACGCTCTCGAGGACAGGGCCACGTTCATCATGCAGGAGATGGATCTCATCGATGATTATGAGACGAACGAGATTTGTATAGCTAGTGTCGGTGCTTTTGCGCGTAATGACATCCCACTTCTCGGGAGTAGTGACAATGATTTGGGTTTCCGCAATTTGTTGTTTCGTCATTTGCGAGTCTCCGGTCAATTCTCCAACCTTGATATCGAAAACCTTCAACCTCTGCGCGAAGTTCCCTACCATCTCTTGAACCAAAGCTTTCATTGGCGCAATATAAACAATCTTGAAGGAATCCAAATCGAAAGTGCCCGTGGCTTCGTCGCGGTGTTTCGATAGCTCGTTGAGAATGGTCAACATGGCGACGTTAGTCTACAAAAAGCAATAAGAAGTCCATGTCTTAACGGAAAATGATAATTCACATACCTTACCAGCACCTGTAGGCGCACATAGCAGGATAGGCTCATCGGTTCCAAATGCGATCGGGTAGAGCTTGCTCTGGATTGGATTCAACGAATTGACGGTGAACGCCTCCCGAGTCCATGCCGGAAGGTCAGAAATGGGAACCAATTCGCCTTGCGTGGGAGCTTTTTTCTTGGGCGCAGGTACATGAATCTCTTCATAGCCCTTTTTGGCGCGCTTGAATGATCCATCTGGGAGTTTGCACTTTTTGTTCGACATGAGGTGACCACCTTGACTGAAAGCCAAACTTTCCAAATCTACCGTCTTCTTGGGTTGGAGCGTTGACCCAGGGAGGAGAGTTGCAGTTTTGGGAACCTCGGGCTTGACTTCTCCACATCCATAGCGTCCGGCTGTTGCTTTACTGTGCGGTCTCCCGCGAGGTCCCTAAGAATCCAACCAAGACCTTTTTCCCTCATAGCTACCTCCACGTTAACGCGTTCATCGGCATCGCTACGCATGAGTTTCGTACACCAAACAATGACGTCGCGGTTTTTAAGGAATTTCGTGGTGGTGTGGAATCGTTGATATTCGAATAACTCCATGAGCTGAATTTCGCAATCGCGAGGGCTGGACTCCGAACCAAGGATGGAAAGTACGGATGCTGCTTTGTCTGCGGCTGTCACTGGGTCTGGGTAAATCTCCGATATTTGACGTTGGACCCAGAAACCGTCGATTGCGTGGGGAGAGACAATATCTTTGTCGGTTTTTGATTTTTTCCCTTGCGAAGATTCGCCACCAATGACCAACTCTTCGTCTCCACTGGCTTCTTCTCGAGGGTCAGCATTGTCCTCCTGTTCCCCAGCCTCCTCCTCGTCTTCGTCGTCTGACCCTTCTCGAATCTCAAATCCCTCTTCCTCCTCTTCCTCCTGCTCGTCCTCGTCGAACACCACCGCCACTCCAACCTCGTCGTCAATTTCAGCATCTTTTCGCTCCATATCTGGATCTACCATGGTTTCGTCTTCCGCACCATAGTCGGTGATTTTCTTCGACAGGCTGACAAGCTGGGAAAATTGTTCGCCCGAGACCGGCCCAATTACCTCCTCTATCTCCTTCTTTTTGTCAAAGTCCTTCACACCCTCGTTTTTCAACGTCTCCAAGACTGTGTCTGCCGCGCTGCGCACAATATCCTGCGCCTGGTCACCAAGAGACGTGTGGACTGAGGATAGGATCAGCTCATACACCTCGCGAGTCTCCGCGGTACGAGGACGATAAGTCAAGCCCTCTACGTCCTGGGTAGCCTCAATGATATCCGTATAACCAAAACCTGTTGTTTCGGCTTTGCGTTTGGCTAGCTGCTTTTCTGAAGTGTCCTGTCGATCGGAAGCCTTCTTCTTCTTCTTATCAACATCTTTGGGCGCCTGGCGAAGGACCCGCGAGCCCATTTCACGAGGGTCTATCCGCCCAGCGAGCGAAGTTGGAGCACCATCAGGTTCCTTGTCTCGTCGAGGCAGAACGGACCTGTCCGCTGTGAGAACCAACGAGGAAATTGCAGCATAGTTGTATCCAGAGAGGTCCCGTTTCGCAGTCATGATGAGAAAGGGATAGAAATTTGCAAGTAGACGCGATGGTCCCAGTCACGAAACTTTGACTTTTCCACAAACTCATATCGGCCCCGAATGCAAACAAGGAGAAACACAACCAACCCTCGGCCACGAATGTTTTCCCCGACCGTTGCAACCCACGACCGTGACCGTTCTAATACGCGCACGATTCCGACTCCGCTGTCCTCTAAATTTCTGGACGAGGTCGCGCCGATAACCCCGTGTATGGATCCCCACACAATTTTGGACCCTCCCGAAACACAAACACTACTTCACAACTTCCAAAGATATTACTCCTGGGAGCACAAATATTGCTTGGATGCACTAGCATCCCTTTCCGCACCACCCAGACCCCCAGACCCACGCCCCCAAGAATACTACAATATTGGGCATCACACTGCCAGAGAATCCAACTGGCCCCGGAGTGAATCCTTCAATATTTTGGATGTCCCGAGCGGGTCGAACACAATGGTGTCTGCTGAAGTCATTGAGGTAGTCCCAATATTTCCCCCATACCCTCCCTATGAAACATGCTCCCCAGCGAGTAGGGCTGACATGGTTGGGGATGACCCAAGCCACCTGCCATTCATCCCGTTCTCTGATGACCCCAGCTTCAACCTCACGCGGTATCTCGAAGAATATCCGCATATGTTCTCCTGGCAAGAGCCAATGAACGAACCAGGTTGTACGTAACGTGGCTTTCCATTCAGATCAGTATTTGATAATCAAATAGTAGAAATGGTATTCCTGGAAACAGCCAGAGAATACCTCACACAATATCCCATGCCGTTATCTGCGGAGAAATGTGAGGCGCTCATGCTCCTCCTTCTGAAGCCGATTTCGTTCCCCCAGCTATGTAAAAGGTTCTTGGACTCATCTCACTCATCAGAGGAGCATTGGCGATTCATAACTTACGGTTTAATAGGATTGTTGATCTACCCAGAAATGTATTCCCTGGGCCCCATTTATCACAAACCCAACAGCTCCCGCGTGAGACTAAATCGAGTTATTTGCTAACGAATTTGTTGCGTGACTTTTGCCACAACGCGAACTGCGTTGTGGGGTTTTGTTCTATTCATGGTGAGCCCCTCACAAAAACAACCAAACAACTCTCGGCTCACTCGGCTGTATTTGTAGTGGGAGATATACCACTTCCCAAAATTGTCCAGCCACAAGTGTCCAGTAACGCCTTTCCCATTACACCGCCTTGCGGCCGACGATGTTTCCTGCTTGGGGAAACATCCGCCTTGGTTAGTGAAATGCTAACATGCCAGCCCTGCCTCATTGCTTTTGATTGCAGGAAGTCATCTGGGACGAGCGGGAAATTGATCTGCTTAAAACAGTCCTAGATTATTCTCCAGACCTTCCGCCTTGTGACCTTGCGGTTATCTGCGATAAACCCTGTCGCGAGGTAATGCCAAACGTTACGTCCAATTTACTAAAATCCATTCTATATGTAAGGTTTTCAGTCATCGTTGCCGAATAATCCCAGATCCACCTCCAACAAACGAATCAACACAACCCATCTTACCAAGATTCTCAAGCGGTAAACCACCCATTTTTTATTCGTATATGGTGCATTTTCTAACTAATTCAAGACCATGATGCATCGCAATTTGTACCGTAAGTGCTCAACAAGTCAAATCATGGCAAATCCTGAAACGGCCCGAATGACAGGGAAGGCCCTTGTGGGCATGACGGTCCCTGTAGTGTCGAGTCTCGATGCCGGTGTGCTCTCAATGGGGCGCAGTGTGAGAGTTCGTGTCGTTGTGACAAATCTTGTTTGTAAATCAAACCTGCATGAGCATACATTACTAATTCCATTTACTCAGGCTACCGCAGAGGAAGGGGCTGCCATTGTCGGAAACCCCGCAATGGTATAAAGCCGTGTAAAACAGAACGATGCCCATGCTTCGCAGCAGACCGCGAATGCGATCCCGATTTGTGCACATCGTGTGACGCAAGGTAAACTGCACTCCCAAGTCAAAATATTCCACGATGTTAAATTTCCCGCACAGGAGTATGTCGACATCCTACTCGCTGCTTTGCTACTCACAAATATCCGTAATAGACTTTGATGCAGATAGTTGTCAGAACGCCGGAATACAACAAGGTCGATTCAGGGTAAGGGTCCTCCCACGAATTTACTTCTTCATTCACTCGTCATATGCAGAGAATGGAGGTCCGACAGAGCAAGTGGGGGCTGGGCGTTTTTATGTGCGAGGCTGCCAAGAAGCATGACCTCATTATTGGTAAGTCTACGCCTCAGACGAAATCGGTCAATGAACATTCCTATCACCTCTACCTAGAATACATCGGCGAATTAATGTACGATGCCAGTATTGACACCCGGGAGTGGGTGCTTCATTTCGCACACTTACTAGTAAGCTCGCTAATATTACTACCCGCGGTAGTCTCGTCGCAAAACATCGCGGCCGAAACTACGTCTTCCAACTCAACCGGTCGCTTTCCATCGACGGATCGAGTCTTGGAAATGAATCACGGTTCATTAACCACGACGGGGAGAACCATAACTGTTACGCCAGAGGTGAACACAACATTTCAAATCTCAAGTATCTACTAAGCCTAGAAATCAGTCAAATTAGTTAACGGAGAGCATCGTATTGGGATCTATGCAGGTCGGTGGGGCGATTTACCGTCAAGGGCAGCTATTGATCCACCAATGCAGCGGAGCCGCTCAGTATCGGCACCGAACTTTTATACAACTATGGCCCCAACTTTTTCCCGGATGATTTGGAGAAGCAAGGCCTAGCGGCAGGGGGGCAGAGGTTGAACACGAGCCTTGTTGACAACAACGCGGACTCGAGCTACGAACCCCCGCAGGCAGACGAGGGGTCAGATGACTAGATATCGCCAATGCGTAACCATTAACGCAAAGCAGCAGCAGGGAGGCGGCAACCTTCCTACTCGCTTGATCGTGTAGGTACGGCTTGAAAATTTGGTTGTTTGGGGGGGTATAGTTAATTAATCAGGCGAGGTTAGACAAGAATGAAACGGGTTCCAGTTTACTTAAAGAGCTATTTTATTCACCTGATGTAGGCTAGGATCAGGCGCCGGGATCAAAATTCAGCCAGTACTAAAGCATAATTGCGGTGGCCAGCTAAGCTTGATATCGAACGGCAAGTCACCATACAACCTCGTGAGATTCAGACACCTACAGGTTATTAGCATCCCCCCGAATGTCGCTACTCCGTCCACATCAAGCCATTAGAATTACCGGCTTCTCCCTTGAAAATCCCCGCCCAGTTCGACGCGATACCCTCCCGCGTGCGGGTAAGAAATATGTGAATAACCCAGACACCATGAGTGTGTCTTGGGTACCGGTAAGGTACAATTTTCTTGTCTTATGCGCATTACTATACGTATGCACATGGTCAAGTTTAAAACTAGGAAAAACAACTCGTTACTCGTGCGGTCAATTGTATGGCATGGGAACCCTCGGGTACTCCTCCTGCACCCACCGGGGCATCGGCACCTCTGAGTCCGGGGTTACTACCAACCTATGAGTTTCAACAGCAAATTATTATCCCTTCCGCCGCCCTGCGAGACCCTCACACGAGGGAAGGTATCGCGTATCCGAGTCTCGTCGAACTGAGCGAGGTTCTCTCGAGTGAAGCCAGTGATTGCGATCATTTGGGACCCAGTACCCCAGCCGCCCTCAAACGCTCTATCTGCTTCTTCAACGAAGATGCGGAGGTCTGTGAAGTTACGGAAGGCGTGGCGGGACTCGAGGGGAATGGCATTCCTAGTCATGAAGTCCATCGACTCGTAGCCGGGGTATAGCTCTTCAAGCGACACAGGGGTTAGCATTTCGTCGTCCTCAACGTTGGTGTCAGGTGAGATTTTCAATGGGGAAGTATACGTAGGATGGGTCTGGTCTATGCGGGGACAAATAGGGTCGGAGCGAGCGTCAATAATTTGTTGAATGGAGTAACTGGTTTGAGGCGAGTGAGTTTTGGATTCGGTAGAGACCATTCTACGCTTAGGCTTTGTTATGGTCTGAGATAGCAACAGGCTCGAGACTCTGGAGTTGAACTTGTTGGTTGCGTCGATCACACAGCTACACAAAATAGGGGTAATTTAGGGGTGGGCACGGAATTACACAGGCTGCGCGTCAGCCGCCATCTTATCACCAACCCAAGAGCATAAAATAGTCCCCACTCGGTCCCCTAATCCATATTCAATAAATTCCTGGCGCCCGTTCCGACGCCTATCATCCATCTTCACATAGACACGGCCAGACCCACTTTGCGCCCCCGCTAAAAATTTCTCTAACATACCCGACACATCGCCACCATGCCAACTCCTGTCACCACACAACCCAGTGAAACTATACCTAGGCTTGAAGATATCGTAACGAACGTCATGAACGAGGCTGCCATTCCCCTCGAGTCCCGCCACACCTTCCACACCTTTGCGGACTTTTGTGCTTTTGTTGAAAAATCGCATCGGGCGCTTAGGAGCAGCGGGTGCTGGTACATTGGAATCACCGGCTTCTCCATGGAGAACCTTACCCGGTTCGACGAGATACGCGATACCCTCCCCCCTGTGCGGGTCACGTATTACGCGGACTACTTGCTATTGATATTGAAACTTGTAGGCTAATTTTGGGAGGTGTCCATTTCAATTCATCCAAGGAATTCTCCTGGTTTTCAATAATTATCATATCGGCCTAAGCATCAAAGTTTCCGTGCGGAGAGGGTCCGGGCGAGCTTCTCTGCAATCCTCAAGTGATTGGCTGATCAGACCGTCGTAAATTAGTGTCGCCGGTGATCTACCAATAACGCCGATTGACGACGTAGCGATGGAGAGCTCTGGGGTCCAGCGTATGCTAGGGGTGGACGTGCACAATTGGACGAAACCAGACCCCTTCAGTCATGCAGCACTCGTTCCAATCTTCCAGGAGACGCGTGATTGCATCCACCACCGCCTTGCTGCCGCTGTCCGTAGTGTATTAGGGAGAAAATGACAGCATGGCATCCGACGCACCGATACTCCCTGCGTTTATATGGCACACTCTAATCTATTCGTTCAATCCCGGGTGGAAAAGCCCAATTTTGATTTCTCCCCTTAAATTTTGGATAACCACTTGGATGCTACTTGAAGCCTGGCACACGAATGTGAACGTATAGGCGTTCGGGCGTCAATCCGAAACCCTGCTTTGATTTGATACCCCTATTGACAGGGCGGGATGATGATCCTCGGCGCTTGCATCAGGGGAAACTTTTCTCTTCCCCAGTATCAAGTGATAAAAGCCAGCTTTGAAACATTTTGCCCCTATAGGATCTCAAACCAATATAAAAAGAGCATAACACAGTGTCCTATGCTTTTTTTATATAAATTCTTGGCGCTCGTTCCGACGCCCATCAACACAGACCAGATCCGTTTTACGTTCAAAGCTCGCCAGCATTGACACACATCCGACACATCGCCACCATGCCAACTCCTGTCACCGAACAACCCAGTGAAACCACACCTAGACTTGAAGATATCGTAACGGACGTCATGAACGAGCGTGGCATTCCCCTCGAGTTCCGCCACACCTTCCACAACTTCGCGGACTTTTGTGCTTTTGTTGAAAAATCAGGTCTGGTGCGTAAGAGTGGGCGCCGGCTCATTGGGATCACCGGCTTCTCCATGGAGAGCCTTACCCGGTTCGACGAGATACGCGATACCCTCCCCCCTGTGCGGGTCACGTATTACGCAGACTACCTGTTATTGATATTGAGGCTTGTAAACTAATTTTGGGAGGTGATGGTGGTGGGCGTAGAAGTTTTTATCCCGAACTATTATTCCAAGTTTGATCACGAGCAATTGTAATTCTAGAATCAATGATTTTGTGCGTATGCGCATAGTAATCACAGCGGCCATTACATGCACATGAGACAGGAGAACCACGTCCTAAGTGCTATGCATTTGCCAGGTGTCAATAGAGCAAGCGGCAGCAACACCAGCGTCCAGCTGAGCGGAAGCCCAGTTCAGGATTGCCCGGTTTTTCCTTAGTCACTCCTCTTCACATCGAGCTCCAAGGAGGGTCCGGGCGAGCTTCTCTGCGATCCTCAAGTGATTGGCTGATCGAACCGTCGTAAATTGGTGTCGCCGACGGCCCACCAATAATACTGATCTACGACATGGTGATGGAGAGCTCTGGGGTTCAGTGTATGCCGGGGATTGACGTGCACACTTGGTGTCACTTTCGAGTACTCTCGAGCAGTATTCGTTCCCATCTTCTAGGTGATGTGCGATTGCATCCATCACCACGCCGCTGCTGTCCGCAGTGTTAGGGAGAAAAGGACGGCATGTCATTCAACGCACCAATACTCCCTGCCTCATTCATCAGCAGCCTCTTCAGCGCAGTTAAAAGTGATAGCGAGGGCATGCTGATATCTGCACTTATGGGAGACCGAGATGTGGTTTTGGCCGATACGATACCAATAGTCATTGAAAACCGAGAGAAATTTCTTGGATGGGTTGAAAAAAGCGGAGTCGCAATGATCTTTCCGGGCCAATGAGAACCTGGAATTGCAATCCATGGGTGATTCATATCCAACCAGTCCTTGAGGTAGTATGCCACTGTGAGCGACGCTCTGTGTAGCCTGACCCTGGGAATCAATGTTTTCAACGCTTGGTCCGTTTCGGCCATGTCTAGGCACCGCAAGAGGACCGGCCCTGTCTCCTGTCCTTGCCTTGATTCAGGCTTCAATATTCAGGACGCAGGTCGCCCCCACCCCCTTGGTTCATTTGTTTTCTCCGCTCGAGGACTCTTCATTTTCACCTTCATCGAGTCCGAGGACCGGCTATCATGTTACCACTTGGCGGAGCTACCAAGCGTCTCTGATATTCACTCTTGTGGCAAGCAATACCGAAAAGCGTCTCGTCAGCCAAGGACCCCTCCGCAGAAAAACTGGCACCATCCATCTCCACCGCCAAGTCTGCAGCTGGAAGGCGTCACCGAAAAGAACCACAATACAAGCCTGAGCTTCGAAGGAAACGTCAATACCAGGCCCATACGCGCATAGCTTCATGATCTTTGACAACATTTTCCTCCGGAATGGCATGTTTTAATTGTCACCTCAGATCCCTTCAAGTTCCCCCCGAGACGAGAAATACTTTCCCGTCCGATTGACATGACAGATGATGAGGAAATGCAGCCGACGGACGCAGTAAGTGTTATGCCCATATACGTTTGACGTTCGCACTCATCTTCTGTAATCAGGACCTCCAAGTCATCACACCCGAAACGGCGCAGCTGCCCCAGGCGACTACGCGATTCCAGTGCAGGGCTTCTCCGGATTGCGCAGGACTCAACCCAGTTCATGAATGTGAGGAATACCTGCCCTGAACGCGTGTTCTTATCCAACCAACTTCCGCTTAGCATTTCTACCATTGGTGGGGTGAAATCACCCTCGCATATCGTGTGTACTCGGCACTCGCACCAGGGGAAGCCCTTCCTCCCCCTGCGCGCTTCATCTTGCCTGTACGTGACATCTATCTCCATATCATGGATTACATTTTACGCTAAAGTCAGTACTCCGATGGCCTTCAATGGAGAGACAGAGCGGGTGTGGATGGGCCTCTAATGCGCGCCGCATTCCCTTCAACAGCGATCGAAACGTCGTATTACTGGGATGACCTCATGAAGCTCAACCAAATAGTCGTCTTTGAACGCGCCATGATCATCAGTCGCCCCGCCGCGCACCGCAGGTCTGCCTTCATGCCGCTCGGCCTCCGTCCCGCCATTAACCCATCCTGCTTAGCCCACTAGGAGGCGTGTGGTTCAAGATGATCGCCAGCACGATGAACGTCTCCGCGCCCGCGAATTCTGGGAGCCCGTGCGCACTCTGCCATCCAGAATCTCCTGGTACATGCCAAGTCGACTCCCACGGGCCGTGGTGTCCCGCACAGATGGTATCAAGCAAGCCAGTGTGACGTACATCTCGCGGCAGGGAGGGGGCCGCAGGCTGCGGGATGCGGACCACCAGGGATTGGTTGCGGCGCTGGAGGAGTTGGAGGTGGAGGGTGTCTGCGAGGTGTTTTGCGAGGATGGAGACTATGAGCATCAAGGAGCAGGTCGCGGCTGCTGCACGGAGCACGGTGAGTTTCTCCGTCGTCGCTTGCGCGCTAGTGTTGAGAGTGAGCAGATCATCCTTGGTGTTCATGGCAATGGGTTGACCGTGAGCCACACCCATGATCCTATCATCTGATGATCGCTAACTTGAACCAGCATCAAATATGGATGCCTCCATCCCCCCGGTCGACGACATTCGAGATGTTCAATCCAGCAGGTACCAACTCCACGCTCCAAGCTATTACTCCGCTAATTCGCGCTTTTAGACTATACATTTGACTACGAGATCCTCGCCCGAAACATGGGCCATCGCGTACGCCCTCCATTACCCATTCACATTCCTAGCTCACCCCAAACCGTCCAGCACTATGCCGTGTGGAACGACACATTTGCGACGTATCCCGCGGGCACATATCACGAGGCAAGCTGCTCACCGTTGAGCGCATATAGCTCAAACTCCAACTGACATCTTTCCAGGGCGTCAACTTTTCAGACGCGTTCCACGGCAGTAAGTCTAGCCCCACCTCCGTACCCGCAAGCGCGCTACTGACCCTCCCGCTCCAGACGACATGGCTGTGTCTGGCGCTGCCGTGGCGCGCATGATACGCCAACGCCTCACAGAACCCGTGTTTACATGATCAGCACTGCTGGGCTTTGCTTGCAACGAACGGCTATTCGTCCGAATCCCCAGCTGCGGTAAGCATAAAACGCGAATATTGGTGGCGCTCGGATTCTGGCATTGTCATTCTATATTTTAGCATTCGTATACGTATAAATACTCTACCCTACGCCCCCACTATATAGAGTCTCTACTTTGCGACAAGATATTTGGATGTAACTAGTGCTATCCTACCTTTAGAAGTGGGATGGCACAGGGCGCGATGGGCGGGGCGTGCTCACTGCTCATCCACGCGGGATCCGGACGCAGTTGAGCACATAGATTCGGGCCATGTCGAATTGGGGGCCCTGCCGCCTCTTCCTTCGAGTCCTACCCTCATCAATTGGCGTTGGTTCTACCAGGGGGTACTCGCTCTGTCCGTTGAGTCGTTTGTCCGATACCAGTACATTTCCGGGTCCGCCACCTCGCCGTTTCAATAGGCTGTGGCCATGCTCCCTCCGCGTGTGAGTTGAGGAACGGATAGATCATTGTTGTCGCGGCTTGGCTTGGCTTCAAATTGGACGCGTGTTTGGAGGTAATTGAATGTCATGATTCCATTGTTAATCAACCCTGCATATTGAATCTATATTTATGATGTAGACCCATCACTGGCAAGTTACACACGTATATATCTATGTTTCCGACGTGTGTCGCTGCATTTAACTGGGTGCCTCACATCAATCCGAGACGAGCAGGCGAATGGACCACTCGAATGCGTGGGCACGCGGACACGTACCTGCATTAGATGAACTGGTGGACGAACAAGTGGCGCGGTAAGCATATGGATGCATGCTTGGATCAGATGAGTGCGCGAGCGGACGATATATACCTACCAGGTGAATGGAATATATCAAGTAACTATATAGCACACGTGTGTATATATGATTCATCATTCAATAATATCTAAGATTTGGGTTCGGGGCATTGGACTCGGTCATCCTGTGCGCAAGAGTCAGAGTCCGGATCAGGTGGACTATCGGCTAATAGATCGGGGGGATAGGCCTGGGCTGGTGGAGGGGGTGGCCTACGAGTTGGTGGAGGGGGTGGCCTACGGGTTGGTGGGGGGGGTGGCCCGTGAGTTGGTGGAGGGGGTGGCCTACGGGTTGGTGGAGGGGGTGGCCTACGGGTTGGTGGAGGGGGTGGCCCATGAGTTGGTGGAGGGGGTGGCCTAAGAGTTGGTGTAGGGAATGGCATAAAAGGTGGTGGAGGGGGTGGCATAACACCTGTAACACCTGGCATATAGGGTGGCCTACGAGGTGGTGGAAAAAGTGGCCTCAGAGGAGGTGGTGAACTAGTTGATAGAGGGGGATAGAGTGAACTATAGGCTGGTGGTGGCTCAATTATAAAGCAATCAGTTGGCACGTCGTCGTTTTCGTAGTACTTCCCCGCCCGGATGGCTCCGAGTCCCAGGCCTCTGCTGGCAAACGCGTCCCACAGTAGACACCTATGGGCACCCTCATACCTGTTCCGATCTGCCTGGATCCACGCATTTCGGGCATGCACAACTATCCAAATCAATTCAACCGAAGTCCGGCCCACACGATAAGGAGCTCACAGGTAGGATTGCATGGCAGGAGGGACAGTGCGTCAATGAACAGGTGCATGAAGATAACATTCCCATTGTGTATCGTAGGGTCCGTCCTTGCATTCTTCGAGAATCCACGCTTCCCCACCAGGGCAGCGTACACGTTATGCAGCATGTTGGCCCAAATCTCGCCGATTTCTGGGGGTACGATAAGTGAGGTGGTAGGTGCCCATCTCTGTGGGTATTCACGTACCGTGCACGTTGTCCCCGGCACGCTCAAATATATCATTCATTGTGGAATAGTTGAGCGGATTGGTGGTCCTAGCTCATATCCATCAGTTCAGCGCGAAGAAGTACTACTGAATAACTCACTCCGATATCGAGTATGGATAGGTTCGCAACCCGGCGGGGGGGTTGTCTTCGCCCGTTTGGAGACC
The DNA here is from genome assembly GCA_015501065.1 of Infundibulicybe gibba. Taxonomy (NCBI): domain Eukaryota; kingdom Fungi; phylum Basidiomycota; class Agaricomycetes; order Agaricales; family Omphalinaceae; genus Infundibulicybe; species Infundibulicybe gibba. The sequence goes on along the minus strand of JADNYI010000030.1, from coordinate 203,075 downwards.
ATATCCAAACACGTAATCCGGGAGAGACGACCCAGGCGGGATCGGCTCTTGCTGCACCCATCTGGAATCCAATACGTCAATGCCCGGTTGCATTGAGAATGGGACATACATACTCCGCCATGGCATCTGAGAATCCCTCGCCCAATCCTCTCGATTCCTTTGTATCAAAGCACCTCGCCGACCCACCACCGACCATCCGCCTGATCATCCCGTGGGTGAATTCATGGATGATTATACCATTTTCCATGGCCACGTCGCGTCGTGTGCGACTCAAGCCACGCCTAGTAAATACCATGTGATTGAGCAAATACAACGCAAACCCACAGAACCTACAATTGGCAGATTGCCGATTGTCCACTGTGAAAATAGTTAGCGCAATCGCGGGACCACGAATGACTGAATACTCTGGTGGTGTGTGAAAATTCCAGCTACCACCGTCCGGGTCGTCGTGCACTTGCACTTCGATACGGTCTTTTCCAAGCCCGCCCCCCCGAAGTTGTTTGTTTGGAAATTGAATGATTTCTCCGTAAACCCATACTTGTACGCAATATCATGCATCGTGTTGATAACATAGAATGCATTTGTGCGTGCGGCATCGAGGTTGACTTTTCCAATTTCCGGATCCAAAGTATCCACGTATGTGTAGTTGAACACAAGACCGGGCCTACTCTCGGGGGTGGTGACGGCTTCTTCCCAGACATTTACTTTCTTTTTGAAAGCGATGACGTTGTTGCCGCTGCGGGTCTTCGTCAGCGCGCACCAGTCAGTCGAGCGAAAGACACAAACTCTGTGGACGTAGTAGTGGTAGTTCCATTATCATGCCACCCCAATGGCGACGAGAATGGATCCTGAGGGTCTTCGAGGGTAGCCTGACCACTGCGGAGGCCCCTCTCCCAAATTGGAACAACCTTATACTGAGGATTCCATGTGAGAATTGGAGCCGCGAGTGTTACAGAGAGGTCCGTACCGATGCCCTGGCAACGAAATCAATAGCATGGAGGAGATCTCCAGAGTGAGCATCCATGTACGCTTCGAACCAGGTTCCCTTGTCGACATTCTGGATTTGAACAACGTGGGTGAGGTGAATGGTACTATAGTCGACGACAAAGTATTCAAGAGTGGCGTGGCCATTGAATTTCCCACCCAGAATCCTCTCCGCACGCGATATGACGGATTGAACATCGAGGGATGGAGTAGAGGAAGCAATAGTCATTCGGTCTAGGACATAGTAGGTTAGAGTTGGATAAATTGTGCCTCAGAGCAAGGACCGCACCCTTCCAAACGAACGAATCGCCGAAAGTCACGATTTTGTTGTTGCGTAAGGCGATATTAGCCACTGCATTTGCAAATGGCACGCCTTTCTATAACACGGTCAATTGGGGGATATGTGAGAAGAGAGGGCCTACATACGTGGGACTGCCTGCAATAGAGGAATGTACTTGACCCCTCTGAGAACCCGGATTGGAAATGAATATCGCTTGCGGCAACGTAAAGGTGACTCCGGAAAATAGATATAGCCATTTCCTTGAGGCTTGAGGGGGGAGGCCCAAGGGTCGGTCGCAGATCCATGGCTACTTCGTATGTCTGAAAAAGCTGAGATGACGATGGCCGAGCCCGCAACAGAGCGAATACTACGCACTCGGAATATGGTTTGCGGGTGGTATACATCCTGAGGAATGTCGTAGCGCACTACGAGATGGGAGCGATTGCCCGTAGCATATTTTGATGATGCGATAGGAGATTCGCTGGACACCGAGTTTGGGTAGGCACCACTGCTAGACACCAACAGGCAAACAATCGTAAGAATATGACCCAGGAATTTATCGAAAGGAAGCATTTTCTAATGGGCAGCTACTTTTCGCTGGCATGCAATTTATAGACTGCGGAACACAGAGTTTCTGATTGTGTCAGATTTCTCAGATTTTAACATCAGCAACGAGCTAGATTGAACATTGAGCTTGGCGTGTGTAGGGATGTGGAAAATATAACGATATTGATGGGATCTCGTTCTGTGTTTGGGGAAGGATTGCTACGTGACCAACAAGTCTTGTGGCAGAGAATGGCTGCAGGAGATATGAGCACGGTGAGGGTGCGAGGCTGCTTGTGGCGACAAAGTTTAAAATTGAGCTGAACGGTTATGGGTACAGTTCCGTTTGTTCGACGTTGGTTGTTCATAATCGTTGAATGCTATTCCGATTACTCTGTCGACAACTCTGCCAATATATTGCGATAAGTACTATCAATCATCATTATCACACCGTTCGAAATAAGTAAATTTGAATCAACTGACAATTGATCCATCAGCAAAAAACAAGGTTTCTCTATAGGTCTACATAGCTGGGATAGCAGTCAAAGCTCCATCGCCACCTTCCCTTTATATAGCACTACATAGCATCCATTGTGTATTATATAGTACCATATAGCTCCCATAGCTCCCTCACACATATACATAGCTCTCGTAGCACCCCACATTTCTATCTAGTTCCCATAGACCTCATAGCCTACATAGCTAACATACATCCTTGTAGACTAGATAGTTTCATACAGTTCCGTCACTCGTATGCTTCCCTATGGATCACATAACCACTTCACATCCAGTGGTTGTCATTCAGTAATAAATCATTTAATTCTAATTAGGTACATGGATGGAGTATACGTAGATACAATCCTAGCAAGACCAGCACTTACGGGGCGGCAGTGGCGACGAGGGGTCAAAATGCAGAGGCCACGATGTTCAGCAAAGGCTCCGCACGTACGACGAGGAGCGCGCGCTTGAGTCGTCATGCAGAGCGCTCGGCGTTGAGCACGGCTGCAGTAGTAATAGCTACGTGCATGGTAACGTTGTATGGGCGGCGTGATACCGAATCCAGCAGGGGTGGGTCGCGTGCGGCCGCGGCAGGGGTGGTAGGTCCTGAATTTGAGAGCGAGAGGGATGTGACGTTTAGTTTGGCCAACCACGGTGCAAGGGTAGACACTTCTGCCGCACCGCGATTTTGATGCTGTAGTATGTGCGGTTGATGATGTCGAGCGATGAAGGCCTAAATAGACGTTCGGACATATACCATACACGCATGAATATTGGCACTCACATTATCCCTGGGCCAACATAGCAAGCGCAGATTTTAACGTGGTTTACACTGGCACGTTGAGTCCAAGAGTGTAATTTATAAGTAGCATTACATACCTCAGAGTTCGGGTATGTGAAAGCCCCAGCTTGGGGTATAGGCGTATCACTGTCCAGGAGGAGGCGGTGGGGTCAAACTTCGGTTATCGTCGTGAGCGCAGGTGTGGAGTTATGGATGTCCGTGAAATGGAATGGAGTGTGCGGGTCCAGCATGTGCGATGCCACTGCTGTTGGACATAGTGGCTAGTATGGAGGAGTATAATCTGAAAGTGCTTACATGTGTGGTCGAGGTGTTGCGGCATACGTGTGATGGGGAGATGAGGAAGCGGGACGCATCAGAATCAGATAACAGATACGTACTTATGAATAAAAATTTCCCCAAGTCGATTATAACTCCGACTGAAAATTGCCACTGCACGGATCCAGCGCACGGACCCAATCAGCCCCATTTCCGCTGATCACAATGGCAACGACGGTTGCGCCTCAACATAATCTTGCCTATCCACAGCTGTTGCCAGATTCACTCAATCCACGCCTCCAGCAGATCTCCCATCTCCGTCTCCCATATCTACGGCGAGGTCCATGGCTATCCCACCACCACACTTCTAGCGTTTATCGGCGATGAAGATTGGAACGTGCACAGGCAGTAGGCTGCACTAAAAGACTGGCGACGAAAACTCCGCGCGTCAAATGCCTGCTCTAAAAGCATCAGCATAGACAACATCTCCCTTGCCCAGTAAGCATTTCCATCACCTGTCTCCAGATTGTAACTAAATGACACGCGGTGGGAGCCCCCAATCACGCAATCCATCGCTGGCGTCCAGGCCAGACTCAAGTCTCAGGTAGGCGCCAATACAACAGTAGCATCCCCGCCCGCGATATGCTCACCCCTGGCTCCCAGCTTGCTGATACCGTTCACTCGTGAGGATCCGGACCACACGCGAGCACTGAAAACATCGTATATGTCATCCCACCCCTTATTAGCTGCAGTGACCGTCAACGCACCTACTGCGCCACTCCACCAGTCTCAACACCCTACGCCTGCTCGATCTACAAGTATCTCGCGGCGCTCCTACCATACATTGAACGCTGGCATACCGGCATGTCCAAGCCCCTCAGAATGATCGAGAGTAAGTATCATTGTTTTGGAAACAGGGGTATACCCTCGGCATAGTCGTTGGTAGATCCTACATGTCCACCATACACTTTGTATCAATCTGTAGCAATAATTATAATATTTCTATCTTCGTCTCTGCTTGGCAAGACCCGGGTACCGTGCGCTAGGCAGTGAAATTCGGGGAGTCTCGTCGTGGACATGGTGGCCCCCATAGCCTATGCAAACATGTGTGGAGGCTATATAACTATATAACTATATATAGCATTAGCACAAAGCTATACTATCTACAGGGGACCATTGGATGACTACAGAGTACTATATAGAGCAATATAGATTGACTGTTGAGCTATAGTGGCTATACGCGCTATGTACCTAGCCGGCCAGCTATGGCCAAATATGGTTTTTCCTGATGTCTGCCAGTGACATTAACACATGGAGAGTAAAGCGACTCGGCTGCGAATGCTGAACGAAAAATTTCCGCGAATAGCAAGTGAATAGTGTACTCGCTGTCACCAAAAGCAACGCATAGTCCATTCGTAATCAATTCCAGCAGATCAAAATCTGAAAAGTGAGCCAATAGCATAGCATCATGTATTGTGGATGGTTTCAAACTTTCAATACATTATGGTAGATTCTTTTTGAAATAATCAATCGTACGTAGCATACCACTACTTATAGAGCCTACTTTACGACAAGGTATTTGGATATAACTCGTGCCGTCGTATCTCAGATGTGGAATGACACAAGGCGCGAACTGGACATGCTCACTGCTCATTCACGCGGGATCCGGACGTGGTTCAGCCTGGTTCCATCAGGAAAAACTACATTTCCTAATTAGTCAAAGTTTGTGTCAATTATCAAAAATTATCGAAAATTATCATTATGGGTTTTTATCACTAAATATCCAACCCCTGGGTGCTAATTGACACTAATTATCACTAATTGTATCTCCAAATTATGAGCAGTGGGATGAGAAGATTTGGACATGCTCATTTTACCCATTATATATCACCATATATCACCATCTAAGCCTTTGGGGGTCCACAGTTTTATTGGACATCTAACTATCAAACTTGGATTCTGATTATCAAACTTGATCTCTAATTATCAAAATTCGGTGCTAATTTCATCTGATTATCAAACTTGGATTCCGATTATCACATTTGACCTCTAATTACCGAAATCTGGTGCTAATTTCGTCCAATTATCAAACTCAATCTCCAATTATCAGCATTTAGCACTAATTTCGTCCAATTATCAGACTTGGGTTCCAATTATCAAAACTTAGCGCTAATTTCGTCCAATTATCAAACTCAATCTGTAATTATCGAAATTTAGCGCTAATTTCGTCCAATTATCAAACTTGAGTTCCAGTTATCGAAACTTTACCACCAATTTCACCTAATCATCGAAATTTGGCCAGATACAAGTCATCATTATTCAGCAAACAGTAACAATGAACATGACAGAAAAGATTGATATAGATGTTGGGGCGGAAATCATAGAGTGGGGACACCGGTTGTAGGATAAACGAAGGCGCCGTGGAGATAATGATGGTGGAGGGGGTAGGATGAGGAAGAGATGGTCGAAAACTTAGCTGGTACTGGCCCTCTTCATCTTTTCGATGTCGATAAACTCATAAGTCTCTTCGACGTTCGAAGCTGAAGCTTTGGGCGCAGCGGTACCGCTAGGGCTCAAAGTTAGCTTTCAGAGTATGCGCGCACAGCAGTGATCCCACTTACGAGACAACCTTGAATATATCTACCATCATATCCCTATAAATCACAGGTTGTTCCTTTTCGAGCCTATCCAATACCCCCTTGAGGTCAGTATATATCGGCTTCATATCCCCCACGTCGAATGCCTGGCCATCAGGATTTTGCGTGTGGAGGAATCATGCGGTGGATAATAATGTAAGTCCACCACCGCATACACGTACTGCGGGTCGCCTAATCGTTGCGGTTGTGCAAGGGGGGCTCTTCACACCTCCCCATCCGACTCCCGTTTACATTGGACAGCCCGGGGCGTGACTGGCAACGGATCAGTCATCGCGACGGTTCACCTCTACCCACAAGCACAAGGACTGTTTTTTAGGAACGGCGGACACTGGCAGAGGGATAGGAGGTTGCTGAATGTTGAGAGGCGCGGGAGGCCGCTATGAAACGCGGGCGATATCTTGACAATTGTACATTAGTTTTTGCCACGCGTGGGGATCAAATGGATTCGTTTGGCTTGCCACCTCCTTGGATTCTCTAAACCACGGCGATCGTATGCATGTATACTAAGTTAAATGTCCCTGATGGCTACACGTTGGTGATCAATCAACGAGGCTAGCGCTGGCGCTCCGGCGGATGGTTCGTGCGGTCCAGGCGAAGTACACCCGGGCTGTCTGAATATCCTCGTTGAATCCCCCTGCCTCAGTTGGTTGTGAGACAACTCAGCATTGAAGGTTTGTTGATTTGAGAGCAGAATATAAATTTGATCGGAATGATTCGATTACAATGCGAATTGCTATCGAAGACGGGCAAATCCGTAACGATCTGTCTGGGAATTGAGAAGAAAGTTGTCGCACGTGTCAAGAACATTATGCGATGCCCATTCTTGCAGAACTTGCCTGGGGAAGTGAGGGAAGAGATGTACACTTTGCCGAATACTAACGAGTGGGATCACGCTAACGAGCCGCCCTCCACCAGGATCATAGGCGCGTTTAAGTCGGTACAGCCCGTGATCGGGTTCAGGGGTTTGGCGAAAGGGAGTGAACCACTCAATATACGCGAGATATTTCGGAGGTTTGAGGCCATGAAAGAGGCGTAGGATGGAGCGTTCCGGGATGGAGAATATCACCCGGACCTGGCCAACGCGATAATCTGGGAGAACTACTAATTAGCTTGAAATAGCTTGGGATATGAAAAAGTTGACCTGTGAGGCCATCACCAGCTGTAGCCGTCCCCGAGTCCCTGATCAAGGCAGTATCAAAGCGACCTGGAACCACTTCCTTGTTTCGTGTCGGGTTTTTCCTGGCAGGTTTGGCATGAATAGAATCGAGAGTAGTGCTTTCATCGTCTGCTTGAGCGGGATATTTGGCGATGAACTTCGCGACGTGGTAAACGGGGACGCTGCTCAAGTACATGTGTAGATCAGAAGCTTTATCTTCAATGAGCCGGTTCGTGCGCAAATCGGGGTTGCGAATCATCACGATAAAGCGGGCAAGCGCAATAGTGAAATGCTTGGCACCATAATCATCAATGAGGCGTGATATAGCGACTGATCGGACGGTCGGATGCTTCGTCATTTTCACTTGACGTTCCGGGGCGACAGTAGGGAGAATAACCTGATGCTGGACCAGCGTCGACGGAGTCTCTATAGTAAGCTCTCGCCACCGTATGAACTTCTCGTGCCGAAGAATCTTTTCTTTCCGCTCGAGCCATATAGTCATCTGGGAGTACTCGTTCTTGTGATTGGTTGCCCGGTAGGCATCTTTTGCAAGATCAATATGTAGCCGCTCTGTGTATTCCGTATTGTAGTTGTCGGTGGTTCCAAAAAGCTTGATCATAGAGACATAGTGAAGAAATGAGTGTAGTTTGGGGAAGTTCATGTTGGTGCGGATCCCGACAGTGATGAAGACATCCATATCTTGGTGAAAACGACGGAGCGCATCTTGGAGCTGTTGTAGGGTTGTTGTGGAATGAACAGGGTATTGGGAGAGAAAGGCGAAATCCAGAAGAGCCTTGACCGCGCGAACAACGCGTTTTTGATCCTCGGCGCTGACGCTGTGTGAAACGCGAAGTGAAGGCGACTCAGCAATGAGACCGAGCAGGAATGAGCACATTTGGCTATGCTCTCTCCCAGTAACTCTAGATAGAGAGGAAATTCCGTTCATAAATAGCCTGATGTGGTGGTTCGGAGGGAATTGCTTGCAACGCTCATCGATTTCTTCGGGGCCATACAACTTTTCTATCCACGAGATTAGATGCTTGACGATACCCTGGTAAACCTGGTGTAGGATATCAGATGTAATGGACCTATAGATATTCACGTATGGAAGATCTTCCCAGAACGGATGGACAACCGGTTTTATGCCATTATGTTTACAAGCGCGAGTAAACTCCAATGGGTCGCCGCTTACCAGTGCGAGCGCCCGGAGAACACCTTCGAGGTCGCGATTTTCCAGTGGCGCAGTCGGGTTACCCAAGTCCTCCTTAGTGACCTTGCACTTCGGGCATGAAGTCGACTTGATGCCCGTGACTAGTAGCTGTTCGGGATAATCTCCGGCGTAAACCGCAAGGATTGGGTGATTTCGTCATATAACCCCATCCCCACTGGCCATGGGTTCACCATCAATCCCGGCTTTCGTAAGGGGAGCAAGGATCTTCCGCATGCAAGCATGAAATAAATTTACAACTGCGCGCCGACGCGCAGGGACACTGGCTATATGTTTGAGCTTCGTCGTCGGGAGATATGCGAGGAGTATGTGTGCACGGCGAGATGGTTTGCGACGGACGTTTTTTGGAATGTTGCCGATGGTCAGATAAACGGGGTATGCTTGCTTGGATCCGAAAAGAGTGACCTGGGTCTTGTCGGAAGATATTATGACCAGCACGATCGTACCACCAGGCTTTTTTATGTCGAGGGCTTGCTAGATGTAGGGGAGTCCTCAGTATGAACTGATGTTTGAAAGCAATATGATCACCTGGGTATCCCACCACCACCTGCCTGTATTCATTTCGTGGTAAAGTTGATCTGTCTTACTAGCATCCGCGAAGTGTCGCTCAGGCCTGAGAAGGAGATCGCCAGCAAACTCGGGGTCCGCGAATAGTGCCTTTACGCACTCGAGGGGGTTTCTGTAAAAGATATCAAATGTTTCGCCCGCAATTTTGATATCCCTCCTCTCAAAACGCGGCCGGTCGTTAGGAAGGTCGGTATCAATGATCTGGTTTAGCTCTCGAGAGTTTTTGTATGAAAGTCCAAGCTTATCTTGGAGCTATTAGAAAAACATAAGTTTGACGACATAGAGTGAGATACGATTGAAGACTCACACCATCGATACCCAACAAATCTGAAACAGCCGTCGATCCTGGCCCCCGCACCTTCGCCCACCGCACTAACTCCCAGTCGAGCTTGCTGTTGAAAGGGGCCCATTGATTGTTACCCCCAGCGAGACCTGTCTTGTAACCACTATACCCGGGTTCTAAAACATGTTCCGGAAGAGGTTCGCCAGCTCGGGAAGATTGTAACGTTTCGACGAATGGTTTCACCGGCTCCCCACCAGTAGTAGTGTTCGCATTCTCATCCACCGGTTGGGGAGGTTGTGCTGGGAGGGGAGACTGATCCAAATCGAAGTCCCCAGGGACCGCAGGTGGCGGCCAGGGCTCTTCGTCTCCATCTGACTCTAGTGCGCCGTCATCTTCTGGAATTATGCCTCCTTCGTCATCTTCCTCACCATCCCAAGGGAATTCATCCGCGTCCGGAACCTCGCTCCCGCATTCAGGCTGATTGCCCTCACGATCAAGCCAAGCGACATCGATATCATCACTAGCGCCCCCATCCGCGCCACCCATCCTTCTCATACTCGACGATCGCGGATGTCGCTTCCTCTCAGCATTGACGACGCGAAAGATTTGCTGGCGTATCGTATCACGGCTTTCCTCGCTCGGTTGGTATGAACGAAGACAAAAGACGGTATTCATATCGATCGCGAGGTGTCAGAGGAAGGATGTGCTGGTTGGGTTGTGTATTAGGTCGGGGGTACGTGACCGATTATGTGTTGAACACCAAGAGGCGTAGTTATCCCAGACACGAGCACAACAAACACGCAACATATTGAGAATCACGGAATCCAAACCTGAATCCCTCACTCATTCAGGTAATCAAAACCGTCTAAGTGGAAAACACGCCCTCATTCTTTCACAATACGTGACTCACTCTCACTGCTTCTGTTGTCTAACGTCTCTTTATGGATTAGTGGTCGTTTGGGATGTCGGCCTTCAATCGCGATGGCCCGGTACCACGACAGTTTCGCGCTTGCGTCTATGGGTTGGGTGCATACGCCGTTCGGAGACGATACTATCCACAGGTACGTTTTGGTGTTTTATACCCCGCATTAGATTGCTCATAAAGCTCTCCCCGAAAACGCGTAAAACTCCCTATCACATGCAGTAATGACAACGGTCCATCGACGCAGCTCCTATCGCCCGGCCCACACCCGCGACATTCAGCCCAATCTCGAAAAATTGAAACTGCTCTCGCTCAGCGTTTTTACACCCAACGATCGGGGCCGGCCTCTCATTCATCCCTCCAAATGGGACTCGTCACATTGCATCGCATAGCCAGCTCGCGCCGACGCGTTCCGATGGACGCCGTCAGGGCCATCTCCTATGCGATGGACTCAATGACGGTCCTCTTGGACATCAAGTTTCCCCCCAGCAGCGAAGCACCCCCAACTATTCGCATCCGTCTCTCGTAAAGTGCCCGACCTTGCACTCCCCTTCCCGGAGAGGCACGACCAAGCGTCGTGCCACCATAAATCACGCTCGCACCACCACCAGCGCTCCGAAATGCGGGCGTTTGCAGTAGCGCGTATGACAAGTAGCGGGTGCGTTCCCCATTTATCACTTATAAGATGCGCCGACTGAATGCGCCCCGCCTTTCTCATGTGCGATACCTATTCCAGCAAGTCTTGAAGGGCCCAGATGCTCAGGGTGCGTTCACGCTCAAACGAATGGACTAGGTAAGTGAAATTCGGTGCATATTCCCCCCTTAACTAAACGCGCTCGTGTTTCTCATGCGTGACACGTATTCTAATAAGTCTTGAAGGCCCTAGACCGGCGTGACACCCATCCCAACAAGTCCTGAAGACCCAGAGCGCCTTCGTGCCCAAACAAATGGACTAGGTACGTGAAATCCGTTGCGTATTCCCCCTCAACTAAACGCGCCCGTGTTTCTCATGCGCGACACGTATTCTAATAAGTCTTGAAGGCCCTAGACCGGCGCGACACTCATCCCAACAAGTCCTGAAGGCCCAGAGTGCGTTCGCGCCCAAACAAATGGACTAGGTACGTGAAATCCGTTGCGTATTCCCCCCTCAACTAAACGCGCCCGTGTTTCTCATGCGCGACACGTATTCTAATAAGTCTTGAAGGCCCTAGACCGGCGCGACACTCATCCCAACAAGTCCTGAAGGCCCAGAGTGCGTTCGCGCCCAAACAAATGGACTAGGTACGTGAAATCCGTTGCGTATTCCCCCCTCAACTAAACGCTCCCCATGTCTCTCATGCGCGACATCTATTCCAACAAGTTTTGAAGGCCCTAGACCGGCGCGACACGCAACTTAACTCGCTCGCTGCGTTCGTGTCTTTCTCATGCGCGACACTTAGCATTCCAACACATGCTGTACTTAGATTGCTCAGGGTGCATCCATGCTCAAACGGATAACCAGGCAAAGCAGGAAATACGATATCATTACTTTGACTGTGCAAAATTGCACGAATGGGTTCGTACGCCTCATCCCGAAGATCAATTATGTGTAATGAGTATCACCGTCTCAACGCGTAAACTCGCCGGCGAATGCTGCATTTTGAAGACTCTTTCAAACCTGGCACGCGGCTCAAGCACCACAGCCCACGTGTAGCGCAAGAGCGGTGTATGATGGGGCTGGGGTTGCAACAAAGTCGTGGTGCTTGAGAACTTCACACATAGTATGAAAAGTTCGAAATTTGGAGACTCGGTGTCGTGTCAGTGAACGATAATTGACTGCTAATTAGCGTCAATTATCAAAAAATTTGGGTTTCTTAGCAGGTTATTAGCCGGTCATTAGCTGTCATTAGCTATTTTTAATGATTGGCTGATTATGGCCCGAGTTTCGGTCATTAGTCATGACTTTGACATGATTATCAGTATTATGACTATTATGTGTAATTATGAATTGTAGTTTTTCCTGATGTCAGCACACAGATTTGGGCCATATCAAGTTGGGCGCCCTGCTGCCTCTGTTTTCGAATCCTAGTACCCCATCACCCAGCACTAGTTCTACCAGGGAGCACCTACTCTGTCCGTTTACCAAATACTACCAGTAACCTGTGTGCATAGCATGGTAGCCGAGTCCGCCACCCCACACGCGTCGTTTCAATAGACCCTGGCCGTGCCGCCCGTGCGCCCTCGGCATGCGGCTGGGTAACTGGCTGCATCCTTCATTGGTGTTGCGGCTTGCCTTCATCAGCAAAACACAACAACGCTATGGACTACTCTATAGTAGTCCATAGTATATGTCTATTTGTTTATAGTGTACCATAGTGGCCATAGTGGCTGTAGTGATGTTTTGTTTTGCTGATGTTGGCATCAAGTTGAACGCGTGTTTGGAGGCAATTGAATGTTCTATTGTAGGCCAGCTCTATATATTATATATTTATGACGTAGACCCATGCCAGCGGGTAAGCTATACATGTATATGTCTATATATCCTACGTGTGTCGCTGCATCTAACTGGGTGCCCCACATCAACCCGAGACGAGCAGGCAAGTGGACAGCCGAGATGCATGGGCGCGCGGACACGTGCTTGCATTAGATGAACTGGTGGACGAACAAGTGACGCGGATGTAGTATAAGCATATGGATGTAGTATAAGCATATGGATGGATGGATGCATCAGATGTGTGGGCGGGCGGACGACACGCGTCCCTGCGTTTGACAGGCAAATGGACGACGCGGATGCACACCCGGGCCAGGCGAACGGACGGACGATCGGACGACACACATACCTACCAGATGGGTGAGATATATTAAGTAACTGTATAGCACATCTACTCTATGTATGATTCAATGATATCAATAACCTGCATACCCATTGAGTAATTTACCCGCAGATTTAGGTCACTATGAGTCTGGGGTCGTGATATTGGGCTTGGTCATGCTGTGCGTAATAAATGGCCCTTATCGCGAGTTACTAGGTGGATTTAGGCCGGCAAACCGGCTGGATCGGGTAGACCATAGGCTGGTGGTGGACGATGGTCTGGTGGCTGTGATGGACTGTAGGCTGGTGGTGGACGATCGACTGGTGGCTGTGGTGGACTATAGACTGGTGGCGGACGATGGGCTGGCTGCTGTGGCCCGCAATCAGGTGGCACATCCGCGCCATCAACGTAGGTATGGCGCTCCGAGTCCATCCAGGCACTGACTCCGAAGCCTCTGCTGGCAAACGCCTTCCACAGGAGACATTTATAGTCACCCCCATACTTGTTCTGATCTGCCTGAATCCACGCATCGCGAGCATGCAAAACTACACAAATCAATTCAATCGATGTCCGGCCCATATAATAAGGAGCTCACAGGTGGGATTGCATGGCAGGAGGGACAGTGCGTGAATGAACAGGTTCATGAAGACGACATTCCCTTCCAATGTCGTGGCGTCTGCCCTTGCATTCACCGAGAATCCATGAACCTTCAATAGGGCAGCATACACGTTGTGCAGCATGTTGGCCCAGATCTCGCCGATTCCTGGAGGTATGATAGGTGAGGTGGTAGTTGCCCATCTCTGTAGGTATTCACATACTATGCACATTTCTTGGTCCCGCATTACGATATAGGAGTTCATTGTGGAATAACGGAGTGGATTAGTGGTCCTGGCTCATCTATCAATTTTGCGTGCAGAAGCATTACTGAAGAACTCGCCTCGATATCGAGTATGGATAGAGTCGCAACCCGCCGCCGCGGTGGTTTCTCCTCGGTCGGATACCATGTCCAAACGCGTAATCCGGGAGAGACGACCCGGGCGGGATCGGCTCTTGCTGCACCCATCTGGAATCCAATGCGTCAATGCCCGGTTGCATTGAGAATGGGGCATACATACTCCGCCATGGCATCTGAGAATCCCTCGCCCAATCCCCTCGACTCCTTTGTGTCAAAGCACCTCGCCGACCCACCACCGACCATCCGCCTGGTCATCCCGTGGTGAATTCATGGATGATTATACTATTTTCCATGGCCATGTCGCGCCGATGGAATTCTGAGGAGGGAGTGACTATGCTACTCATGACACGCCTAAATACCATGTGATTGGGCCATTACAACGCAAAACCACAGAACCTACAATTGGCAGATGCCCGATTGTCCACTATAAACATAGTTAGCGTAATCGCGGGACCATGGATGACTGAATACTCTGGTGGTGTGTGAAAACTCGAGCCATCACCGTCCGGGTTGTCATGCACTTGCACTTCGATACGGTCGTTTCCAGACTGCCTTTCCCAAAGTTGTTTGTTTGGAAATTGAATGATTTCTCCGTGAACCCATACTTGTACGCAATATCATGCATCGTATTGATAACTAGAATGCATTTGTGCGTGCGGCATCGAGGTTGACTTTTCCCATTTTCGGATCCAATGTATTCACGTATGTGTAGTTGAACACAAGACCAGCGCTACTCTCGGGGGTGGTGATTTTCCGCTGAGTCCAGAAATTCACTCCCTTCTTGAAGGCGATGACGTTGTTGCCACTGCAAGCTTTCATCAGCGCGCACCAGTCAGTCGGGCGAAAGACACAGACTCTGTGGACGTAGTAGTGGTATCTCCATCACTATGCCACCCCAGCGGCGACGAGAATGGATCCTGGGGGTCTTCGAGGGTAGTCTGGCCACTGCGGAGGCCCCTCTCCGAAATCGGAACGACCTTATACTGAGGATTCCATGTGAGAATTGAGGCCGCGAGTGTTACAGAGAGGTCCGTACCGATGCCCTGGCAACGAAATCAATAGCATGGAGGAGATCTCCAGAGTGAGCATCCATGTACGCTTCGAACCAGGTTCCCTTGTCGACATTCTGGATTTGAACAACGTGGGTGAGGCGAATGGGGGAACGAGGGCCGGTGATAAAGTATTCGAGAGTGGCGTGGCCATTGAATTTCCCATCCAAAGCCCTCTCCGCAAGCGGTATGACGGATTGAACATCGAGGGATGGAGTAGAAGAAGCAATATTCATTGGGGCTAGGACATAGTGGGTTAGAATTGGATAAATTGTTCAAAGCAAGGATTGCACTTGTCTCAGCGAACGAAGAGCCGAATGTCACAAGTTTGTCGTTGTGTAAGGCGATATTAGCCACTGCATTTGCAAATGGCACGCTATCCTATCACACGATCAATTGGGGGATATGTGAGGAAAGAGAGCCTACACACGTGGGACTGCCTGACATAGAGGAATGTCCCTCGCCCCTCTGAGAACCCAGATTGGAAATAAATATCACTTAGGTCCATGTCACGTTGAGCAAGTTGAGACTGGACAATGGATACAGCTATTTCCTCGAAGCGGCGGGACCCGGAGTGCACTGGCAGCTCAATACCTTCTTCGAATGTCTGAAAGAGCTAAGGTGACGATGGCTGAGTCTGCGATAGAACGAATACTACGCACTCGGAATTCGGTTGCCGGGTGATATCTAGTCAGACGGTCGAAGTCGTAGCGCAGTACGAGGTGGGAGCGATTGTTCGTAGCATATTTTGATTCACTGGACACCGAATTTGGGTAGGCACCACTGCTAGACGCCGACAAGCAAGCAATCGTGAGGAGAATCGGACCAAGGAATTTGTCAAAAGGGGACATTTTTCAATGGGCAGCTACTCCCCGCTGGCATGCAATTTATGCAGGGTTTCTGATTGTGCCAGATTTCTCAAATTTTAACATCAGTAACAGGCTAGATTGAACATTGAGCCTTAGCGCGTCTAGAGATGTGGAAAATATTGCAATATTGATGGTATCTCGTCCTGTGTCTGGGGAAGGATCGCTGTGTGACCAACAAGTCTTGCAACAGAGAATGGCTGCAGGAGATATGAGTATGGCGAGGGTGCTTTATGGATACAGTTCAGTTTGTACGAGGTCAGCCTTTGTCATAATCATTATTGCACGCACGCGCAGTGCATGATGGATGAAATTGGCATGATGGGGGATATGCTCAGGGGTTTTGCCTAATATAGACGACCGGTTCAAATTGAAAAATGATCGGGGTGGGAGTTGCTCACGTGATCCAGTCGCGTGTGTCGGATAACTTGAACGCCACCACTGAGTACCACCACTCTGGTTGGAACGGCGATGGAGAGCTCGATGCGCCAGCGGGTAGAATCATTCATCCTCGAGCTCCAAAATGACATCGTATCTGCGTTTGAGAAACTAGATCCCACATCACCTCCATTCCACCGCGATTCTTGGGTCCGTCCTCAAGGTGGTTCGGGTCATTCGTGTGTCTTCCCACCACCTTCCTCGTACGCTGACCCAGGATCCACGGCCGATTC
Source organism: Infundibulicybe gibba (assembly GCA_015501065.1). Taxonomy (NCBI): domain Eukaryota; kingdom Fungi; phylum Basidiomycota; class Agaricomycetes; order Agaricales; family Omphalinaceae; genus Infundibulicybe; species Infundibulicybe gibba. Next base: position 186,567 of record JADNYI010000030.1, on the reverse strand, counting down.
CATCCTTGAAAAGGCGGGGATCAACATCTCCATCGTGCACGGCAACCTCCCCCCCGCTGCGATCAAGCAGATGCGTGCCGACCACACATCCATGCCGCTCCCGGACCACCCGGGCGGCCTCCCATTCTTTGCTGCGGGAATCAGCCTCGTCATCCACCCGCGGAATCCTCACGCACCGACCGTGCATGCAAATTACAGGTACTTTGAGATCACTGCGCCGGGAGACGCTCCCCAGCAAGAGATTCTGGCTTGGTGGTTTGGTGGCGGCTCCGATCTCACACCCTCATATCTGTATCCGGCTGATGCAGCCCACTTCCACACGACAATGAAACGCGCATGTGAAGAGCACAGCCCTCTACTCTACCCAGCCTTCAAGAAGTGGTGTGACGAATACTTTTATATCCCCCACAGGGGAGAGGCCCGGGGAATTGGTGGCATATTCTTCGACGACCTCAACTCAGGTCCGCACGCCCGCCTTCCCCCCGACGCCGCTCGCCCCACCGACCCGGCATCCATCTTCGCGCTTATGCAAACCCTCGGCAGGGCATTCCTCCCTTCCTACCTCCCCATCCTCTCCGCACGCCATTCCAATCCATCCACACCAGAGGAGCGCCGCTGGCAGCTCCTCCGCCGCGGCCGGTACGTAGAGTTCAACCTCGTCTACGACCGCGGCACGAAATTCGGCCTCGCGACCCCTGGTGCGCGCATCGAGAGTATACTGATGAGCCTACCTGAGACGGCTAGGTGGGAGTATTGTTCGGACCTAGGGGAAAGCGCGCAGGGTACACCAGAGGCTGAGCTCGTTGACGCATTGAAGAATCCAAGGAATTGGGCGGAGTAAATTATACACAGTATTCAGGCGAATTCTGGAGTACTGAAATTTGTAGAAATATGAATGTTGTAGTAGTTCAGTTCGACTTACTCTACAGATCCGACCGCGAACCAGCCCGGGGCCTGGGCTGATATTCTAGTAAAGGTCGCTGTGCAATGGTCCCGCCATCGGATTATCAGCTCACCGACACTGACGGCTGTCTAACCATTACCTAAGTACCATTACGCGAGTTCGATGACACCCGTCGCGGAAAATCAACCAAATTCAGAGCCAAACAGTCCTCCCTGGTCAGTACTTCACCAAACACGCTGATGTGACTGCCATTTAAGTTCTAAGCGGAGTATAATTATTAGATCTTCGCTGAGCTTTGCCGGGCACCTTGTTTTCCTAAGCGTGAACGCCGCCGGTGAGCGAACGTTGGTATTGACCTTCGTAGTTCGTAGGAAAGTACACATATTGGTAGTATTACATATTTGAAAAATGACCAGTGAAGTTTGCATAAATATTGGGATTGAGACGTACCTATAGCTAAGCAACTCGAGCACGTTTTCCTTCCTTCCTATGAAATCCGGGTGACCGTAGTGATGAGCGCGGGTAAAAATGTGCTGCACCGCCCGTGTCTTGAATTTTCAAAAAGTCAATCGAATTCACAAAAGGTGGTATTAAATTTTCCCGGTGCAAGTATGTGGCACAGATGAGTCATCCTCAAAATACCGGGCTCCGACTCCCAGGCCTTTGCTGGCAAACACTACCCACAATAGGCACTCGCTGACACCCCCATACCTATTCCGGTCTGCCTGGATCCACGCGTCTCGGGCATTTACAACTACACAACTAGATTCAATCGACGTCCGACCCATATGTCAGGGAGCTTACAGGTAGGATTGCATGGCACGATGGAAAGCGCATCAATGAACAGGTGCATGAAGATGACATTCCCTTTGAATGCCGTGGGGTCTGTCTTCGCTCTCTCCGAGAACCCATACTTCTTCACCAGGGCGGCATACACGTTGTGCAAGATGTTGGCCCAAACCTCGCCGATGTCTGGAGGTACAATGGGTGAGATGGTATATATATCTGTATGTATTCACGTACCGTATCTATCATAGGTAGTCGAAATTGTGGAATAACGGAACGGGTTGGTGATGCTGGCTCATCCATCAGGTCAGCCTGAAGCAGCACTGAATAACTCACGTTGATGTCGAGTATGGACGGGTTCGCGACCCGGCGATGCTGTTGGTGAAATATCGCCCAGCCACATAATCCAGGAGAGACGACCCAAGTGGGATCCGCTTTTGCTGTGCCCATCTGGAATACAATGCGTCGCTATCCAGTCACGTCAAAATTAGAGGATACATACTCTGCCATAGCATCTGACCATCCCTCGCTCAAGCCACCCGCCTCTGTTGTCCCGAGGCACCTCGCTGTCCCACCACCGACCATCCGGCTGGTGAGCCCATGAGTGAATTCATGGATTATCATACCATTGTCCATGGCTGAATCGCGTTGAGGAGATGTTTTGTCCCAGAGATGCCTAAATGCTACGTGAGAGGGTCAACATAATGCAAAACCACAAAGCGAACAATTTGCAGATTCCCGATTGGCCACTGTGAAGAATAATTAGCGTAATTGCGGGAAGCGGAACCACAGACAAGTAAATACTCTGGTGGTGTGTCAAAACTCGCGCCATTAGTCCTCGAGCCGTCCTGCACATGCACTCTGATACGGTCGTTTCCGAGCCCGCCTTTCCCAAAGTTGTTTGCTTGAAAATTAAACGATTTCTCCGTGAACCCATACTTGTATGTAATATCATGCATCGTATTGATAACATAAAATGCATTGGTCCGTGCGGCATCGATATTTTGCTCGAGTTTTGGGCTCAAGGTATCCACATATGTGTAGTCAAACACAAGACCAGGCCTGGTCTCAAAGGTAGTAACGGCTTCTTTCCGCCGAGTCCAGCGATGTTGATTCATTTTGAAAGCAATAACGTTGTTGCCACTGCAGATCTTCGTCAGCGCGTACTGGTCAGTGAAGCAAATAAGAGACACACTCTGTGGACGTAGTAGTGGTAGTTCCATTATCGTGCCACCCCAATGACGAGGAAGATGTATCTTGGGGGTTCGTGAGGGTGGCCAGACCACTAAAGAAGTCCCCCTCCCAAATCGGAACAACTTTATACTGAATATTTCATGTGAGAATAGGAACTATTAATGTTACAGTGAGGTCTATACCGATGCCCTAGCCACGAAATCGGTGACAGAAAGGATGTCTCCAGAGTGGGCATCCATGAACGCCTCGAACCAGGTGCCCGTGTCATCATTCTGGATTTGAACAACGTGAGTGAGAGAAATGGAGCCATCAGACTGGACGAGGTATTCGAGGGTGGGATTATGGCCATTGAATGTGCCATTCAGAGCATTCTCTGCATTCGGGATCACAGACCAAACATCGAGAGATGGAGTGGAGGCGGCGATATTCGCTAGAGCGTTGGTCAGGATCAAATAAATTGCAATTCAAGGCGGGGACTGTACTTATTTCAACGAACGAGGAACCGAAAGCCACGATCCTGCTGTTGTGCAAGGCGACACTGACCACTGCATTTGCGAATGGCACGCCTCCCTACACCACGGTCGATCGAGGGAATGCGTGCGGAAGAGAAATGGGCCTACGTGGGACTGCCTGACATAGGCATATGTGTCTGGCCCCTCAGAGAACCCAGATTGGAAGCGGATATTGGTTGAGTTAATGCTAAGCTGAGATTGGTAATGACACGGCCATTTCCTCGAGGGTGGTGGGCCCAAACCCGAGGGGGGGTGGTTGATCGATGCCGTCTCCGAATGTCTGGACGAGCCAATGAGACGACGACTGGGCCTGCGACAGAGTGAATACGCACTTTGAACGTGGACGGCGGGTGGAATGATTCCAGCCGACGGCCGTGGGCCACGACGTGGGAGCGATGAGTAGCATATTTTGATGGCGCAATACGAGATTCATTGGACGCCGCAGCATATTTTGGTGGCAGAATACGAGATTTATTGGACGCTAACGGGTAGGCAATATGAAATCCAGCAGAAACCAATGGGCAGGTAATCGCGAGGAGAACGAGACCAAGGAATGTATTGAAAGGTGGCATTTCTTCATGGGTGGCTGTTTTCCGCTGGCGTACAGTTTATAGGCTATGAAGCAAGATTTCCAATTGATGGTATCCATCCCAGACCACAGGCCGTGAAGCCATGTCGCCTCGGATTTTAGCGCCGGTAGGGGACTAGGTTGAACGTTAGGCCTTGATGCGCCGAAGAGTAGCTGTCAGGGGAAATAATGTTGATGGAATCCAGGTTACTGAGGGATTTGGGACACTCTGTGTCTATGGAGGGGTTGGGATAGGCCTGGAAAAACACAAGACAAACAAGTCTTATGATAGAGAACAGGAGCTGTGAACACCAGAGAACGGATCCAATCCATCGATAATAGTTCTTGGAAATCGATGCGACGAAGGCCGCGCGCCGCCCTCAGCGGTTATGTATCCCCGTCGCCAATGGCGTTGCTAACACAACATTGTTGAGGGAGCGAAAGTGGTGATTGATCCTAGGTCGATAATGCCGTCGATTTGGGTTCCTCCAGCGGGCAGCGATTGAGAAAGGTTTGATGGAGATTATGGGACATTGCTTGGGCGAAGGTACGTCCATTGTGCGATCATTTTTCGACGGATTCTGCTAACTGTTGACGCGCTCGGGAGGCGATTTTAAGGGCTTCAAATTATGCAGTCACGTCCACGGGCGATTCGACCATTTCGTTTTCGGCGGTTCGGCCGGGGGGGTGCTAGGTGTGTTCCCCCCCCCGATCGGGTCGGTTCGAGACCCTTGCCGTGAATTTCCAAAATTCCAGGTCCAATATCCGAATATCGACCTCGCAAAAACAATCCTGGCACTGTTGATCAAGAATCAAGATGTCAGACATAACATTTCAAAAAGCTATCACCTTCATATAGGCGAACCTCCCAGCGCCCCGCGTTCCTCGTTGAATGGAACGTAAGGTGTAAATGCGATTGGCCGTCGCTGCAACTTGTGGATGATTTTTCCACAGGAGTACCCGACGTGGGTCGGTTTCAATAGCGCTCATTTGTACCTGTTCGAAAACTCCAGAATTGTATGGTGAGAAGGAGCGCTAGACGCACAAGTACACTGACCTTAACATCTTAGAGCCATGGAAGTCACTTTCAGAGTATGTGTCTAACGCTTCGTATTCGGATTTTATTTGTGGCCATTCAAATCACCAACTGGAGCACACCCAGTGACCCACAGTACTAGTGTTGAAGTGAATTATATAATCATCGAGTGTAATACTCATTGCTCCACGTACCCGATCGCTGCCAGTGCAGGCCATCTTGCGGGATGTGGATGAGATGAAACGGTCCTATATAAGCAAAACATCCTTGGTGTTCATGACAATGGGCTGACTGTGAGCTACACCCATAACCTCTATTGTCCAATGATTATCAACTTCAGCCAGCATCAAATATGGACGCCGCCTCCATCCCGATTCCCCCCAGTCGACGACATTCACGATGTTTAATCCAGCAAGCACCAAATTTGCTAAGCTGTCGCTCCGTTAACTCACACTTTCAGACTATACATTTGACTACTATCGTGTTGCGTCGTCGAATATTACAGTGTAATATCTGACGACGCAACACGAGACTCATTCAAGTTGGGCGCTGACGGGTAAGCAATACGAGATTTACCAGACACCAGCGGGCAGGCAGTTGTGAAGAGAATAAAGCGAATATATCTATCGAAAAACAGCATTCTTCAATGCCGGGATGGCGGCTTCCCGCTAGCGTACGATTTATCACCTTGCTTGTCAAGGTCATTCCCCGGTCGATAATTGCCTATATATAGTAACCCTGTGCCATTCTTTGTCCAAGACAAATCCCCGCAAACTTGTATCAACAGTCCGACAATGTGCGATCTGCGATCTGTCCGACAAGTCCATTCATGCCAATGAAAGCTTAAAAAAGCAAGGTGTTGTCGCCGAAGGCGACCTTTCGAGTAGACTACGGCAGGGTTTCTAATTGATCATCAAAGGACACGCCGAGATGTGAAGATACCAGACAAAAACCAAACAGTCCCAAACCGGGCTGCCGCCCGGCTGGACGCTGGTGTCGCCGCCGCTTGCTCTGCAGTGTTGACACCTTGCAAAGGACTTACATAGAATCGGAGACCTAATCAACTCGGATTCCTTACAGGCGTATTGTGCATGACATATTTTATAAGAAGGGTGATATTGATAAACATACAGGGATAAAATACTGCTAAAAGTGAATAAAAGATCACTAACTGGGGATAATGGCTAGATAAATGCAAGCTGGGGTCGTGCATGTTAATAAATAGCAGGTATCGCTATCTACTAGTATTGATTAGTAAGGATAGATATATGGCTTTTCCCAATGTCGCCCGTTGATACAATCATTCGGCACAGAAAAGTCGTTGATGTAACTCGCGGCGTTGACACCAAGACCTCTGCTGGCAAACACCCCCCACAATAGACACCTGTTGACACCCCCATACTTAGTCTTATCCGCCTGGATCCATGCGTCTCGGGCATCCACAACTACACAAATCATTTCAATCGAGGTCTGGCCCATGCGATGGAGAGCTTACAGGTAGGATTGCATGGCTGGATGGAAAGTGCGTGGATAAACAGGCGCAGGAAGAGAACATTCCCTTCGTATGTTGTGGCGTCCGTCCTTGCATTTTCTGAAAATCCGTACTTCTCCACTAGGGCGGCATACACATTGTGCAGCATGTTAGCCCAGAACTCACCAATATCTGTATGGTAGGTGAGGTGGTAGGTGGATACCCCTGTGGGCACTCACGTACCGTGCACCTCACTGAGACCATTAACGCTGGAATAACGGAGCGGGTTGGTGATTCTGACTCACATGCATCAATTCAGCATGAAGAAGCAATACTGAACAACCCACCTGGATGTCGAATATGGATAGGTTCGCAACCCGGCGGTGCTGCCGGTGACGTATTTTCCGAACGTGTAATCCGGGAATGTGTAATCCGAGAGAGGCGACCTAGACTTTTGCTGTACCCATCTGGAATCCAATGCGTCGGTACCTGGTCGCATCGAAAGTAGGGCATACGTACTCTGCCATAGCATCTGACCATCCCTCGCCCAGGCCACGGGCCTCCAGTGTCTGGAGGCACCGTCCTGTCCCTCCACCCGTCAACCGGCCAGTGAGCCCGTGAGTGAATTCATGGACGAGAACACTATTGTCCATGGCCGAGTCGCGTCGAGGAAATGTTTTGTGAAAGAGATGCCTGAAATGCTACGTGAGTGGGTAAATACAATGCAAAACCACAAAACCCACAAGGTGCACCTCCCCATTTGACCACTATGGAAAATCATTAGCGCAATCGCGGAACCACAAACGACGAAATACTCTGGTGGGGTGTCAAAAGACGCGTTGTTGGTGTCCGAGTCGTCTCGCGCACGCACTGCGACAGGATCGCCCCCTTTCCCACCTTTCCCAAAGTTGTATGCTTGGAAATTATATGATTCCTCCCTGAAGCCATACTGGTACCAAATATCATGCATCGTATTCATAACATAAAATGCATTTGTGTGCGCCGCTTTTTCATTTTCCCCGAGTTCTGGATCGAGGGTATCCACATATGTGTAGTCGAACACAAAACCAGGCCTAGTCTCGTATGCGAGGTATTTTATTTCACCTGATACAAACTTGTAAACATAACCATTGTTGCCACTGCAATTTTCCGTCAGCGTGCATTAGCTGGCAGGGTAAATAAGAGACACCAACGAAGTAACTGCAGCCGCGGATCTCCCATTGTGCCACCCATTCGGCGAGGAAGATGGGTTTTGAGGGTCTACGAAAAGAACCTGGTAACAAGTAGAGAAGTCTTCCGTGATCGGAACAACCTTGTACTGGACATTCCGGGTAAGAACTAGAATGATCCGCGCTATAATAAGGTCCATACCGATGCTTTGGCCACAAAATCGGTGACTGAAAGGATGTCTCCAGAGTGGGCATCCATGAACGCCTCGAACCAGATTCCCGTCTTGTCATTCTGGATTTGAACAACATGCGTAAGGGCAATCGAGCCACCAGATTGCACGAGATATTCAAGAGTGGGAGGGTGGCCATTGAATGTGCCATTCAGAGCATTCTCCGCACTCGGGATCACAGACTGAACATCGAGGGAAGGAGCGGAGGCGGCGATATTCGCTAGAGGATGGGTTATGATCAAATGAATTTCAATTCAAAGCAGGGGCCGTACTTATTTCAACGAACGAAGAACCGAAAGCCACGATCCTGCTGTCGTGTAAGGCGACATTGGCTACTGCATTTGCAAATGGAACACCTTCCTGTAGCATGGTCGATCGAGGGAATATGCACGGAAGAGAAATGGGCGTACATGGGACTGCTTGACATAGGCATATGCATCTGGCCCGTCTGAGAACCCGGATCGGAAATGAATATTGGTCGAGTTAATGCCAAGTTGAGATCGGGTAATGGCCACAGCTATTTCCTCGAGGGTGGTAGGCCCAAACCCAAAGGGTGGTGGTTGATCGATGCCATCTTCGAATGTCTGGACGAGTTAATGTAATGATGGCCGAGCCTACAACAAAGTAAATACGCACTTGGAAAGTGGTCGGTGGGTGGAATATTTCCAGCCGACGGCCGTGAGCTACGACGTAGGGGCCATGCGTAGCGTATTTTGATGGCGCAAGACGAGATTCATTGGATGCCAATGGATAGTTCTTAGTATATTTCGATGGCACAATACGAGATTCGTTAGACGCTAGTGGGTAGGTAATACGAATCCACCAGACACAAACGGGCAGGTAATCGCAAGGAGAATGAGACCAAGAAATATACTGAAAAGCGGCATTTTTGATGGGTGGCTGTTTTTCGCCGGCGTATGGTTTATAGGCTATGGGACAAGGTTTCTAATTGATGGTATCTGCCGCAGATTTTGGCGTCGGTAGAAGGCTAAATTGAACATTAGGCTTGATGCGTACGAAGAGTAGTGGCTATGTAATAAGAGCGGAACAGATGCTGATCGAATCCCTTAAGCGGGATTCGAGACACGTTCCACCGCCTACATCCAGGGAGGGGTCGGGATAGGCCTGAAAAATACAAGACAAACGAGCCTGAGTCTTGCAACGGAGAACAGGATACTTATATGAACGCCAGAGCTGAGAGAACGGGTTCAATCCGTCGATAATAGTTCCTGAGGATTGATGCGACAAGGGCTGCGTGCTGCAGGCCTCTGGCGGACATAGCGTCAGCGCCGCGAAGAAGTTCAAAGCGGAATTCCGAGTTACATAAAATCTAGTGCATGCTCCTCCACTACTGCTACATACGCGCTACAAGTTAGGCATAGGTGGGAACAAATTTCCTAAAACGACAGTGCCCACACATTCCTGGTGCATAAGTACTATCGTGGTGCAGAGGTTTGCTGCTTCAAACAAAGAATGCGATCTCATCAATTTTATTGCAGTCATTTCATATTGATTATTTGTCGCAAGGACTTTCGAGTTATTATTTCCACTCTGATAGCGACTTGGTTCAATGCTCAATCTAGCCCCCTACCGACGCGAAAATCTGGGCCAAGACGGCTCTATGATATGGCATGGACGCCATCAGTTAAGAACCCGCTTCATGGTCCATAAATCTATGCCGGCCAAGAAATGGCCACCCATCTAAAAATGCTGCCCTTCCATACATTCCTTGGTCTCGTTCTCCTTAGGATTGCCTGCCCGCTGGTATCTGGTCAATCTCAGATTGCTTATCGATTGGCGTTCAGTGAATCTCGTCTCGCGCCATCAAAATATGCTACCCATCGCTCCCACGTCATAGCCCACGGCCGTCGGCTGGAAGCGTTCTACCCGTTGACCACGTTCCATGTGCGTACTCACTCTGTCGCAGGCTCGGTCATTGTTACATTGGCTCGTCCAGAAATTCGGAGACGGCATTGATCCACTACCATCCTTCAAATTTTGGCCTGTCACTTTCGAGGGAATGGTTGTGGCTGTTACCCAATCTCAACTTGGCATCAACTCATTCAATATCCGCTTCCAATCTGGGTTCTCAGAGGTGCCAGATGCATTCGCCTATGACAGGCAATTCCACGTATGTCGTCCTTCCTTCCATACGTATCTTCCCAGTTGGCCGTGCTGTAAGGTGTGCCATTTGCAAATACAGTGGCCAATGTCGCCTTACCCAACAGCAAGATCGTGTCTTTCGGGTCTTCATTTGTTGAAATAAGTTATTCTAGTGAATATCGCTGCTTCTGGCACTCCATCCCTTGATGTTCAGTCCACCATCTCGAATGCGGAAAACGCTTTGGATGAAAAATACAACGGTCACCCTCCTAACATCGAATACCTCGTACAACCTAATGATTCCATCGCCCTCATTCATGCTGTCATAAATCCGGAATGATAGCACAGAGACCCAGTTCGAAGCGTCACTGACTTCGTGGCCAGGGAATCGGTATGGACCCCACTGTAACACCAACAGTTCCTACTCCTACATAGAATCCTCAGTATAAGGTTATTCCGGGGTGAGAGGGGCTACCCTCATGAGCCCCCAAGATGCCTTTTCCTCGCCGATGGGGTGGTATGAAAATGGAACTATCGTTAGTGAAGCCAAAGTCTGGCCCAGTCAAGAGTTGCGAAAAACACCGACCTGGAAAGACTGAAAATAACGTTGGGACGCTACCAACATTTATATCCTACGCCCAGCGCAGTTGGAGAGTAGGATAAATGTCCGTTTGTTACAAGCAAAGCCCAACAGTGTCAATGCCGAGCGACCCACCACCTCTGTAAGCAGATTAGATTAGATTTCCGGTTAGGTCAGCACACGAAACTGGCAACCTACTACACACTATAGCGTACTCCATTGGTACCCCAAGTACATTTCATGGTGGCCAAGTCCGCCGCTGGTAAGCGTGTCGGTGACTTAGCCCACTAGCGATCTGAGCTGGTCCTCAGGCACCGAACATTGGACATGCGGTGATCCTCACGGAGCATCAGTAGTCGGAGACCCCGACTTTTCCGACCCGTTTAGCCCTCACCTCGCAGATTCCACTATCGTAGCTGCACAGCGCTCGAGAGTCGCTAATAATCAAATCAAGTTGGAATATTAACATTTTGGAGCCGTAAAAGTGTTGACGCCGAGTAACCGTCGTTTCTGCAGAGATAAGATTAGATTATATTCCCGGTTACAGCCGGACTCCAGTACCCAGGCTGCGGTGGCTCAAACTCCTTGCAAACTGCAACCCATCCACTATATCAATATCCCCCCAGGAATTTCTCTGCAACGGAAAACGATCGATCGATCGACAAGGCCTGGCCGCCTAGCCAACACTGACACCCTCTTTGAAACCCAAACTACCTCCTCTTCGATCGTGACGCAGGTGATCCAGTAGCCTACTAGAGAATTCATTCAGTAGTTCTATTTTTATCACCCTTGTTTTCGGTTAGAGGTTACCGGTTACCGAGCCGTTAACGAAAACAAGCGCAGTGGATTTACAAAGGGTAGGGGTTGATGGTGACGAATCCTTTGCGACAACTGACCGACGGGGTGTTTCACGATCGCTACGACCAAGGCCCCTCGAACCTCAACGTTCGGCCCAAGGCTCACATCAAGGCATAACTACCAAATTTGTGGTACCCCGCGAATAACCCCAGTGGGGTTCGTCTGGCGTGGTTGTGCTGGACCGAGCCGAGCGAGGATGTATTATGTGATCATGATACATGGGTTTGTTTTTACCCGCTCTCGATGCGACCACCTCCGCGGGCGGTCGCGGTGGGCGGCCATTAGTGTCCGCATCCCGTCATCATAATCGATTGCATGCTCACATTCTGTCTTTCACGTCCGGTCGAGGTTCCCGAACCTGGCCTGTGCATGGCGGGCAGTGGCTCGGGAGATGACAACCGGATTGCATTCCATCTCATCTGATGTGTTTCCGATCCCGTGGTTGCCCCATCATTCTCGTCACAATGCGCGTAATGAAGGGCTTTTTCACGTACCTCCTTGGCCAACAACCAACAATGACAGAACGACTTTATAATCCCGAATGGAGGAGCTGTAAACCTTCAAGTGCACAATCCGTCTTTTCTCCCGCCGTGCGGACTCCATTCCTTACAAGTCGACAACCACGGTTGCGTGTGGACATGGTGGCCCGTATGTGATTGCCCAACCATGGCGCCCACGCACATCCAAATCTGACCGACCCAACAGCAGAGGCTATTGATCAACACCTGGTATATGTGTTCAATGTGCTCCATTTGGTAGGCGCCGTGGGCTTCACGCTGATCCTGATATCGGCTTTCCTATCCCGGGCCAAACGCCATCCTATTTGGTTCAACTTCTGTGTCTCTTGGATTGCATATTGCCTATCAGCGTGCACTCTGTTCTTCGCTGGCCAAACTGCCAACCCGAGTGTCAAACTCTGCATTGTACAAGCCGCCTTGGCTTATAGTGCCCCTCCTCTGTGCGTCGAATGGTTCTCGCTCCAAACCCAATGTTCATTACCTTTCGGAATCACCTCGCAGCGTTGCTTCTGCTACACTATCTCTTGTAATCTATGTAAGATTCTCTCTCGTATCCGCCCACGTATCTAACTGGCAACTACACACGCACAGCTTCTACTCGCTCTTCGTAGTCTTGGGCCTGGGGAAAACATACGGTATCGCACAGCGACATTGGTAAACGGTGTCTGTGCTACCGGAAATTGAGCTCTACTAACCAGAATACTAGCTCCTGGCCGTGCCGTGGGCTGCATGGCTTGGCACATTCCTCTCATTTTTCATGGTACGCCCACTTCTGTGAGCCACTGTATAAAAACCAACCGCGTGCCAGAGGGGAATCCAACACTCGGAAAAGGTCACGTTGTCCTATCGGGCGCCTACTGCATCCTTGATGACAAATATTGTATGGCCAACGTTGTAACCTGTGCACGCAATCAATCTAATGGCTATTTGTGACCCAGGCCAAAGATCACAACTGCCATCACCACCTCAGCATTACTATCATCCACCTTCCTTGAATGTGAGCTCAAAGCTCGGCGCTGGGCGTTGAAACATATATAATCCACCAATCCTCACCACCCCTACTGCAGTCATCATCATCTATCTTCTCTCCCATTCCCGTCATGAAGTCGCGGTTGGGTGCATGCAAACAACCGCGCTCGTCGTGCGCACGGCGACTGTCATTGTATTCAGCATTGCGCTTATTGGGTTATTTCCCACTCTGGCTTATTTGAATCTGAGCACTGACGTTATGTTATATAGCATGAGCTTTCTGTACACCTTCAACCCCAACCACTCCTTCATCGCTGAGGATATATTTCTCGCCACCAGTACGGATCATCTTTGTCATCTGCGCGCGGAGGCTCATGGTATTTATTGACATAGTTCCGCCTTGCAGCGTCGTTGTCTTTGGTAGCCAAACGGTGTGTAGTAAACAAACCCCTGCCACAGGCTACGAAAGGCCATCAGCTCATTATTAAATTAGGACCTTCTCCGTGTTTGGATGTTTTGGAAGAGGGGCTCAGCGCCGAGTCCGATACGGCTGCTGGGGCGTCGAATAATAGGAAGCCTGAGAGACAAATATTTATTGAATAATGTAGTTACCTGTAAATAGCCTACCCGGACACATAGAATTTATTGTAAATACTGAAACGGTGCTTGAGCAAGTGCAGGATTGAAATATCGACGCTTGATTTGTAATGATGCGCCAGGAGCCCGGGCCATTGCTCATTTAGAGCCTTCAGATCTTCAGAATTAATAATCATAAACAGCACCCGAGCGGGGACTCAAGGATTAGTCATTGAGCCACCAGTGGGCACTGCTCCACTTGAAGTACTTGTGTTCTCCGCAACACCTCAACACAGAGGGCCCGCACGACAGTGACCATGGCCTCAGCATATTATGAGTTCTACAGGGGTTCCTCGTAGGTGTGACCTCATATCGCATTCAATACCACTACTAATACCCACTAGCATTGGCATGGCCTTGACGGATTCACTGGACGAACTTATTACGAGTGGTGCTATTACCCTCAGTTGGCAATGAAGGTTCTCCAGCAGGTGTGCTTTGTCGATCCGCTGAAGAGTTCCCGAGATGAATAAGGATTGTAGTTTGACAAATCACTGGCGGATACAATGGTTAAACAGGTGAAGACTAAAACCACGCTCAAGGTCTGCTATTCGTTTCTTCAACAGTTGATTTGGACTCATTGTTTTGTGCAGGGACATCTCCACACGTATCGGCTCTGCGACGACGTTTGGACATTCATCGTAAAGAACCCGTCTTTCAAAATGGAGTCAAATGAGATGGTCAACGCTCCCCGAATCAAGATCATCGCATGCAAAAATGGGGATGCTATAGAAGCGGGGAAGAAATGACCACACTCACATGTATATCTATGTATTGTCTCCACCCGCTATGCAGCCATCGTGGGTTTAATTTATATAGATTTTGAGCAGCCCCTTCTGGCTGATTCATCACTTTCCCGTGGTTTGTGTGGGTTCGATGTCCGCTGCGTTGGGCATTCTAAATCTAGCGCTGGGCCTACAGAGTCGGACTGAAAATACCTCAAGAAGATTGTTGGCTCCAGTGAATCACTTATGTTGCTACCCAACGTACATACATTTGCCTCCGTTGATATTCTTGATGCTACCTGATCAACGGAGGGATTCAATTGGTCGACTTGGAATATGTCTATTCTTTTCCCGCATGAGTATCCCGCCGGAAGTGTCACAGGCCGATTATTGGAGCCCATTATTGATGATCAGTTTAGCGTGAACGATCACAACATCCCCCGAATGGTCCTGTCCGGAGCTAAGCTGCGAGACAGTTGGCCGAGAGTTAATTATGTTGCCATCAATATGCGGTACTACAACATAGACTATAGAACCGCAATGCAACATTATACAGAGGTACATTGAATGATCCTGCATTCGTGCCTAGTTACACCATCGTACACTTCCTCGAGCTTGCTCTTTTTTTCATGCCTTCCTCGGATGATCATTTGGGTCTGGTACCCATCGCAGAGGGCTGGTTCTTCCAGAACATCCAAACGCGGAAGAGGTCCTGGACGATTAGTTAGTTGAGTGCTATTTAAGATGGGGGTGGGGGTACGCACTATTTGGCTCCCAAATACCACGACGCCGCATGGCGGGACTATTATATGTAAATATATATTCCGTATTGTGGAAGAAAACGTACTAGCGGCCAGGAAGATGTCTAGGTTGATGAGGGAATGCCCGGGACTGAAAGTATAGACAAATGTCACTCTAACCCACACCGCCGTCAGCGCTCTGGCCAGACAGGACGTGAATTTGACTCACACGACAAGCGCGATCCCAACAATTGTGAAAATGAAAACGCGGATTGACAATGCCGTCGCTTGGCTGAACCCAGTCGTAATATCCCGACGCGATTTTATGAGTAGGTATACGATAACACCTGTGTGGTGGTGAAATCAGAACCATGGGAGCTCACAGCGGCGTTGAATCGTACCTTCAACACAGATAAATGCGATCAAAGCCCCCGCTGTGACGAATGTCGTTATTTCCGGCCTGGTATGGCCAGTTCCATCAGAGGTACGGGGGAGGGGGAACTACGACCCACAATACACTGTTATCCATGATACAGTATGTCCCACCCGGGGATAATCTCACATTCTGTGGATTTTGGATTCCAGCCTAATCGTGGCATTTATTTTTTAGGGGGACCGAGTAAGGGGGGGGCATACCACGAGGAAACAAGCAGGGTTATCAGCCACACTACCCATGGAAAAATGAGGAGCTGATTATTGGATCCCAGCGATAAGTGGATGGATCAACTGAGTTTGTGGACACACACCAAGGGCCCTACGTATGGTCCCATGCTTTCACCAGGGTTTAGTCCGCGGATGGTGAGAAGGAGCTACAGAAACTTCAATTACTTTGCACATTCTGAGTTGGTCGGCCTCACATATATCACGAGGGATAGGGTTGTCCAAGCCATACTGTAGTAAGTCAGGTCTCGCTCTGTCAAGAAAAAAGCAAGCTTACATCGGTGGGGCAGCATAAGCTATCGCCGCCTGAGTAACACACAGTGTCGAACTTGGATTAAAGGTTTGTCCCGCCACAAATAGCATGCACGACGACATGGAATATATTATCCACGCTATGCAGAAGTTGAAC
This sequence comes from Infundibulicybe gibba, assembly GCA_015501065.1. Taxonomy (NCBI): domain Eukaryota; kingdom Fungi; phylum Basidiomycota; class Agaricomycetes; order Agaricales; family Omphalinaceae; genus Infundibulicybe; species Infundibulicybe gibba. Next base: position 170,499 of record JADNYI010000030.1, on the reverse strand, counting down.
CACGTAAAGTGGCGGTTCGCGCGGGATAGGAGCGCAGAGAGCAGGATGAAGGCGAATCCCGTGGCACCCGCGACGTGTAGCCCGTCGAATACACGCACAAGGTGCGGGTCGATGGTTCCAGAACCAGCGGGGGCGAGGTTGGCAGTGGGAAACGCTAGGGCCATTTTTGGTAGATATAGTAGGTAGTGCGTCGAGGCTGAATATGATATACAAAAGGAAAGAGAAGGGATATAGAACCAGACAGCGAATGTCGGTACCCGGGCGTTGGGAAAAACAGCGAAGGAGCCTGTCCTACGAGAAGGAAGGAAGCTGCATCCGATCACAAACGGGAGGTATATAAAATCTAACCGTTTGTCGTCGGTCCGGGAGCCCTGCACGGGATGTGTCCCCTCAATCCTGTGAACATTTTATGTTGATAGCGGACGGTGATCACCAATATCTTCTGTTGGAGCATCTGCACATCAGATTTACGAGACTGCTGCGCCTCCTATCAGAGTTTGAGATGTAGGATCACGATTAGTCATGGCAGTTGTGGGTGTGGTCATCATGAAACTGCTGCCTATTTTACTCGTTATGCTGTGATGCAAGCGAAACAACTTGTCAGCTAAATCCAATGTCACGACTGGTGATGGGTAAATCCACTAGGGAATCGTGGGTATAGGTCATATTTATTATCAACATCACCCTAAGATCCAAAGGTGAAGCTAAGTGAGAGATGTTACGACGATGGTGTCTCCCCTTCGGGCTCAATTTTATCAGTCACAGCATTTTCATCTTCCTCCGGTGTATTTGTATTCGCCGGGTCATCAGCTACGGTTGACAGAGATGCTTGCTCCGCCTCGGCCGGGGTAACGTGGAGCTGGGGTGTATCTGACTCAGAAACGGTTGCGGTGTGATCGTCTGCAGCCGTCTCTCCATCGTCATTTGTTTCTGCTTGGGGTTTTAGCTGGGGTGGGGCGTTTTCGGCTGATACTTCTCGGGTGGCGTTTGATTCTTCATTATCAAGAAAAATAGACTCCGAGAGATCCTCCGGAGCTAGGTCGGCTGGTAGGGGTACATTGAGAGCATCAATCTGTGATACTGCCTCCTCCACTTCTGGGACGGGTTCTATGGGCGGTGAGGGAGGTAACGCAACCAGTATATGTTGGTCATCGTTTTCGAGTGTGGACGACTCGGTGATGTCGGATTCCGCGGATTCGTCGTCTGCCACAGCCACTGCACTTGCAGGCTGATCTCTGCTCTCTGACTCGTCGCCTTCAGGATCCTCCGAGGCGGATACATCTAGGTCGGCCTTAGCGATGGGGTCAGGAGCTGTGGCTTCCGTTGGTGAGTCCGCAATTTCGATCTGAACATTAGCCGAGCTCTGGGGTGCTGTGGATGAGGATGGCGTAATTTCGGGCTCTTGGTCAATGGGAGGGGCCTCAGGGTCTAAAATGAGGGATGGCTCAGTGTCTTCAGTGTCTGGTGTAGATGAATTGTCGGAAGTGGGTGTCTCAGTTTCTGGGATAACGGATGGAGGGTTTTCGTGAGAAGTAACAGGCGCCTCCGTGTTGCTATCATCCGACGGGGGTACTACATCCGTGGAGGCGGTCGGGGGATTAGCGGGTTCGTCATTGCTCTTGGCTAATTCTTCAGCGACGTGGAGTACTTCAGCTTCGTTAAAAATCATTGTATCCGTCCGACTCCTGCCGAATTTCCTTGGACTCTCGCTCCCAGGTGCTGGCGGGCTACTGCTACTCTCTCTCTGAGATCCACTAAGGGCAGGGGTCCATTTCATGTTAGAGCTCGCGTCGTCATGCGGAGCAGAGGCCTGGCGGTTGCGATCCCCCTGTGGGTCCACCGCGGCAGCAAGTAGGCGTGGGGGCTGCACATCCATATCTCTGCGATGTTCATTGTGACGTGATGATGGTATCACCAGGAATTCTGGTGGCACCAGCCCAAATTTGGATGTCAGTGCGAGAAATCGTGCGTAGAGGGATGATTCCGCTTCTGCCTGCTCGAATGCCTCACGGTGATGGAAGTAGGCATGTGCAAAGATACGGCCAAGACGACGGGCGAGGGAAGAGAAATGGCGATGCGAAGTTTGTGGTATTTGAAGACTGAGTTATGGGGTAAGATGTGCGTGAGTGGTGTGGAAGGCACATACCGAGACGGGAAAGCGCGAGGTGAATTAAGCAAGACTGTTGCGCTGTCAAGAGTGTGAAGGATGTAATCGATCGCACAACATTGCTGGGGAACATGATTCACTTTTGGGTCAAAAAGAAAAAAAAATAGCACACCTCCATCGCGCCATCGTTTCCATGGGCAACGCATAAATAAAGCCATTCACCAGCTTTCATTTCTGGACATGACGCCCGCGAACATTCTTGCTGGAGCATAGTGATCAGTGGATGTGATAGGTCTTGCGCCAGACGTCTTGGACTGGATCAGGAAACGTTGACAGCGGCGAGGTGAAACACACCTCAGTTGCTCATAAATCCAGCATGCCTCATCCACAACCACTTCGCTCTTTTTCTCCGCTTCCTCCGCTCTACTGTCCTCGCTCCCGTCGTCCTTCTCTTTCCCGTTGTTCTTGCCTGGTATTGACACAATTGCCTCAACATCATGAACGTCTAACCGAATAAGGAGTGATATATATTCTTGGAGTTGGAACGCGCTATCCAACGACGCCAACGGAGGAAGGCTTTTAATGGGGTAAAAAGACGAGATTCGGGAACCACGCAGAGGTCTTTGCAGCAGGACAGCCATTTTATAACGTCGACACGGGCGGCCTAGAAGAGCTGAAAATTAGTTAGTCTCCACAAAAAAACGGAAGAATAGACGGGACGGTGGTGTAGTCGTACATTCAACAAGGACCTGCTTCAACTGTGGCACTTGACCAGCTTGAAACAACCCGTCCAGTGTCGGACGGTTCTCGTTGGTGCCACTCCATCGGAACTCTCAGAGGCTGTAGGCAAACATGCACAAATCCTGCGACCTGTTGAGGCATTTCTTTTGAATTCGAATTTTCTGATAACCACCATGAATTCAAGTTTCAAGATTTCCAGCTTGGAGCATACCAACACTCCTTGAGGCATGAGATCGGGGTATCTCCCGTAATATTCGTTTGACAAACGGCTACCTTGAGCTTGTAACAACCCTCAAGCCTAGGCTGCCCACGTGAGATTCTCCCAAGCAGAGTCGAGCCTTGACTCTTGACACCGGGAATTTTACGACTCCGCGAGGTTCTTGGCAGGTCTGGTGGGCATAATATGGCACTAACCCAGTGGTCAGCCAATCTGACGCCTTGGTGAGCTCAAAATTCTACAGTTACGAGGGGATTGTTCCTGGGTATGGTCATATGCCACCGTAATGTCACAAGCTTTTCCCAGTTAATTCCTCATCGAGCGTCATCCATGCTTCCATCAACCTCGAGGTGATCCGGCTTCTGAGCTGCGATAGCCCGGTTCTTTTCCCTTCTGTTCAGGCTTAGTCCCGCCTAACATTGCCACATGTCGCCCTCATTCGACTCGGGCTCCATCCTCGCCTCGAGCTCCACCCCAGCTCCCCCAGGCTACAGCTCTCTCCGGGGTGGTATATCACCCACACCGTCGGCACTCAGTCAGGAGTCTACCGGAACGGAGGAGCTGGTTTCTGCTGATTCGCAGCCCAACCCAATTACGCAACCCATTCATGCAATTCCATACCGACCCCCGAGAGCCCGCACAGAGAGCGGGCACGAAACACGACTAGCCAGACAGCGCCATAGGCGACATCAGTCACTGCCACACCGTGGCTCGGTCATTTACCCCCAGGAGCACCGGCGAGCAGCTTCAACAACGCACATGCCGATCCCGCCCTCTGGGGCTGCACCCGAGACCCCCCCAATCCCCATGCACTTCCGCGAAAAGTTGACTCCCCAGTCTGTTACCAGTCCGAACCAGACAAATTTTGTTTCTCTATCCAGGAAGACAACACCTCACAAGGGTTTTTTCACTTTCGGTCGTGCGAGCTCATCTATCACGGGGACCTTTACCGTGAACCCATACCTCCACGTTCCTGCCGCACTGCTTGCTCCACTCCCCTATCAATACGGCTCAGATCGCAAGAACCTGAAGCTTGAGGTAGAGAACGGGGGCATCGATGTTAACATCCTCCTGATTGGCGATCCGCAATTCAGCGACATCGTGACGGCTACTAGGACAACGTTGGATCTGCGGCTGCACGGGGGTAAAAGAAACACCTTTCCCCTCGTCGCAAAAATCGTGAGTATGCTTGACAATCTGCTTAATTTAAGACTGACTCACCCACAGCAAACTCCGAGTATCCTGCGGCCGCCATTCCACCTAACAGCGGTCGGTGTAGACGGCTACGTCTCCTTGTATCTCCCCGAGTCGTTCCATGGCCTCGTGAGCATCAAGGTGCGTGCCGGGGACCTCAACGCCCACATCTCTCTATCGCCCCAGTTTGCGGCGTGTGGCATGATTCTCAGCGAGACCACGTTGACGCGGAGCTACTTCGTGGGTGAACTGGGCAGGTGGGCAAAGACCCAGCAGGGGTGGGAAGGGGACAGGGTGGATCTTGTGCTCGATTCCGGCAAAGTGCGATTGCAGATTCTCGGCGAGAAGGGCTGGGATAAGCTGCGGCGGTTAACGTGGAAGTTGGGGGTGTGATGCTGGGAAGGATATTCTCAACGTGTGTAAGCTGTCCGGGCCGATTCGTCTGTAAATATAGATACCTTGCTGGCTATCTATTGCTAAAATTAAAATTGATGTCCGCGGCTCACGTTCTGCCGGCCGTGTTGGTGTTTTATCAATCAAATTCGGAAGGCTAGCTCGCCACCTGTTGGACCGTTGCTCCATTCAATGTATGTACCAGACCTCAAATGTGAAGAGACGGGTTGAAGGATACAGACCATGGTCCCCCCGTATTATCCGAGCTTCCAGGTGAGTATTCCCACAGAACCACAGCTACTTCGTTGAACTATGGATCATTCTAAGATTCGGAGTGCATTGTAACGTGCACTGTGGTCATCAACACCACAACAACTCAGCGACTCACGTTGGATGGAACCCTAAGAACAGATGTTCGTGCGTTTTGGCCTTACAGGTTACGGTGTATTCATATCTTCTATTCTGAGCCCGCGAGGGATTTGTGCGCTGACATTATACTACATTCCTACTAGCATTATACCACGCAGTGGTGATACGAGAGCGGTGTCACCGCTGCAGCATGGGACATGGAACACGCAATGGTGCAAGATGGGAGCAAGTAGGGGTCATAGAGGGTAGTGGGTGCAGGTAATGTGTAACAGATAACCGTGATGGCACACCCTGGAGCAAAAGGTCAAGCTCTCAGGTACATATAGGGTGCGTACACGGGGTGTGGCAGTGGGGCTAATCAAGGCAGACACATCCGGAGATCGTATCCCAAGGGGCATTGTGTTGGGTGCTTTGTATACAATGATGCGCGGGTACTACGCCTCAGGATGATACTATGTTGTCTGCGAGGAGGCGTGGTAGCGTTGCACTCAAGCATGGGGGTATATATAGTAGTCCCGTGTCCTCAAAACCCAACAAAATTACAGAAATCCCTACTAGCCAGAAATGCAGGTGCAATATTGGATGGTTCATTTCACAATGGGGCCCACGAGACGTTCGCGTATCCTGAGAGCAATCGCGGGGCCGAATACTGGTATTTGATCTAAAGAGGGTGAGTCACATTCAGGGAGTGTCTTGCTTGAAATAACATACTACCGTGGAATCCCTCTGGGTATTTCACCCCCTATTAAACGTTCACAGTGGTTACGTCCTCGTTGCCTTCAAACAGGACCAGTTAAAGCACCTTATGATATGCCCCCTTTGGGTAGGTTGCGAATGTATCATTCCATACCGCATAATGCTATTGTGGAGATAGTAGAGATTGAGTCCGCGGGGGGTTCGCTGAATAAAACCACTTACGCGGTGGCCCATATTACGGGCAAGCATCTCATAATCGAATAAATATCCTAGAGTGTATACATATGTATGATAAAGCCGCGGACTTGATGATGCTGGGCGCGCACCTTCCGGTATAAAAATCTCAAATACTGTCGATCGGGGAGATGGAGGCATCCAAATTGTGTGCTAAAACAATGACCGATCTTCAACCAGCTCTGCAATGAACATAATCTGTAAGGCGTACGGTCAGCCCATTCCCATGGACTCCAAGCATGATCTACAACTTGTGAAAATCAATATGGGCGTTGAAAGCAAGGGGCCCACTGTGCTCCGCGAGGCCATGTCTAATTGTTGCTTAAGTGTCATCAGCTCCATCCGCACGACATGCACCTCGCACACGCCCTCCGCCTCTAAATCTTCAAGCGCTGCGACGAGTGCTTGGTGATCCTCGTCTCGCAGCCTGCGTCCCCCGCCTTGCCTCGAGATGTATGTGACAATTGGTTTGTCCGATACTAACTGGGGCGGAGACACTACCGCGCCATGGTCATTGAGCAGGGGTATATACCCAAGCACATTCTCGAGCATCGGCTTCCTGACGGCCTCCCAGAATCGGTCCGGGGCTGTAACATTCATGGTGCTGGAAATCATTTTATACCACATGTTCGCGAGTGGGCTAAGGGTCAGTATCAGCAATGACGCAAAACTGGTGATGGACAACAACCTTCGGTGAGCGGCGGACCGATTGATGATCATGGCCCGCTGGAACACGAATGTCTGGTTCAATTGTTGAAGATCCCCCCAATAAGACGACGTCTCAATAGCGGTAGAAGGGAATGCTGCGCGCATCAGCGGGCCATCCACTCCCGCTCTATCCTTCCATTCAAGATCACCAGAGTGCTGTATATTACAACTCCCTCATAAGATAGTAATATACACTGGTAGGGACACGTACGGGGAGGATGAAGCGTGCGGGGCTAGGGAGTGGGCCTCCTGTGGTGGGCACTGCTGAATAGACGCGATAGGCGCCCAAAATGATCTCACCCCACCAGTGATAGTAATGCTAGCACATTTACTCAGAATACAGCTAGAGGAGGGTGGTCAACGACTCACGTGCATGAATTGAGGTGTGTCCTGCATGATCATCGACATCTCCTCAACCAAAATCGCACGGTCGCCCAATATCGGCCAGGCCTCTGCAGGAGACACAAAGCGAAGATCCTACCCACCCCAATATAAACGCCATCAATGACAACAGGGGGGGTGCGCACCGCGTCTGTAGGCTCCGTATCTGCCCCCTGAGTCCGGTCGATCGGGCGGGAAAGGATGTGTCCCCGCGGAGGAAAGTTGGTTGGTTCCGATGTGACGACGTAGAATACCCCGCCGCGGAGATATAACTGGTCAAATATCGTGAATCCATGCGTGCGTGGTCCGGGTATGGTCGTTTCATTCGACCACTCTTTCAGATCGGCCTGGTGGGACTCATCCGGTGGGCCCGCCTCATGAGCGCCAATACTATTCTTGCTAAATCCAAGGGCCTGCGCGGTGGGCTCGAGATAGATATAGAGGAGGTTCAGGGCGCCTGCAACCAAGGCGAAGGCGAGGAGTGTTTGGAGTCCCTGACGTGGTGACACCATTAAGCCCTTTCCTAGGTTGATGCTGGTGCGGATTTTGGGATTTTGGAATGCATCGAATTCGGCTATAGCTTGCCGGTCAGGTACGAAGTATAGGCCGGTAACCGTCCCCTCTCAGAGGCAAGAAGTTTTTGAAAACCCTCGTGAGTTGTCGATTCTCCTCATCTTCAGAGAAGAGTGGTTACGAGTCTATACGAAGTATATCAATCGCTGTATTACTCAATAGTCATCCACGTATAGCTTATAGGTGGTGTAGACTCCTGCTAACACTTCAGGGGATAACATAGTAATGTCTGCTTGCTATACATGGCTATATGTAGATCTATGATAGCTACGGCGTCTATGAGAATCTCTCCGTTGGTGGAAATGTAGAAGGTGGGTCCGTGCGTGGGTCCGAGTCCATAGTTCATGTATGTACGTGCACATTTTTGAGTTGGCGTCTGGCAGCCTCTGGCAGCCTCTGGCTTTCCCGCTTGCCGTGCCGCTCAGCCCCGGGGGCAGCTAATGAGACACAAAGAGCAACTGCACCCGAGACTTCTATTATCATATCGATTGAGTAATCTGAGTTTGAACCTGAACATCAACCATGAGTTCGCGACATTACTTGCTACTTACCAGCATTCTGATTCGGCGGCCTCTAGTAGTATTGCGCCAAACGGGGAAAACCACGCTATTGTCCTATATTCAAGCTATATATTGTGACATCCAGTTGGAAAACTTTGATAGAGATTCGTCGGACACGTCACACGGTGGATGTACGGTGGGCCAGGTGTGTGGTTGATTTTTGTATCCAATGTGTATTACTCATCTCCTTGAAACAAAACCACGTAGCTATAGTGAACCATTCGATTTACTAGAGCAGCGAAACCACAGGACCATGGGTATCGCCGAACCCAACGGCGCCAACTCCGAGGGTGGGATTCTTTAGTTACAGGCTACATTTATCACCTGGGCTGCCACGTCACTGAGAAGTTCATCGTCCTTTCTCCCAAAGCTCCCCCAGGGTTTGTACCACACAAATACTCACTCGAGGAAGATTGCCCTTTGTATCGATCACCTGGAAGACTTAGCGTCTGTTCATAGATATCTCGTGTTCGGCGGAGAACCATACTTAGTGCAGCTAGTGCAATAGGACTCGAGGCTTACTACCCTGGAGCCCGTCTATTCTTACATGACCCGGCCTCGTCCCCTTTGGTACAGAAACGGTTACCCTCTGTTGATAGTGCAACACCGTCCGAATTTTACCGGACAGCCTCGGCGACGCCCTTAGGTCCATTTTGAACCCCCCAACAGCTGTTCAGTCTGCAAGCATCTTCGCACATGGTTTGCAGCGGACCCTTCCCGCCTCCTCCCCATATAGTATCCTGGACACTCTAGTGTACGATGTGACCATCATGATCATATCTCACAAGTGAGATTTGGATATGCTCTAGTGATTATGTAATGTCAGATCAATCGTTGATTTATGTTCATTTATTTCGAATGGTGCGACGTGGTGATGATAATTGATAGCATCACAATATACTCGCAGAGTTGTCGACGGGGCGAACACATGGCATTCAATGATTATGGTAAGTTTAGTAGCAGCGTCTATCAAACTGAACTGTACCGACTGTTCAGCTTTAAATTTTCTCGCCAGAAGCAGCGCATGGTTCGCCACCTGTCGGTCGCATCGGTTCTCAAGGACTCGGACTACCGTCGACAAACCGCGTTCCCCGATGCTCATATCTCCTGCAGCCATCTCCGATTGCAAAACTTGTTGGTCACCTAACTCAGTCCTTCAAATTCCCCAGGCACAGAACGAGATCGCATTAATATTCTATATTTTCTACTGATGGCCATTCCTACACAGACGTGTCAAGGCTCAATCTAGCCTTCTACCGACGCTAAAATGTAAGGCGGCACGGCCTGCAGAAATTTAGCACAGGTACCGTCAAACAGAAACTTTAGATCTGCCCCACAGGTCATAAGTTGCGTGCCAGCGAAGAGGTAGCTGCCTGTAGCTGCCCATTAAAAAAATGCCTCCCTCCGACAAATTCCTTGGTCCTATTCTCCTCGCGATTACTTGCCAGTTGGTGTCTGGTGGTGCCTACCAAAATTCGGTGTCTAGTGAATCTCCTATTTCGTCGTCAAAATATGCTACGGGCAATCCCTCCCACCTCATGTCGCACCGCAGCCGTGATCTGACTCATGTGTTCCAGCCGCCGACCATATTCCTCGTGCGTATTTGCTTTGTCGCAGGCCCGGCCATCATCATATTAGCTCTTTCAGACATTAACTAATCAGAAACCGTTCCTTGCGCCTGGGCCTACTACCATCGAGGCAGCGACTGCAATGATTATGGATTTTGCATCTAAACTTGTCTACGGCGCCGATGTCCAACTTGAATCCGAGGTCTTAGAGAAGCCCCGCCAATTCCGCTATCTTAAGCAGAGACATGTAAACCCCCCTCTTTCCTTATATATCCCCCTCAATTGACCGTGCTATAGGAAGACGTGCCATTCGTAAATGCGGTGGCTAATTACGCCTACTACAAGGGCAGGCTTGTGGCTTTCGGTTCTTCGTTCGTTAGAATAAGTGCACCACTCGCTTTGAATCATAATTTATCTAATCCTAACCTACTGTGCCCTAGACCCACTGAATATTGCTCCTCCTGTTCCATCCCGCAAGGTCGAGTCCGTCATACCACGTGCGGAGAAGATTCTAAACGGGAAATTCAATGGCCACGCTCCCACTCTCGAATATATCGTCGAACGGAATGGCCGAATTTCCCTCGCCCATGTTGTTCAAATCCAGAATGGCGACAAAGGAACCTGGTTCGAGGCGTTCATGGATGCTCACTCTGGAAAGTTCATCGCTGTTAATGATTTTGTTGCCAGGGCATCAGTATGGACCTTGTTGTAATACGAACAGTTCCTGTTCTCACATAGAATCTCCAGTATAAGGTTGTTCCGATTTGGGAGGGGGGCTTTGGCGGTCGTCAGGTTACCCTCAAGAACCCTCATGATCCATTTTTATCCGAGTCACCGATGGGGTGGCACAATAACGGAACTACCACTACTACGACCACAGAGTTCGTGTCTCTTATTTGCCCCACTGCCTAGTGCGCGCTGACGGAGACCTGCAGTGGCAACAACGTTATTGCTTTCAAAAGGAATTAAGTTTTCGGACCCGGCAAAAAGAAATTGTCACCACCCCCGAGACTAGGCCTGGTCTTGTGTTCGATTACACACTGCGCCCAGATACCTTGGATCCGAAAATTGGGAAAAATAATCTCGATGCCGCACGCACAAATGCATTCTATGTCATCAATATGATGCATGATATCGCGTACAAGTATGGATTCACCGAGAACTTATTCAATTTCCAAACAAACAACTTTGGGAAAGGCGGGTTCGGAAATGATCGTATTGAAGTGCAAGTGCACGACGACTCGGACGAAGGTAGCTCGAGTTTTCACACACCACCCGAGTATGTGGTCGTTTGTGGCTCCACGATTACGCTAATGATGGTTTTCGTAGGGGGCAATCGGGAATCTGCCAATTGTGGGTTGTAGTTTCGCACTATATTTGCTCACTCACGTAGTATTTAGGCGTGTCTGGGGAAAAACACTTCCTCGACGTGACGTAGCCATGGACAATAGTATGATCATCCATCAATTCACTCACGGGATGACCAGGCGGATGGTCGGTGGTGGGTCGGCGAGGTGCTTGAGGGCAGGAGAGTCGGCAGGATTGGGTGAAGGATTCTCGGATATTATGGCAGAGTATGTATGCCTTATTTTCAATGCGACCAGATATTGACGCATTGGATTCCAGATGGGTACAAGAAAAGCCGATCCCGCCTGGGTCGTCTCTCCCGGACTACGTGATTGGACGATATTTCACCGGCCGTGCCGCTGGGTTGCGAACCTATCCATACTCGACATCGGAGTGGGTTATTCAGTACAGTTTCTTCAAGCTGAACTGATAGATATGAGCCAGAACCATCAACCCGCTCCGCTATTCTGCAGCGGGACTATTCATCCATGACGTACACAGTACGTGAATACCTACAGAAATGACCACCTACCACCTCACGCATCATACCCCCAGAGGTCGGCGAAGTTTGGGCTAACATGTTGCATAATGTATATGCTGCCTTAGTGGATGGGCGTGGATTCTCGAAAAATGCAAAGACGGACGCCACGACATCAAAAGGAAATGTTGTCTTCATGCATTTGTTCGTTGATGCACTCTCCCTGCTGCCATGCAATCCCACCTGTAAGCTCCCCCTCATATGGACCTGGCATCGGTTGAATTGATTTGTGTCGTTTTGCATGCCCGAGATGCATGGATCGAGGCAGACCAGCTCCGGTATGGGGGTGTCAATAGGTGTCTATTGTGGAATGCGTTTGCCAGCCGAGGTCTGGGGATCAAAGCCGCGAAGTTCATCGACGATTCATCCGTGCCAGGTGATTGCATCGGCAAAGCTAATACCAGCAAAAACAAAAGTTGGTTCTACCCTCCGTGAGTTTGGTGACATTTTCCAACTTTGCGAAATTCGAGTTGACTTGCCAATAGTGAATGATACAGTCGGAGGTTGTGAAAAATACTGACCGGGAAGGACCGAAAATGACCATAATTCCCCAGTTAGATGCAGTGACACACGCAGGAAACATAGATAATATATATGTATATAGATGTGTAGCTTTCCCACTAGCATGGGTTTATATCATGAGCGTATATATAATATGTAGTGGAATAATTTTTGATTTATGCCGGCTACAGGAAAATATGGCCCCGCGTTTAGAGTACCACTGAACACCAGCAGCGGACTCGGCTACCACGGACTATCATTGTAAGCGGAAAACAAGTGGAGATAAAGACGTGGCAGTCTGGTCGTGAGATAAGGGGAAAAGAGGGGTCCATGGTATTCACAGATCACCGCTGGTTTGTTGTAGTTCGTAAAACAGGGCAGCAACAATGGCTCGCCGGGGCACATGTGTCCACTGACGGTGGATTTGAGGGTGACCCGGTCGGCGGCGCTTGGGCTGGAGCGCGGTGCATCGAGTGGCCAGAGACGCAGCGAGGCGGATCGCGGATGTGAGAAAGACGAAGTGCGAAAGTACATGCATGCATGCATGCATGGCTGGTGACCGGTGAATATTGAATGGTAAAATATCTTTGTTTGGCCTGGTATCTCTACGATTTTGCCCGTCAATTTCGAACGACTATCCGAGGGTGGGAGGGAGTGGTGATGTCACGGTTTCTATTTTTAGATTTGCCCACCACTGGAAATTGGTGATAGAACAACTTGCCGCCCTCCAACCTGCGAAAAATAGATCGTTGAAAGACACCAGCTTACGTTTTACACAACACAAACAGATCCGATTCAACCAGCTTCCGACGAACACTCAGCCACCGAACACAGCCAGAGTCCAGGTTATAAAGGAAAACAAAAGTCGTACCCGTCAGCATTTGAATAGGACTGGTTCCACTTCAATGCTCCGTCTAACTCTGTGACATGCAGTCCCAGCAGATCTCGTCTCCGACTGTCTTGAATATCACAGATCACCAACGTTCAACTCCCAGCGAGGCACTCACATTCCATGGAACAAGATACTTCACCATCAAAGCATTGGCCAAGAAATATATCGAGCCCCAATGATGCGCCAATTCCGACTGATAAGCTCGTAGCATTCGAGGTGTGCTCGGTTTACGGTTAAACGATTGCCTTATACTTTCAGGATCGGCCTGTCTGAGCAAGGCGGACTTGCTTTCGGCGACTTCAAGGATAAATACTTACTCCGAGCCTGCCATCTGATTTTCACTGCACCGCACTTATTCAGAGAAACGCTAGGGCTGGCGACGTTGTTGAAGTTTAGCCACAATACGGATACGGGCCAAATAGGTACTACACTACCTTTCACCAGGAACACCACGGTCCCGCGGGAGTCGAGCCTGAGCACGCAAGCCAGCAAAATCCGAAGGGTGGATACGCACGGGCTCCCAAAATTTGGCGCGCGCGGAGATACTTATGATGCTAGTGGTCATTTTGGGCCACGCACTCCCTATTGGGTTAAAGTGATTAATGGCAGGATAGAGGCTGGGTAGTTACAAAGACAATCCTACGGTGCGCGGCGGGGCGGCTGATGATCACGGCGCGTTCGAAGACGACAGTTTGGTTTAGCTTGATGGGGTCATTCCAATAATACGACGTTTCGATGGCTTCTGAAGGGAGTGCAGTGTGCATTAGGGGCCCGTTCACGCCCGCCTTGTTTCTCCATTGAAGGCCATCAGAATACTGCCTTCAGTACGAAATGTAATCCGTGACATGGAGATGAGCGGCTACATACAGGTAGGATGAACTATGCAAGGGAAGGAAGGGTTTTCCCCGGCGCGAGTGCCGAGGACACGCGGTACGCGCCGAGGATAATTGCGCCCCACCAATGACAGAAATCCTCAATAGAAGCCTGTTAGATAAGGATAAGCGCCGCTCTGGAGGTATAGATTGTTATAGCCGCGTGTGCGTATGGCCGGTATCAATGTTTCTTTCGAAGATGTCTGTGGCGGTGATGTACCCCTCTGGGCGAATTGCCAGCGGTTGCCGAGACAGTTTTTGTTATTGGACTAATAAAAACATCGATGCACTCGCAGCGAGAGTGAATGCTAGAAACATTTGATGGCCCTACGGTGGGAGTCAGCCGAGAAGCGTTAAAATTATTTATCGACCCCGGTGGATTTTCGTCCCATTGATTGCGGGCGTGTCACGTGCACAATATTAGTGCCAGTCCGTGTTCCACCGCCAGTGCCAGTTCCGCTGCCCATCAACGTTTCAGCCCCCGTGAAACGATCTCGACCTCTTTGAACGCTCAACACTGCTCGATCTTTTGAAGCCCGAGCCCTCGGACTACTCCGGAAGCCCCTGTAGTAAGCAAGTTCCACGCACGGATATATATCAGTAACAACAGCAGGACCCATTCTACGATAGTGAAAAAATTTCGATCCGGGAGTCCCTGACCCCCACAGCCGCCAACGCTCTTGGACGAACTCAACAGGCTGCAGGACTGGCGCCTATTTAACATGACGGTTCAACCGACTTGACAAGAACGGGTGGGATTGCTGCCGTCAATTCGATGAGGGCGAACGGAATCGCTGTTTGGGCAGGAGTGTGAGGGTTGAAGCCACTGGTTTTTGGTGAGTGGTCCAGGCAGAAGTGGCCCAGGCAGAATTACTGCTAATCTGATGACTCGGGAATCACCACCACGAACCACCATTTGACAGTGGCAGGTAGGGCGGGATTATCAGGGTGCCGGCAGCATGGGACGCTTGCCACTACCCCGCAGGCCCGCGCTCAAGTTATTCAAAATGTAAGTGTCGATCGTGCTGGCATTCGGCAGGTACCAACACAGTATATGTGCCGCTCGGCGTGATTGGACGAGTGTGGCATGACTTGTCCCTCGCCGAAGGAAACGGATATGATGCGAATTGCAATTCAACCCTCAGTAACCCATCCAATGGGCCTGCCTAATGAGCGTTAATGTTTATTTGTCAAGATCCAAGCCTCTGCGCGGGCTGGAGAGGAGGTCTAGGGCGCCCGCTGACTCCCCTTATTGTACTCCCGGGTTGATGCTGAGATGGGGGTTCCGCTTTGATTCACGATCCAAGGCACGCACACATATGTATACTTATATCATCCGCAAGAAGCTTCCTTGTCGCAGGCGGACCAATGAGGAGCAGGGTGCCTTTGTAGAACATGACGTCTGTATGTCAGATCTATCATCTCCGGAAGGTGGAGTTTACACGACCAGTGCAGGCACTTCCGAGTCGTTTAAATTCATCTGATTCAAAAGATATGAATTTCTGAACGATGCAGTTGCAGTGCGACCATCATATCTCACAAATATAATTTTGATATCCTTCGTTACCACGGACAGGACGCGGTCACCATTGGGCAAAGTTGTCGGCTACCAGTGGAATAGTATCCACCGAATAAACACAATCATACTTTCTCAGGACACATTCACATTCACGAATCACTGCTCCACGCTCAGCAGAAGTAGCGAGCCTTTGTCGCATCGATTCCACCATCGACAAACTCGCGCTTTTCCGGACTTATCCTGATATACCCCTCAGACACAAAACACGCCCCGGGTCCCTTAGCGGGATCCCATCAACATTTCCCCCATTCTGATAGCCACTTTTAAACATGCCAAGACTTGTTTTCAATCTCCCTCTACTAATGTTGAAATCTGACCTTGCGGTCTGTAGCACGGATACCATCAATTGTTCATAGTCCATAAATCTTGCGGGAAGTAGAAACCCACTGGAAAATGCCATCGTTCGGTATGTTCCTGGGCTCTATCCTCCTCGCGATCGTCTGCCCGTTAGTGGCTGGTGGTGCCCACCCAAAGTTAGTGTCTAGCGGACCACTTATCGCACTATCAAAATATGCGACACATCGCTCCCACGTCGTAGCCCATGGCCGTCGAGTAAAATCATTCCACCCGCCGACCAAGTTCCGAGTGCGTATTCGCTCTGTCGCGGGCTCGGTCATCATTATGTTGATTCTTTTAGACATTCGGAGACGGCATTGATCTACCACCGCCCTTTGGGTCTGTCACTCTGGGCCTCGAGGAAATGGCTATATCTATTGTCCAATCTCAAATTGGCATCAACTCAACCAATATCCATTTCCGATCTGGGTTTTCAGATGGGCCGGGGGCATTCGCCTATGTCAGGCAGTCGCACGTAGGCCCCCTTCTTTCCCTACATATCCCCCCGGTCGACCGTGTTACAGGAAGGCGTGCCATTTGCAAATGCAGTGGCTAATGTCGCCTTACACAACAACAGGATCGTGTCCTTTGGTTCTTCGTTCGTTGAAACAAGTGCGGACCCCGCTCCTCGCTTTGGGTGGTTTATCTAATCTCAGCCCATGTCCTAGCGAATATCGCTGCCTCTACTCCATCCCTCGATGTTCAGTCTGTCATCCCGAATGCGGAGAATGCTCTGAATGGGAAATTCAATGGCCACGCTCCCACTCTCGAATATCTTGTGCAATCCGATGGCTCCATCGCTCTCACCCACGTTGTTCAAATCCAGAATAACAGGACGGGGACCTGGTTCGAGGCGTTCTTGGATGCTCACTCTGGAGAAATCCTTTCCGTCACTGATTTTGTGGCCAAGGCATCGGTATGGACCTCATTATAACACTAAAAATTCCCATTCGCATACGAAATCTTCAGTATAAGGTTGTTCCGATCTGGGAAGAGAACTTTTATAGTGGTCTGGTCACCCTCGTAGACCCCCAAGATCTATCTGCCTCACCGGTGGGGTGGCACAGTCAAGGAACTAGCCATACCACACTCACAGCGTTGGTGCCCTTTATTTGCCCTACTGACCAGCGCTGACAAAGATCTGCAGTGGCAACAACGTTTTTGCTTTCAAAATCATGGCGGGTCAAGCCACCCCTACCCCTGAAACCGAGTCCGGTCTTGTATTCGACTACACATACGTGGATACCCTTGATCCAATAGCTGAGCAAAATGTCGATGCCGCACGCACAAATGCATTTTATATTGTCAATACGATGCATGATATTGCGTATAAGTATGGCTTTACGGAGAAATCGTTCAATTTCCAAATGAACAACTTTGGAAAAGGCGGGCGTGAAAACGACGGTGTACTGATGACTGTGCAAGAGCCATTGGATACTGATGAAGCAGGGTCTTCAGTGCTACCAGAGTAGTATTTAATCGTTTGCGATTCCGCGATTACACTAACCATTTTCTATAGTGGCCAACCGGGACTCTTCAGGATGTGGGTTCGGTGGCTTTGCGTCATATTTACGTGCTTACATAGCATTTAGGTATATCTGGGATCTATCGTCTGTTCGACGCGACGGAGCCATGGACAATGGTATTATCGTTCATGAATTCACTCACGGGATCACCGCCCGGATGACGGGAGGAGGGACAGCGAGGTGCCTCCAGACAACGGAGGCGGGGGGGTTGGGCGAGGGATGGTCAGATGCTATGGCGGAGTATGTATGTCCTACTTCCAGTACGATCGGATACCGACGTATTGGATTCTAGATGGGTACAGCAAAAGCTGATCCTCCCAGATACCGACAAATTGGATTCCAAACGGAAACAAAAGCCGACCTTCCCGGATTACGTGATTGGACGCTATGTCGCCAACCACACTGCCGGACTGCGAACCTACCCATACTCGATATCAAAGTGGGTTCTTCAGTGCTGTTTTTCAGACTAAGTTGATTAATCCAAGCCAGCATCACCAACCCGCTCCGTTATTCCAGTGTTGAAGGTCTTGATGAGGTGCACCTGCACAGTACGTGAACACCCACAGAAATACCCACCTACTACCTCACCGACTGTACCTCCAGAGATCGGTGAGGTTTGGGCCAACATGTTGCACAATGTGCATGCCGCCCTCGTGGAGGAGCATGGGTTCTCGGAGAACGCCAAGACAGACCCCACGACATCCGAAGGGAATGTGGTCTTCATGCATCTATTTATCGATGCACTTCTTATCCAACCGTGCAATCCTACCTGTAAGCTCCCCATACTATATATGCCGGGCATCAATTGAATCTACCCGTGTAGTTGTGGATGCCCGGGACGCATGGATCCAGGCAGACCAGAATAGGTATGCGGGTGTCAATAGGTGCCTACTGTGGAGGGCATTTGCTAGCAAAGGTCTGGGACTGAATGCTGCGAATTTTGTCGACGACCCGTCTGTGCCGAGTGATTGCTTGCCGAGTGCGCAACAGAACGGGCTGCTTACTTGGTTTCAGTCCTTGGGGCGACCAAAAAAACCATCTCCTGCCTTGGGTTTGGGTGAAATCACCCGTGTATAACTAGAGTATGATCCTAATACATTAAGTCCTCCAACGAGGGCTACATTTTGCCTTATCAAAACCATTCCATTCTTTGATGTACACGACATGTCATACTGGCCAGTGCAGATTGCATTAGTATGTAAAACTTCGTGAAATTCCTAAGAAATTCCATAGCAGGAGGGAAAGAGTAAGTATTTTGTATCGGGACGCCTAGCTTCCACGGCGGAGACGAGCCGCCCGGGACAGTGGCCCGAGAGCAACTACTAGGAGAAGGGCGGGGCTGTCGGAATGGGCAGAACCGAAGGTAAGATTTTATTCGAGGTCACCGAGGATTCCATTCTACAGTGTTGGCATCCTACTAACGGGGTCTTCGGTCAATTTGGGTAGAGGAGCTTTATCGATGCGTTCTGCAACTTCTGCGCAATAAGGGGCAGATGGGGCGGACGATGTAGCCTCAGCAGCCGTCTCCTCCGTCCAGTGGGGCTACGAGCTCGTCCTCATATTGGTAGTAGGCCTCCTTAATATTGTTTATATGACAAAAAAAATAGCGCGCATGCGACCAACGGAATCATCACTAGTCTCATACTTTCCCGAGTCGAAGGGGCAAGCAGTCGTATCAGTGAGTGCTGGGGAAGGGCTGAGTTCAATCACTGGCAGACGCTCGGAAGCGAACTCAAAGAGGCGGTCCTGTGTCTCGATCCTGAACGGGCAATGCAAACAGGCCGTCTTGGAGTACCCCCACTGACTGATTCAGGCAGGTATGGGATAAGAACATGATGCGGGCGGGAGTAAAATCACAAGAGCCAGTAGAAATTTCTGAAAGATATCGTGTCAGGCCAAAATTTAAGTCGCAACACAAAACTACCAACCTGAGCAAAATTTTATGTACCAACCCCCGTTTCATAGGTGATATTGAGACCCTCGGACACGAATTGCTGGAATTGAGGGTATTCCGACTCAGGCTGGAGGAAGTCGCACTCTAATGTCAAATTTTCGAGCAAAGCGACCTCGTGATGCTCCGGATTGATATGTCGTCGCGATGCGATGAGGGCACCCAGAGGCTCCCCAATTGACACGATGTTAACCAGTCCCCGGAGAGAAAGGGAGCGAAGGCGGGGGAGTAGATGCCAAGGACGGTTAACATCCAACTCGCACAAAAGCGTTTTATCTATCGTATACCAGCGGCTATCAAACCGGATGTCAAGGGAACTGAGGGATGGCGAATATTTAAGGTGGCGGATGAGTGCAAATTGGGAGAACGGGATGTCGATAAGCTCCAACGTCTCGAGGTGCGCGCAGGATTGCTGAAAAAATTTCCTCAGGGTGTCATCCAATTCATCTCGATCGTCGGCGATACTAGCACGCTCATCGATGTCCGTAGAGTAAGGATAGTCGAAACGGACTTTGAGAATTCGAAGGGCTGGGAGAGTGACCGAAAAGAAGAAGAAATTAAGTTCCCAGTGGTCCATAAAGCTCCACTCCATGATTAGGACATTGAGCCCCAGATGGCGAGTGAAGGGATTGGGGCTTAGCGTCATCAACCCCCCGGGGCGAGGAGGGCCCTCCGACAGGTTAGACAAATCTAAGTGCAACCTCCAAAGGTTCTTGGCATGCTGGAGAACATAAAATGCAACCTCAGTATCATCGAGAGTGCAGACCCTCAGCTGCTCCCATGGTAAACTTATGGTAACAGGTCTGTAAATCCCCATTAGCTTGACTTCAGTAAGTCGTGGGGCCACCTCGCAAAAATTAACAGTCCCGGTGATATAGCCAAAAGATAGGTCCAATCTCTTCAGTGACTGGAGGCGAGCCTTCATACGTCTCAGGACGGAATGAGAACTTGGCCCAAGATAAAGGTTAGCATATTCCCAACGATGGGAATGTCGGATGAGAGGTTCCAGGACTGGAGCGATAGGATTCAAGTTCAATTCCACATAGAGAGGCAATGGTTTCGATCGACTGATCCAAGAATCAGTCATTGGGTGAGCAGTTGAAATTCTAGTCCATAGTCGCGGGGCGTCCAGAACTATCCTCCTCCATCGGGAGCACACGCCCATGAGCGTGAGAGGTGGGGGGTGCCTCGGCGAATACGGGTGATCTGGTATGACAACGGCAGATTGTGCGAATATCTCCACCAGGAGCTCTGGAGGGAAAGACTTCAGTGGCAATATGGCGGCTTTGTGCTTTGCGACGAGACCCAACAACTCAGATTTCCGTCTTTCGAGGTCATCAATCAGTGCTTGGATCATCGAAACCCTTTTTGCCGCGGGATCGATGATGGCTTGAGAATATGCCACTTCCGGGCCGGTTGGGGCACGATTCGTCGTTATGAGCTCAGAAAGCGGGGGCGGGAATTCCACCGATAGAGCAGGTGGGTCCGCAGCGGGGAGACAGGCGGTGCAGCTGCAGTTTGGACACGGCATGACTCTTGCCGAGCGAATATAGAAAAAGGGAGGCGATATGAACCGCAGGTCGACCCTCTAACAAACTGCGAATGGTCTATGGAGATCAGAGGTGACAATTTCAACCGCTGCAGCGCGCCGTTCAGATTTCAAAATTGGTTCCAGAGACCACTCAAGTTACCTGTTCACTGCCGGTGTTCAGGGCTGCTCGTAGGAGGTTGGTGAAAAATCAGTTGATGGTAACAGCGTTCAGATGATATAACTGAGTACTTATCCAACAATCAGCAGACCCAATGTGAGTCTGGCTGCCCCGGGCCACCAACAGCCGTGTACACGTGACCCACGCACATCGGATCCGGGGTCTGACTCTGAGTGTGGATCCAAGCATCGGTACACTGCACAGTTTATGGGATATATCACTTATAGCGACCGCAATGAAATAAGAATCACACATCAGACCCAAATGAAGATGAGCACATTCTCAGTTGGATTGCAGCCAGACGGGCCGAGGTGCCCTGACTCGGATGTGGCTCATGGCTGCTGAATTGAACTTGGTTCAACCTGAACGACCGTCGACCGGGTGTCAACTTAGACCAACACCTCCAAGATCATCGGGGTCGGTCGAACTTACACCCGTTTGAGGCACCGCACCTGTGCTACTGAAGCTCTCCAACGAGCCACCCGCGCGTAGCCCAGACATCAGGCCAAAATCACATCTTATCTTTTTCCGCGGGACACATACCTCCGGTCAAATCATTGAGTATTCGAGGACCTGGTCGTTGATCAACACATGCATTATAAAATCCAAAGGGTATCGATAACTCCGTACAACATTTACTCGTAGCTATCAGGTAGTATAATCAAAAAGAACATGAATATCTAAGATCACCATACACTGCGTAAAATCGTGAGATGAGATTTAACAAAATCCTACTCGTCCCCGCGCACGGCCAAAAACGCGCCCGCGTGCACCCCGCTCCTCCCCTTTGTACCCGCAAACCCAGCACTTGGGAACTTCCCAGCGCCCATATTCTCGAGAGGAGCCGGCGCAGTCCTCGGGACGAGAACGACGTGCTCGTGGGCGATGCCAGAGATGGTGTGTGTGCGGAGGTAGAAGTGGATGCCGAGCTCCGGCTTTTCGCCTTTTTGGTCTTGGGTTTCGGCGTCATGCCACGGTGTGGCTGCGGCTGGAGTTGGGGAAAGTACTGCGGAAGCTGCGCGTCGGAGACAGAGGCAGAAGTGCGGCTGCGGGAGTCGGATGCATTTGGGGATGTCCCCTGGGGCTGGGAGCGTGTGTACACGAAGCCGTCGAGATCTGCTTCGTCATCGTCGGCCCCACCAGCGGGCGGAGGAAGTGCAGCTTCGACATATGGGCCGTACTCCTCTGATATAGATGCGGGTCTATGGATGATGTCCCCACTTCCCTGGAAGCCCTCAAACTCATTGCCGTCCCCACCGGCCGCGAGTGAGCGTGCAAGACGCTTACGCTCTCGACGCTCCCTTCGCTTTTGCCGCTCCTGCTCCTTCTGCTTGAGCTCTCCAAGAACCTGGGCTGCAAGCTGTGCATCGATGATCGTGGGGTCCAGAGGGGAAGCGTCCGAATCAAACGTAGAAGACGTCGCGGTTGTCGAACTCGTTCTGCGGCTCCGATGCAATGGATCCTCCCCTTCTTCATCCTCCGGCAGACTAATGGGCTGTCTAGGCCTCCCGAATAAATCAAATCCGAATACCCGAATGCTTTTCTTGGCCTTTGCTGCCGTCTTCGCCTTACGCCGGCGATCACCTGGGTTGGTGTGCAGTGAGAGCGCGTCCGAGTCCGCAAGCAGCCCCTCGAGCTCGTCTGGTCGCGCTCGTTCAGCACGGTTGGCGGTGGTGTCATTAGGGTTATTCAAGTTGTTCCGCCATGAATTGTTGGATTGCTGGGCCTCATCTGCATCTAAACCTGACTCGGCGCGGACTATGAGGCACGGTAGACATGATTTCAGGGTTGCCTGGATGGTGTCTGACCACGAAAATGAATCCATGGGATGGGAAAGAGGCGGGGATGAGAAATGTCAGAACACGAGGACTATAAGCACGGTTCGCCGTTAGTGGGCGAGACACATGATTATTTCGGCTGTGGGCGCCGAGTCAGAACCGACACAAGCAAAGCTGTCGACAAACATACACAACTAAACCTTTATCCATTCTAGGCTCTCCCACGAGGGCGGTAGCCAGCCTCTCATGGTGGCTCGGTCCATCCAATGCGGCTGCAAAACATATTGCCTCGTCTAGAGTATACTTACCGGGTGGGTCACTGAGGAGCATTCGGTAGGGGGCGACCTAGGAGCCTCCCCCGTCGCCCATCATTCCAGCTCTTCAACCGATCCATATCCTCCTTCCCAAGGATAAACGCATAAGAGGGATCCCACGATGACAAAGTCTGCATACGGTTCACGGTCAGGGATGACTCTCAAGTTCCTCCCCTCCCCGTCACCATTCGCATCAAGTGCCGCCGCCACCTTATCCAACCCCGCCCGAACCTGCACCCAGCCTTCCTCGATGTCAGGGCACATCTGGTTCAATGGCCCGAACCACTCCTCACGGGTCTGAATAAAATACTCCTTGCTCCTCTCCGATAGCACCACAGTGCAGAGTGGAGCCAAGATCGGGAATATGGGCATCAGCATATTTTGCCCAATAAACTGGGTCCAGACATCATGAAGCGCGGTGGTGCCCTCCGGGATTACCTTGCGTTCGGGGTACATTTCATCCAGGTGTGCAGCGATAGTACCCGTTGGTTTTCCCTCGGAGTCGAGATTGTTCGGGTCCATCAGCATCGGGTATGTCTATAACATTGCACCGCTACCGTCCGGCCGAGGTGTCGTCGGTTTCACCCCGATTTCCTTCCCCATCTTGCTAATGGTCCGGTATAGGATGCGCTTGTAGTTAAGTATCATGCTGCCCATTCATGATATCATGCTCTTACGTAGGGAACATCAACTCAGCGAACCTTCCATACACTCGGCAACCACGTTTCGGCTCCCTTTCCTGTTGGTAGGTCGTACAATTTAATCAGGCTGGGTGAATTGGACATGGTTACCAAGTGCAGCACGCTTAGCTTGTTGGAGTACACTTGGTTAGGATTATTAAGGGGTATTGATAGATTATGGCTTGCGCTAACGGGCATTCCTACTACCCGCCGGATATGCAATGGGAAAAATATGGCTTGAAGTAAATGCTATAGGGCTGTTTCCCTGGGTTCGAGCAGTAGCGGTATGCACTACTGGTGTACATGTCACACAATTTATCAGTATGATGAATATGATGCCAGCCGCCCGCGAGGGCTGTTAATCGATGCGAAGCAATGACGCATCCACTGATTCTAGGAGTTTCCCCCATCGCCCACCATTCCAACTCTTCAACCTATCCATATCCTCCTTCCCAAGGACAACAGATGCCCACAAGAAGAACCCCACAAGGGCAAAGTCCGCATACGAGTCGCGGCCAGGGATGACTCTCAAGTCTCCCCCTTCGCCGTTGCCATTCGCGTCAAGGACTGCAGCCACCTTATCCAACCCTGCCCGAACCTGCGCCCAACCTTTCTCAACATCAGGGCATATCTGGTTCAATGGCCCGAACCGCTTCTCGCGGGCTCGAATATAATACTCGTTGCTTCTCTCCGATAGCAACGGGCTGTAGAATGGAGCCACGATCGGGAATAAATGCATCGCCACATTTTGCCCAATAAACCGGGTCCAGGCACCATGAAGTGCGGCAGTGCCCTCTGGGATGACCTTGCGTTCGGGATACATTTCATCCAGGTATGCGACGATAATGTTCGAATCCGAGAGCACCGTTGGTTTTCCCTCGGAGTCGAGATGGTTTGGGTCCATTAGCATTGGGCATGTCCATAACATCGTACCGTCTGGCAGAGGTGTCGTCGGTTTCGCTCCGATTTCCTTCGCCACTTCGCTGATGTCTGAGAGCTCGACCCACTCTGTCTGGTATGGGATGCGCTTGTAGTTGAGTGCCATGCTATTCACTGATGGTATCATATTTTCTCATACACCTGAAAAACATCGACTCACCGAACCTTCCATACATTCGGCGACCATGTTTCAGCCTTGGTCGTCGGTATATCGTACAATGTAATCAGGTTGGGAGGGTTCGACATGGTTATGATCTGAGCGTAGCGCGCTTGAATTGTAAAAAGACACGCAACGCGGTTCTGACTCTGGTACACGTAAAGAGCCCGCAGGTGCTCGGCCAAAGGCCGCGTGCATTATGGAAGGATATTAATAAACCATGCTAGTTGCGGCAATCTAGGCCCCACTGGTTTGTATCCCGTTTAGTAAATGAGATGCCAATACAAAATTCATACACTCACAACCTCCTTTCTGACCAGCTGTTTCCAGTATTCCTTTTCCCGTTTCGCAGCAATGTAACGTTGAAGCACGGCTTGGAGCTTCACGTCGCCGCTATTTGCAGTTTTGAACATTTCGAGCCACTACATCAGCAAAACAAACCATCACTCCGGCCACTATGGCCACTATGGTTCACTATAAACAAATAGACATATACTACGGACTACTATAGAGCAGTACACAGCATTGTTGTGTTTTGCTGATGTAGTCGAGTTAATCCAATATATCTGATCCCTACATGGATGAACTGACCTTATCACAGCGTATTGGGCTAAAATATGATGCGGGCAAATTATCATCAAATTTTCATAATCTACCAAAATGTGCCCGGAATGTGTCCGGAATGTAGCTGTCGTCATATTGCCGAACCTTTCTTCAAATATGACGTGAATTCTGCCCGAATTTGACCAAGAATGTTCTAAAAATTCGCTCAGAATGTTGCGGCTCTCAATTTACCACAATCTGATAGGAATATGCCCACTAGCCGAGGAGGGTTCCACTGGCCGCTCCTCGAGCATCGAGCAGGCGCAGAAGCAAACGGGTATTTAAATTAACGATTAGATTGCAAACTAGAAGACCTAGTTGACAAGTACTCGAGCGTGGTGATAGAAAAGAAAACGGTAAAACGCTGGCCTGAGCGCAGCTACGTCCGCCTGGTATGGGCACGGCCTTCAATTCCTCCAAAATTGATTGGGGATCTATTCTAGCGTGCCCTCTAGGCCATCCGAATGTCTCGTCTACATAGGTAGAGTCAGAGTAAAATGCACACACGTACCCTGCCCTGCACTTTGCTCGAGGCGCGCCGACCCGCCCGTGTGAGATGCGTCCGTTCCTATACCGCCTAGGCTGCTGCGCATATCAGACAGGGAGGTGTACCAGTTCCCTCCTGTGTTGCTGAAAACCCGCCGCACATGTCAGCATCGGCTCCTGCATTCTGAATGAGAGCGACATACTAGTAGCAGGAGTATGTACTGTTGCTGGTAATCGCATTTGTGGATGTGCTGATGCCTTGGCCTCGTTATTCACTCAGATAACAAGCCCGACGTGTCTGATGTTGGATGCGCATTCGAATCCTCCTAGTTCTGAGTCCACAAAAGCAGCCGTTTGCTTTTCGTAGCAAGTCTTGCTAGTCGATTTGAGGTTTTCGAGCCCTTCTCGACGCCAGTCGTGCCTGGATCTCTTCCAGAAGCCACCACACAAATATATAATCAGTCAACGAAGAATGATAGTGAGGCTTACATATCAAGCCTTGTAGAAACCACGAGGGGGTGGCATGGCGTTATCGGGTCGCTTTGATGGGTGGCTGGTGGAGCGCGCTTGGATGAATCGAGCGATAACGAGAGTAACGAAAGAAAAAAACGGGCTCACTAGGTATCAAGAGAAGCCTGGGGGTGTATGCACCGGGTCAGCCGCCCACTATCATATGTGATGGCTCCGGAATCCCAGGATGCCTTCGTAGACTCATGACCACTGAGTTTCATTTCGACTTTAAATATCCCTCACCGTAAACCGCAATTCCAATGCCTGCGGCTGCTGTCCGCGTTAGCAGCAAGTACTATCGTCTGATAACTTACCCTTGCGAAAAATTGTCCATAATTGGTATCTTCGTGGGCTAGTAGGTGGGGACCTGATGCAAAACGAAAGGAACAGAGCGGACACAACAAAAGTAGATCGTGATGGTAAGAGGCAAGGTGTGCAATGTGCATGCTTGACGCGTCATCACATTGAAAAATATCGCCAAGTCGACACGGGTGGTCGTATTACGGTCAGGTTGCGGTAGCTTGAGCAGGCTACGATAATATGCTGATGTCATATTCTCGATCGTCATATTTTGGTTGGATTGTCGTCAAATTGCATAATTTATCAAAATATGACCAAGTCACATTTTACCATTTTACGCTGTGTATATCCTGTCCCAAATTGTTTTCGCGTAGCATCCGTCGAGCTCAAGTGGTGGTTTCGATGAAAAAGCGCCCGGGCGCGGAATCTAATCTGTATGTTGAAGAAAGTGATTATGATGCAATTCACCTGGCGAATTCAACAAACGTTACCTATATATAGGTGCTTCTCGTAAAAGGCCTCGGTTCAACGACCATAATATTGGTATACGGTGTGCTGGTAGATCGTAAATGGAACCCGGGGACAAACACGGCGAAGGGGCGAGAGGAGTTGAGCAAGGTTATGACGAAAATGCTGAGAATTTGGGCATGGCAGTTGTAAAGACATCGGGGAACTGTGGTCTAATCGTCGAGTTGATATATTCTGGGTGAATAATACCAGTTTTTGTGCGACGATTCGGTCAAGAAAGATATGTATTGCAGGGTCAGGAGGTGGCAAGTGGTAAGCAGCGAAAAATAAATAATCATGATGTCGCGCCGCTGGGCCGACTCGCTAATAGTAATTGATAGATTTCCTCTGGAACTGGAGCTACGACGGTAGCCTGTTGAGTACAGGTTGCTGATGAACTGTTTTTCTATTATCTACCACAACTTACTTGTCATGTGCTTTTCCAGGCCTATCCTGACCCCTCCTTAGGCGCGGAAGAAAATCCCTTGAGCGGGATTCTGTCCACTCTCAATCAAGGCTCAATGTTTTCAACATTCAGTTTAGCCCTCTACCGACGCTAAAATCCAAGGCGAGATGCCTCCACGTTCTGTAGAAACCGGGCAGATGCCATCAATTAGGAACCATGCTTCATCGTCTATAAATCATGCCTCAGCAACAAATAACCATCGATCAAAAAATCCTGCTTTTCGACATGTTCCTTGGTTTCATTCTCCTTGCGATTGCCTGCACGTTGGCTTCTGGTAGATCTCGTATTGCTTACCCATTGGCGTCCAACTTGGATGAATCTCGTATTGCGTCGTCAAAACATGCTATCTATCTCCCATTGCCGTCCAATGAATATCGCATCGCGCCATCCAAATATGCTACCCATCGCTCCCACGTCGTAGCCCATGGCCGTCGACTGGAGACATTCCACCCACCGACCACGTTCAAAGTGCGTACTCACTCCGTCGCGGACTCGGTCATCGTTACATTGGCTCATCCAGACATTTGGAGACGGCATCAATCAGCCATCGCCCTTTGGGTTTGAGCCTACCACCCTCGAGGAAATGGCTGTGGCCATTACCCAATCTCAACTTGGCATCAACTCAACCAACATTAATTTCCGGTCTGGGTTCTCAGATGGGCCAGACGCGTACGCCTATGTCAGGCAGTCCCATGTAGGCCCCCTGTTTTCCTACATATCCCCCCCCCAATTAACGGTGCTGCAGGAAGGCGTGCCATTCGCAAATGCGGTGGCCAATGTTGCCTTACACAACAACAGGATTGTGGCTTTTGGTTCTTCATTTGTTGAAACAAGTACAGTCCCTACTTTGAATTGCGATTTATCCAATTCTAACCAACACCCTAGCGAATATCGCCGCCTCCGCTCCATCCCTCAATTTCCAGTCTGTGATCCCGAATGCAGAGAATGCTCTGAACGGGAAATATAATGGGCACGCCCCCACCCTCGAATACCTCGTACGGTCTGATGGCTCCATTGCCCTCACCCACGTTGTTCAAATCCAGAATGACCGTATCGGAATCTGGTTCGAGGCGTTCATGGATGCTCACACTGGAAAGATCCTTTCCATTACTGATTTTGCGGCCGAAGCATCGGTATAAATCTCATTGTAGCTGTAATAGTTCCCCTTCTCACGCGAAATATCCAGTATAAGGTTGTTCCGGTCTGGGAGGAGAGCTTCTCTGATGGCTTGGTTACCCTCGTAGACCCTCAAGATGAATCTTCCTCGCCGATGGGGTGGCACGATGATGGAACTGGCAATACTGCATCCACAGAGTTGGTATATCTTCTTTTTCCCGCTGGTGTGTTGACGAAGATCTGCAGTGGCAACAATATTCTTGCTTTCAAGAATAAATTAGGTACATCCTTTGTTGCCCGTGAGACTAGGCCCGGTCTTGTATTCGACTACACATTCGTGGATACCTTGGATCCAGAATTCGGGAAAAACGTCGATGCTGCGCGCACAAATGCATTTTATATTATGAATGCAATGCATGATATTGCGTACAAGTATGGCTTCACGGAGAAATCATTTAATTTCCAAACAAACAACTTTGGGAAAGGCGGGCGTGGAAACGATCGCATCAAAATGCATGTGCAAGACGACTTGGGTGTCAATCACGCACGCTTTATAACGCCACCAGAGTATTTAATTGCTTGTGACTCTGTGATTATGCTAATTATTTTTCATAGTGGCAAATCGGCATCCTGCAAATTGTAGGTTCTGTGTTTCGTATTATATGTACTCATTCACGTAGTGTTTAGGTATATCTGGGACCACACACTCCCTCGACGCGATGGGGCCATGGACAATGGTGTTATCATCCATGAATTCACTCACGGGATCACGGACCGGATGACGGGTGGAGGGACGGCGAGGTGCCTCCAGACGTTGGAGGCGGGGGGGTTGGGCGAAGGGTGGTCAGATGCGATGGCGGAGTATGTATTCCCTACTTTCATTGCGACCGGATACTGACGTATTGGATTCCAGATGGGCCCAGCAAAAGCCGATTCTGCCTGGGCTGCCTCTCCCGGATTATGTGATTGGACGATATTTCACTGGCCGTGCTGTCGGGTTGCGGTCCCATCCATACTCGGTATCAAAGCGAGTTGTTCGGTACTCCTTCCTCAGGCTGAACTAACAGATATGAGTCAGCATCACCAATCCGCTCCGCTATTCCAGCATTAAAACTCTCAATCAGGTGCACGGTACGTGAATGCCTGCGGGAATATCTACCACCTCAGTCAATATACTGCACCTCCAGCTATTGGTGAGGTCTGGGCCAACATTTTGCACAATGTGTATGCTGCCTTGGTGGAGAAGCACGGATTCTCGGAAAATGCAAAGACAGATCCCACGACATCCGAAGGGAATGTTGTCTTTATGCATCTGTTTATTGATGCACTTTCTATCCAGCCATGCAATCCTACCTGTAAGCTCCCTCTCATATGGGCCGGCATCGGTTGAACCGATTTATGTAGTTGTGAATGCCCGAGACGGATGGATCCAGGCAGACAAGAACAGGTATGCGGGCACCAATAGGTGCCTATTGTGGACGGTGTTTGCTAGCAGAGGTCTGGGTGTCAAAGCCGCAAATTCCGTCGACGATTCATCTGTGCCACGTAATTGCGCCGGCCAAAGTTTCTTGTGAATTCGGTAACTTTTTGCAACTTCAATACTTGGACTGACTCGCTAGTAGTGAATGGTACTATCAAAAGTTGCGAAAGTACTGGCCAGGAAAAAACAAGAACGACCATATGCATAGCGCTCATCGCTAAGCTCTCTGCTGCAAAACTTGTTGCTGGTCTCGCGCTTTTCCAGACCTAACCCGGCCCCGTAGACGTCGACACAGAACAAGATCTCGAGTCGCCAACATTTTCCCTACTTGAGCTAGTGGGCCATTGCTCCGCATGGCAGGTCCGAGTTCAACATTAGGCAGTGAGGTTGTTTACTAGTACTAGTAAGACAAGCTTTTGAATTTACTAGTGGGGGTAATATTGGATATAGTAATATATTGGGAGTGTAGCGAAGACATGAACACACCGCACCTGCATTCACCCATCTGTGAGCAACCTCACTCTCCCCCTGCAATCTCTGTATCGCTCCAGCAGCCTGTTGCGGGTATGGACGCACTGCCGTATGGGCGTGGAACATGCACACGGTCAGTATGAACATGGGCAGCTGTCGTATGCAAGTGTGGACGCACCGTGGCATTACATATAGATGTGCCGTCTTGTCCTGTCGGATGTGCCATCTCATTGAATGCGGGTGCGCCATCTCATTGCGTATGGGTTCACCGCCTTGTTGCATATAGATGCGCCGCCTTGTTGCGTACGGGTGTACTGCTTCGTTGCATGCAGGTGCACTGTCGTATTCCATATGAGTGTACCATTTTGTCGTGTGCAGGTAGCATGTGTGTCAGGCTCCAGCGCTCTGGGTGATGTCGGCATAGCATACGCTGTATCCCGCACTCAATTCGGAGTGCGCCGCCCCAATATTGCGTGGGCCGCGCCCGTTGTTATGCCATTTAACCTGCTGCGTGTATCAGTATATTGCACGCACATGTAGGGAGCGGGGTATTACCGATAGCGTCGCCACTGGTCCCGCACTGGTGTTGGGAGAGATGGGGAAGGTGGGTGGGGACATGCTACTCGCCCCTGATACCTCGGAGCATCATTCCCAGAGCCTCTCGTCCCCGCCCCTTCTATCCGACCACGCGAGCAGGTATTAAGGACAATGGTTTTAATCTGGGATGTGGGTGTGTGGGCACGCGCTGTGGGCTGGGGGTTGGCTGTGTGAGTACAACACCTTGTTTGATCTTGAACGGGTGCGCTGTGGGCCATGCCTGCATAGGAGAGGCCTTGGGGTTAGGATGCGTGATGGTCAGTGTGGGTGTATTGAAACTCACAGAACCCCGTCGCATTTGCGTTGCCAAGGGGGGAAAAAAAGAAAGGAATTACAGCGGTGGGCGGGTAGAGACGGTCATTGCTTGCAGCCCGTCGGGAGGGTAGTGAGTCCTGTAGGGAGAAAAAGTGATCAGTAATAACTGACGAGGACGTTTACCTCGATAAGAACGAATCGCTGGCACCCTGAACTGGGGAAGAGTGTGCCCAATGTATCTACTACCCCCCCCCCAGCCAAAGCACTGAGAATTGGTCAGTTGAATCACCCGACATTTATAGGCATATCTTGAAGCCCCCCAAAATGCCTCTAGAACGCGCAAAAAGTCAGCCCAATCCATTGAGAAATGATTGCGCAACAGACACACGAGCATCGTGCGCCTGTTGCGCAACCGTCTCTCAATTGTGTAACCAAAATTCTATCTTGCTCCACTATTTCACCCCATCTTAAAGGAAGGCCCAAAGCAAAATTATTATTGACATGTCGTGGCCTAGTCCTTCGTCTAAGCATCGATCCATACCAGAGAAAAGAAATAGTCAAAATAAAATGTTTGAGGGACAACTGGCAATTGTGGGCACGTGACAAATTGATGGCATCACGGCAAACACCGCGACGATAGAGCGGTTAACGAAATTTTTTTGGCGGGGTCAGGTTGTAATGACCGAGTTCTTCATTTCATTACGAACTCGGAACATATGATCTCATCCCAACATTCGTGGTGACTGTGACCATCAATAGCTATCAATGTGGGACAGTATTTACATACAATGTATATCATCTCTTTCTCATTGAGACTCTCAACGTTTCTTGTCGATGTTATGATGGCCAATCCAACCGCAGTCAAGCCGCCATTGTGCTCAAACCGTCATTCGGGACACAGGGAAGTCAATTGGAGTGGCATACAGCACAAATGCTCCACTTACTAATTTCCTTGGGTCGAAGTTCAACCCCAGGAAATTTTGTCAGAAATCCCCACGAATTACCTACCAAACTTCCCCGTCCAGAAATTTTATGGTATTTCCTTATTATTCCTCCAACAATACACATGGAATATGCAGCGGAAACATTTGATGGCCCCGCCAAACTTCGGCGGGACCATCGTTGTAATTATACTCCGCTTGAAATTGCAGCCATTTGGCGGCTCCATTACAATCCACCGGCTAATGCAAGCAGGTAGTATTATCCCGTACCTGCTGGGGATTTCCACAGGTTGGATGTCCACCTGCTGGCGATCGATGAACGCGAACCTTGTCGGATGATATCAGATCCACCCACAGAAAGTTTTCATTCAGTGCTCGCGGCAGCGCAGCCTTGTTTGTCTGATGAAGTGTGTTTTTTTCCTATGTCCCTCAATTTGAATACACTTCCCTGCAACTTATGGACCAGTGGGGTGCGGAGGGTAACAGCATCTGAAGTGACATTTGCATCAATTTTGTAATGTCAGATCAATCGTCGACGTCTCTGGAGAAAACGGTGTGATGATGATCATTGATATCGATATTAGTAGAGTTGTCGACAGGGCGAATAGCATCATTCAATAATGCTTATGGCAACTTTACCAACGTCCGACAAACCAACCGTCCAGTTGTAAACTTTCTCGCCGGAACCACTGTATGGTAGCCTACCATGGCCCGCCACCCTCACAGGTCACCCAACCCGATCCTCCCTCAGACCCAGAACGAGATTGTATTAATATTTGTATATTCTCCACTCTGATAACCATTCCTAGACGTGTCAAGGTTCAATATTCAACGTTCAATCCCTCTACCGACGCTAAAATATAAGGCAAGATGGCATCATGGTCTGCAGAAATCTGGCACGGGTACCATCAATCCGAAACCGTCTATAAATTGGATACCAGTGAAAAGTGGTCACCCATTAAAAAAATGCCTCCTTTCAATAAATTCCTTGGTCCCATTCTCCTCGTGATTGCCTGTTGATGTCCGGCGGTGCCCACCCAAGTTCGGCGTCCAGCGGATCTCTTATTGCGCCATCAAAATATGCTACGGGCGATCGTTCCCACCTCGTAGCGCGCCGAAACCATGATATCAATCACCTGTTGTCCATATTCAAGGTGCGTCTTCGCTCTGTCCCAGGCTCGGCCATCGTCCTATCGGCTCTTTCAGACATTCGGAGCAGGCATTAGTCCACTGCCGTCTGCCACCTTGAGCCTCAAGTAAATGGCTATATCTATTGTCCAGTCTCAACTCCAACACACTGTTAACGCAAGCGATATTCATTTCCAATCTGGGTTCTCAGAGGGGCCAGACACGTACCTCTATGTCAGGTAGTCCCATGTATGTAGGCCCTCGTTCCTTACATATCCCCCTAATTGACTGTGCGTGTGATAGGAAGGCGTGCTATTCGCAAATGCAGTGGCTAATGTCGCCTTACACAACAACAAAATTGTGGCATTCGGTTCTTCATTCGTTCAAATATGTGCAGCCCCCGCTTTGGATCATAATTTATTCAATCCTAACTCACTGCCCTAGTAGCAGCGAAAATTATTTCTTCTCTTCCATACCGCGATGTTCCGTCCGTCATACCGCTTGCGGAGGAGGTTTTGAATGGGAAATTCGATGGCCACGCCACTCTCGAGTACCTCGTTGAGGGGGAATTTGCTCGCCGAACCCGCGCCACCCATGTTGTTCAAATCCAGAATGACAACAAGGGAACGCGGTTTGAGGCGTACGTGGATGCTCACTTTGGAAATTTCATCGCTGCCACTGATTTTGTTGCTAGGGCACCCAATGCATACTCAGGAGGTGATCTGTGGCGACTCACGGGGGCGTACGATGGGATGACTATGGATCGGACTTTGCCATGCTTGGACCAGGCAGCAGTTGCGGATTCGACTTGAGGCCCGAAGACTTACATTGATGTATTGCCCTGGTGCACACAGGCTGATCATTATACACTTTGAATGACAGCAGTCAGAGTCTGCTCGAGCTAAGTTACAACGTGGACTCTATACTTTAGTCGCAATTTGTCAGTATGATGAACAAGGATATCAATCAACGCGAAGCAATGGCGCGTGCAATTCTAGGAGCCTCCCCCACCGCCCACCATTCCAACTCTTCAACCTGTCCATATCCTCCTTCCCAAGGACAACAGATGCCCACAAGAAGAACCCCACAAGGGCGAAGTCCGCGTACGAGTCATGGCCGGGGATGACTCTCAAGTCTCCCCCTTCGCCGTTGCCATTCGCGTCAAGGACTGCAGCCACCTTATCCAACCCTGCCCGAAGCTCGGCCCAACCTTTCTCAACATCAGGACATATCTGGCTCAATGGCCCGAACCACTTCTCGCGGGTTCGAATATAATACTCATTGCTTCGCTCCGATAACAACGGGCTGTAGAATGGAGCCACGATCGGGAATAGGCGCATCGTCACATTTTGCTCAATAAACCGGGTCCAGGCATTATGAAGTGCGGCAGTGCCCTCTGGGATGACCTTGCGTTCGGGATACATTTTATCCAGGTATGCGACGATAATGTTCGAATCCGAGAGCACCGTTGGTTTGCCCTCGGAGTTGAGATGGTTTGGGTCCATTAGCATTGGGCATGTCCATAACATCGTACCGTCTGGCAGAGGTGTCGTCGGTTTCGCTCCGATTTCCTTCGCCACTTCGCTGATGTCTGAGAGCTCGACCCACTCTGTCTGGTATGGGATGCGCTTGTAGTTGAGTGTCATGCTATTCACTGATGGTATCATGTTTTCTTACATCTGAAAACATCGACTCACCGAACCTTCCATACATTCGGCGACCATGTTTCAGCCTTGGTCGTCGGTATATCGTACAATGTAATCAGGTTGGGAGAGCTCGACATGATTATGGTCTGAGTGTAGCGCGCTTGGATTACAGAAAAACACACACAACGCGGTTCTGACTCTGGTACACGTAAAAGAGCCCGCAGGGTATGGAAGAATATTAATAAACCATGCTAGTTGCGGCAATCTGGCCCCATTGGATATGCAGGGGTGCAAATATGACTCGAAACAAATACCATAGGGTTGACCCCGGGCTCAATCGGTAGAAGCGTGACCCCATGGGGTGCATTGTCAATACACTACTTGGTTTTGGCACTGATCTCCTGAAACCCGGTCGTGTCAATCTGACCTTTTTTCAAGCTATCTACGGTTTCCTTCAATGTCTTGAATATTTTGATTTTGTCCTTCCGCTATGAACCACTCTCAGTTTTCGCAAATATATCCATAGATGGGACACATGCCTGATATTGCACAACGCGCCCAGAAGTACTGGGCGCGGTGAAGAATAGCGTTTCCCGAGGATTTTCGATTTCATCGCCCTTCTGCGGGGATATTTTAGATACGTAGGGTATGGAAAGTAACAGCGAGGCCTGCCTGGGAATGTATATACTTATATTTCTCCAGGCCGACGTGGCCAGGTGTCTTGCGGTCTTTTATCTGTGTAGTGTGGTGGAAGTACATCCACGCCCACCGTGTTAGATTGGGGAGCATACCTTCAGGAAGCGCGACACTTTGTCCGCAATGCCCATACCGACAAAACACACAAAGAAAGGACGATATTCCGCTACTTTGGACAGGAATAGGGGCACGCCATCCACTTGTTCCTGCGGCGATAGTTCACTTTCCTATTGCTGCAAATCAATCGAGGAAGGTGCAATGGGAGTAGAATATATGTCTACCTCAGCTGTAGGGCGGGCAACGATGTTGGTCTGATTGTGTTTTGTTAGATGATTACATACAGAAAGACATGGACGAACCAAACCCAAGGAATACTCTGCGGGCAATGTATAATCTTCTTGCGGTGGAAGGCGGCGTGGTGTAAATCCTATGAGCAAGAAAGAGTTGGAACACAAGTCCGACAGTAAATGGTCCAAAATGTACATACCAGATTCGAAAAGACACGTCCAAAAATCATTTGTATGGCCAGCAAAGTGGTGTCCGATGGTAGCAGATCGCTGGCCCGGACTGCAGAAACCAGTCGTGAGCAAAGACTGATGTATCTGACATGACCTCAGCTCGTACTTTATACCACAGAACATCACTTTGATTGTCGGGTTGAGTAACCATTGCAATCTCGAATAATGCACTATGCTCACCATCTAAGCCATTTGCCAAATGATCATGCAGCTCTGCAAGATGCTTATAGACTTCGGGGTGAGCAAACCCGCGGACTCTCTTCTTCTTCGTCGGAGAACTGCTGCGGTGACGTTTTAAAGACGCGGCTGCTGCTTCTTCGTCATCCGATGCAGGTCGCTTCTTGACCTTGCGATGTTCCGAAACTGCTGTAACATCTCTAACTTGGAGCCTCGAAGACCTACGTACAATTGAACTTGAGGATTTCGAGTCGGGAGTAAAAGCAAAGGCAAGAGCCGATTTTTGGAACGCCTCGATAGCGCCAGACTCGGCATTCTCGCTATCAAAATCTGTTGGTTCGGCTTTGATCATGCTCAAGACTGTTGTGTGGGTCGGTAGGCTGCGTCGAAGAAGCGAACATGCAAACCAAATAGATTTTCTTGTGGAGTGTATAAGTACTACTAATGGTCTGTAGAAACGTAAAGTGCTGGCAGGGGTGCCGATGGCGCTAATTGGATTACGTAATTTGATAACAGGCCGACGCGTCTGAATTTCAGCATCAATCATTGCAATCGCCACCCGTGTTCGTCCCCCAAAACTAAACAATCCGACATGTCTCAACCAGTTTTTGTAATGAGTGCGTATTCTAAAAGACCAATGGGGCTGTCTGGCTAAACTCACGTTATAGATACCGCGCCCGAGCGGCAATCTGGACGAAAAGCCCAGATCTCCAACATCACAGCAGCAAAAGTGAGCAATTGCTGTGAACGTATGCCACTCGGATGTTAATTCATCAAAAAGACGGTTGCAGATGTCATTCGGACGTGTTTGGGTCCCAAAGCCATGTTGAAGATGATTCTAGATCCGATGGGAGGCATATTGTACGTCGAGTTCAGTTTGAATATATCCTAAGCTTGAAATCATCTAGATTAACTAATGACGGAAATGCGATCCTTCGAGAGATAGACGTCGCGCACCCGGCCGCGAAAAATATGATAGAACTCAGTAGAACACAGGACGAAGAGTGTGGAGACGGAACAACGAGCGTGATTATTCTAGGTAGGCTCCCAATCCGTCCTTATTTTACATCACTCACCACATACAGCCGGTGAAATCCTCGCCCAGTCAATGTCGCAGCTCGAGCGCGATATCCACCCCGTCGTCATCATTTCAGCGTACAACAAGGCGCTCAAAGAAGCTCTCGAGATCATAAAGCGGATATCCATCCCGATAGACACTTCAGACGACGTGGAAATGCTTGCACTCATCAAGACCTCGATCGGAACTAAATTCGTACAGCGCTGGTCCGATCTGATGTGTAAACTCGCGCTCCAGGCCGTCCGGGTCGTCGCGCAAGACGACGATGGGATGAAGACCGTTGACATCAAGCGTTACGCGCGGGTAGAAAAAGTCCCGGGGGGCGAGATCGAGCAGAGCAGGGTGCTCAACGGAGTAATGCTGAACAAGGATATTACTCACCCCAATATGCGGCGACGGATTGTGAACCCGCGGATCGTGCTGCTGGATTGCCCGCTCGAATATAAAAAAGGCGAGAGTCAAACGAATATGGAGTTCTCAAAGGAGGGCGACTGGGAGCGCGCGCAGGACATCGAGGAGGAGCAGGTTAAGTCGATGGTACAGAAGATCCTCGAGTTCAAGCCAGATCTTGTTATCACGGAAAAGGGCGTTTCAGGTGTGCTTTGTCGCATGCCCTGTTACACGAGCTGAATTCTGCAGACACTGCACAGCATGTATTTGAAAAATACAATATCTCCGCACTTCGACGAGTCCGGAAATCGGATAACAACCGGATCGCTCTTGCGGTCGGGGCCACGATTGTCAATCGGGTCGAGGATCTGCGTGAATCCGACGTCGGGACGGAGTGTGGCCTATTCAACATTGAAAAGATTGGAGACGAGTACATGCTTCAGCCCCGCGCTCACCGTCCTGCTGACCCACGTATTCAGGTACTTTACGTTCCTGACTGAATGCAAGAGCCCGAAAGCATGCACGATCCTGCTGCGTGGGCCGTCCAAAGACATCCTGAACGAGATCGACCGCAACCTTGCGGACGCCATGTCGGTTGCGCGGAATGTGGTGTTTAACCCAACCCTCGCTCCAGGCGGCGGTGCCACAGAGATGGCCATCAGCGTCGGGCTGCAGGCCAAGGCGCGCACGATTGTCGGCGTGGAAGGGTGGCCGTTTAGGGCTGTTGCAGACGCCATGGAGGTCATTCCCCGCACCCTGGTCCAGAATAGTGGCGGAAATGCGATTCGAGTGCTTACAGAGCTACGGGTACGATCTAGATGAACTTCTACTTCCGAGGCTGATCACCACCAGGCAAAACACGCGAATGGGGAAAACTCGTGGGGAGTGAATGGCGACACTGGGAAAATCGTTGACATGAAAACATACAACCTATACGAATCGGCCAGCGTCAAGGTGTGTGACATATGTGAATGCTGGGGGTGTTAATTCATACAGCATGTTAGATTCAAACCCTCAAAACAGCCATTGAGGTATGCGGCCGCACCTCAAATTATAGCCCCACTGATACTAACAACTTCAGGCCGCCCGGATGCTTCTACGCGTCGACGACGTTGTGCAAGCTGTGCGCAAAGACAAGGAGCAGTCCTCGCAGGGCGGCCCGCCCCCGGAGGAGATGGAAGCCCAATAAAATAACTCGATGTGTAGTATTGACGCGGATTGTCAGCGGTAGCATGACCAATGAGTATGTGAGTAATATACTACGCCTCTGAAAGTACCAGGTACCCGTTAGTACTCAACAGAGAAATATAATCACCACTATTCTCAGTGCATGTGGTAATGCTAAGAAGAGTGGGGTAGTTCCATTCAAACTTTGGAACCGTTAGGCGTTTATAGAGACTGTCCTCGTGGTGGGCGCATGTTAGGTACAGATTATATCTGGCAGGGAGAAACCAGATCTTTCTCCCCGGGCCTCTAGGCTGCAGTGTATCAGCGTCAATATGGCAGAAATGCCTTCCTACACCCTCGTGGTTTTGGTGGGGCAACTGAATTGGAATCACGAACGCCCATGCAGCGTTGCCTAAGGTCATAGAGTCCCCATTGCGATCGTGATATTAACGCCATCTTAGCACAACACCTACGCAGTGCTAGTGCTACAACAATCTATACACAGGTGTTTGAACCAAAATCAATGCCCCATATACATAGAACACAATTCGTGAAAGTGAAGCACTGCCAAATTCTACATATTTACTATCCGCGCGTTCATAACTTCTACGATTGTTGGAACGGGTTGTTGTTCCGCCGGGGCTTGGGGGTAGCCGTAGGCTGAGGGCCTGGGCTCTGTCTAGTCGCAGGGACTATCACCAAACCGCAGGATATGAGGGTATGCCAAAGAAATATATAAGACGCCTTACCATAACATTCACCCATCTGATAGTCGGAAAGATCTGCAGGAGCTGCCAACGCGGTATGAGTTTGGACTAAAGCCGCAATGCAAATGGTATGTCCCGCATTACCATAATATTCATTGGGAGAATATGTACTGGCAGGAGCTGTACAGCGTAGTATGAGCCAGAGCTGAGACTGAATGTGCAATACACACGATATGCACAATTCCTGTATTTATCCTTCGATGAGTGGCCGTAGGACCCTTTGGTCGTGTAGGACCGTTTGTTGTGCGAGTTTTCGTTCGTCGTTATATTTGTTACCTCGTTTTTGTTTAGATCGCCTGCGACGTCGTTCATTTCAGAGCCGTTGATAGTGAATTGGGAGGCACCCGCGAAAAAGGGCATATCGAATAGACTCTGTAGTGGGAGGTAAAGCCGGGTGGGTGATGAGACGGAGACTGAGGATAGGGGTGGGGGTGGTTTATAACGGCTGGATGGCTATGCCTGCTGGAAACGGTCATCCACAGACGACTTCCAGGTGCTTCTATTAACAGCACTCTGGTTCGTGCACAGCCTGAGGCCCCGCGCCAAAACTATCGATTCGAAGGACACAGGCCCCCACCAGGGGTGCCGTGGTACGAAAGAGGATAGGCATGCCAGAGCAGCGCCACAAGCGCCCTATAGTGAACGGGTGTCAGTCTCTTTCCTTTCGCTCGAATGTTCAATTGGCAACCAGGACGGCCTACACGGCCAGTTGTGAAAAGCGTCCTCAGGGTGGTCGAACTTTTTTGAACTAAAAACCAGTCAGCACAAGTAACGAGCGTAAATATAAACATGTACCAAATACAACTTGAATAATATATTTACAATGGAGCGAATAGAGTCCCAATAATCTACCTGGTGTGATAATGAAGATATTCATGTGTCATAATCTGTACAAATTCACGCGAACACCAGCACCGTGTGACATCAGTCCTGGGTCTGGACCACACATGACCCAGGGACAGTTGCAAAACCGTCCTCAGGACGGTTGGGCTTTCGTCCTGAGGACGGTTTGCAGTCTGCTTTGGGTACGTGGGATATCTGTACCCTGGATCACGCACACCCCGAAGTCAGGACCAGCAGAGAATGACCACAGCATGGCCTGGGATTGTCCATGGCACAACACCCTATCCTGCAAATCTCTACTTTTGCGATTCAAATTTTGGGCCAATAAATTTTATAAAAAATTGGACTTGGATTTCATTGAAGCAGATTGTACATAGTATGTTGGAATATATAGGAGATTGGTTAACCATACCCCCCCATATACCTCTGGGCACCATCCTGCTGTACACTCCTATGATAACCTGCAACCAGGGGGTCCATGGGAATAGTTGCTGATGGTTGGCCAGCGTCCGTGTCCAGTGCATCCGTTGTGGGCCCAGAACATGTCAGCGCATGTAAACTACCAAGTTGATGGAGTAGCCTTTGTGGAATCAATCCCCTTGTACATAGTGAGTTCAATTGGTATGGTAAGTTGAGAAATAAGAACCTACTAGTGTTGGTGTTGAGCATCGAGTGTTGATGAACGTCGAACGGTGCTGTGGAGGTGCTGAGGTGGTGGTGCGAGCATGAAAAATACTTCGTGTTGGACTTGGAGAAAATCTCACCGAAAGAATAACGTCACGTGGGTCCACGTGGGTAAAACTCGAAGCAGGTGCAAGCCCTGCGCAAATGGCTTCAGGCTATGCGTGATCCAGGAATATCCCACGTACCCAAAGCAGACTGCAAACCGTCCTCAGGACGAAAGCCCAACCGTCCTGAGGACGGTTTTGCAACTGTCCCTGGGTCATGTGTGGTCCAGACCCAGGACTGATGTCACACGGTGCTGGTGTTCGCGTGAATTTGTACAGATTACTGTCCCATTTCATTCAATTCGACAGTCACGCGTCACAGGGCATCTGTCGGCGACGAAAATTGGCCCGTTGTCACGGGTCACGGTGAGTTTGCTGGATAGAAAGAAGGTCACACAAAATAAATTTTTTGAAAAGTGCCCTAAAACGCCTTCTTTGGTGCCAAATATCAAAAAATTTTCGCGGATCTGTCGAAGTTTTTCTCATTGTCACGGTCACATCAGGTGGTGTCGAATAGCTAAAAAAGTCGAATAGGTTTTTCAAGGTCACGGGTCACATCGGTGTCGAATTGAATGAAATGGGACAGTATGACACATGAATATCTTCATTATCACACCAGGTAGATTATTGGGACTCTATTCGCTCCATTGTAAATATATTATTCAAGTTGTATTTGGTACATGTTTATATTTACGCTCGTTACTTGTGCTGACTGGTTTTTAGTTCAAAAAAGTTCGACCACCCTGAGGACGCTTTTCACAACTGGCCGTGTAGCTCGTATTGTGTAGGTGGTTCGGTCCAAAATTAAACTTGGAAATGATTCCCGAGCGAGCCGGGGATGCAATCGCGGTGCACGTGACAGCCAGTATTGGCAATTGGGTCGGAAACAAAAAACCAAGTGGGGCATGTCCCGGCCCGGATAAACCTGAAAGTAAGAGAAGCCTAAGGCTAATATTACAGCGCTTTCCGAAAAGGATGAGACAAGCAAAATTTTAAAAATTGGACGCGCACCTTTGCACCCCGCGCGAAATCAGTGATGACATCATCGCCTCAACTGCGTTCTGCTACACTTTGCTCATCCGGTTCCACCCGTGAAACCTAAGTACCAAATGACCAACCAAAGGTGTGACGTCATGTGGACGTCGCGCGGTTTTGCGCAGTGTGCGCACACTTTTTCAAAAATTGTTTGTCTCAACCTTTCCGGAAAGCGCTGTAACGTGAAGCCAGTGTCCAGATGCAATACATGAGCGCTTGAGCAGACAGGTGTTGCCTGCCCACACAGGATCTCAAACCTTCAAAACAGCCATCGAAATATAGCTGTACTTCAAATGATATAACTTCAGGCTACGGGGCTACAAGAAAGGACGGGGGATTTACTGCACTACACTTTACCGCGCTTCTTTGGGAACCCTGCTACAGCCCACCGTTTTTTTCTTTTTGTTGGCTTCTTGCCGGTGGTGGTTTTTCCCCCCTGGGTGCCCCAAGGGTTCTTGCGCTGGGCTTCCACCAACGACATCACCCCATTGGACCTGCCAGCTTCCGCGCACGTTTTCCATGTCCACCCATTACCTCGGCTTCGGGTATGTCATTAGCTCGAGTCATCTTCCTCTTTTTCTCGAGGGCAGGCGGCTCCGCGGTAGTTATGGGTGTCTGATTGGTGACGTTAGAGGCACCCGCCGATGGCCCGCCGGCTTCGGGTGGAGAGACCTGCATGCCCTCCTCTATAGTGGCTGGGGGCTGTACCACCCTATCCGCGCTCGTCCTTGCAACCCCCGCATCGCCAGGCGGACGGACATGGCTTTCACCGCGCAGTCGGGGGTCAGTTGACTTGTCTGGCCAAGTGCCAGTTGTGTGTACGAGGGTCGGAGAGCCACTCGGACCTTCAGCAGGCGAATCAGTGGCGACGGATGGGATCATGGTTTCGTCTGTCGGGTGGGGTGCGGAGGACGCAGCCATAGTGTCGTCCTCCGGCAGGTCAGAGGTGGGGGATATAATTGCGGCATCGCTCCCCGGTTGAGATACGAGGAACGTGGCCGTGATGTCGTCTTCCGGTCCAAGAGTAGTATCTGCCCCACCCATAGTCTTAGGAAGCGTCATGTTTGAACCAGCCCACCAGCCTACTGGGCCCTCTTCTTCGCTACCGTCCAATTCCGGCCCACCGCTATCTTCATCATCCCCATCGCTCTCGGTTTCGCTACCGCTAATATCGTCCTCTGGCCGGAGCGCACGCGCATTACGAACGGCAATCGCTATAGTATGTTCCAAGACAATAATCGAAACAGGTGGAGAATAAACGTACGGAATATGTCCTTAATATAACAGCTAAATGGGGTAAGGACATTCTCTTGGTACTCCGGGTAGGCTTCTGGAAATGACAGCCCACTGGCGCTTTCACCTCGGTGGAATCTACTGTGCCGTCAGTTTTGTTAGGAATATAAAATAAGACAAAAACGTACCCTAAGGTGCGCAATCGTCCATCATTTTGGGGATCTGGTCCTCCACAAATGACTTCAAAAGCCCAGCCGGTCATCTCTGACAGTTCCTCAAAGAACTGGGTGAGGATATTGGGTAATTTATCAATGGCCCTATTTCGACGCTTAGACGTACATTCATGGATCAACAGATAACGCGTAGCTTACTCTGCATAAGCCTTCGGCGTCTTCCTAATAGTACCATGCCCATGTGCTAGGTCTGGTTGATTAGCTACAGCCTCCAGTACCATTTCCTTCACCTCATCCGACTCAGCCTCCCATGCCTCCTTGATTGCGCTCGTAATCAAGGGTAGCGTACCCTTCTGTCCAGGCCTTGCATCCCTAACCTTGTCGGCCACAACACTCCGGATTTGGTCGTTGTAAACTATACCTGAATACATCTCGTGAATACGCAATTGGCGCTTCCGAGCCGGCCCCATACCATTGTCTGTGATGTCATTCATTTCACAGTTACTGAGAGTGAATTCGGAGGCACCGGTGAAAAAGGGCATGTCGAGCACTTTGGCTACAGAGCCTGAGGGTGGGGGTGATTTACAAGGCTACAGCTGTTCCGAGTCATAAAAGTATTTTTAGAACTCGGTTTATAATGTGAGACGAGCTGGGAGAAATTGCGATTTTCAGCGCCCAGC
This sequence comes from Infundibulicybe gibba, assembly GCA_015501065.1. Classification (NCBI taxonomy): domain Eukaryota; kingdom Fungi; phylum Basidiomycota; class Agaricomycetes; order Agaricales; family Omphalinaceae; genus Infundibulicybe; species Infundibulicybe gibba. The sequence continues at coordinate 125,648 of JADNYI010000030.1, read as the reverse complement.
GGCCTCCGAGTCCCCACTGTGTTTTGCAACCATTTTCGTCTCGCAGAACCCAACAAGGATGTGTCTCCCTCGTCCCTAGGGAGACCTGATGCGCTCTGCCAGCCTTAGACCAGATGATGTCCTATTCGCAATATATCAGCACCGTCAAAACCAGCATCGCGCTATAACTTCGCAACTTGTACACAACATTTATGTACACCAAAAGTAACGCAGTCGACAAAAAGTAGCATCAGTATATCTCCCACTGGCCTCGGCTGTCGATGGCACGGGAACTATTACCGGACAACAGAGTATGAGCGCATATCAAAGGAAAATTTTCGCGCCCTACCATAATGTCCATTCGTCATTTGGAAGAAGCTGAGCAGCACAACGTGAGTCGGGGGTTGGGGCCGGAGCTGCAATGTGAATGATACGCACAATCCTCGCGTTTATCCTCCGACGGGTCGTGGTGGGACCCCTCGGTCGTGTGGGCTTCTGTCTTGTACGAGTTTTCAGTCACCGATGCATGCGTTATCTGATCCTCGTTCACATCGCCCTCAGTGTAATTCGTTTTGCAGTTGTTGATAGTGAACTGGGATGCGTTGGCGAAAAAAGGCATGTCGAGCAGGTGCGCTTAGCTGTAGTGGGAGATGTGTTGGATGGGTGATGGGACAGAGCCCGAAAATGTGAGTGGTTTATGAGTGATAATCTGTACCAGGTTCGCTATGCCCGTTGGAAACAATCATCTGTGGGTGGCACACAAGTTCCGACGTTCCAGCACTGTGGTTCGTACCCTGGTGAGCATGCTAGAACGGCACAGTGTCACACCCTTAGCGTTGTCGTCTTCTCTTCTGCTCGGGCGCTCGGTTGAATTTGTAAAATTTCGACCCCGTAATGATCAGCTAATATTCAAAATATAAGATGGATTTAAAACCCCTAAGAGATGAGGGATATACTTACGATGTTGACATCGGAAGATGGCCGGTATATAACTCTTGACAGCAACCACAAGTTTGGCCTTTGTTACAGTGGTTGAAAAGACAGGAACGCAGGTGAGCCCGAGAGAAGAATTGAAAGATCGAAGATCATCAATAACTCCTACTAGCAAAAGGATACCTGCGAGTCCCATGCCCTTAAAACCACCGCTTGATGAGTCGACATCTTCTCGTAAGTACGTTATCAACCACGCACTTTGAAATCTCGCTAGATCAACACCACTGAAACATGTGGCAATAACGAAGTTCTTTTTCACATAATTCGCATCCAATTGTGGCCGCCCACTGTACAGTAGCTGCGCTTAGGATGGATTGGAATGAACGCGGGGGGATTGGGATCTTATCATAACGAAAGAATCTCGTAGCCAGCACGCTAGTAGACTTTTAGGTGATAGGTTTGAGATGGCAGACCACACCAGGATCGTGTGGTTGTATCTCTAGAGTAAACACTTTTGTGATGTTTGCCAAGTCCCTCCCTCAGCTCATAACCGTCATCATGCCGCTCGACTTGGGCTCAACAATCCATGGTGGTTCCGAATAAATGGAACCGGCACCCTCCTTACCTAGTCAATCCAGCAGCGATGCTCACACCACCAATGCCAACGATCGCCCAACTCAATGCCCATTGCAGAACCATATTCAAACTCGCTGCTCGGGAGATGCGATAAACAGTGCTGCCACGCGGGAGGGGATAAATACACTGATATTAGTGCGGACGGAGAAGAGCCACAGGAAACTTGATACGAATGGGTTTAACGATGGGCGATTGTGGTGCCCGACTGGTCCTCGCAGAACCCAACAAGGATGTGTCTCCATCGTCCCTAGGCCCTCCGTTGGAGACGGCTGATCTGGCTGATGCGCTCCGCGAACTCACCGCTTCCAAAGAACGGTCATGGAGATCGTACGGAAAATGTTTCTGAGCGACATTCCAGCATAATTGAAGTCACCGAATTGAAAGGCATCGATTCCTGGCTCTACATCGCGTTCAGACATGGCAGGCGTCGTTTGCAAGCAATGATAAAAGCGACGCGACACGACAAAATGGTGATGTGTGGTCCTACACGGCAATTTGCGAAATCCTGCAACGCTCGAAACTGTTGATCGAAACAAGACTACATAGTCGGCATCACATTCGTCTAAGCGATCAATACATATCCATCAGTGCTCGAGGAATGGCTCAATAGTAAGCTCCCAAGCTAATAATATCGTGCACCACCCGAAATTCGACGATGAACAACATAGATCGGAAATTTTTATCAAGTTCCGCGTTGCATCTGTGAACATATTTTCTGTTCCTCTCGGACACGCCAAGCGATCGCAATGCTAAATTCCGTTGATGCTAAAATCTATAGAAATCTGGCAGATACCATCAATTAAAAACCCTGCTTCACAATCTATAAATCTTACGCCTGCGGGAAGTAGTCACCCATTAAAAATGCCGTCCTTCGGTATATTCCTGGGTTTCATTCTTCTCACGAATGCCTGCCTGTTGGTGTCTGGTAGATCTCGTATTCCCTACCCATTGGTACCCAACAAATCTCTTATTGCGCCGTCAAAATATGCCAAGCATCCGAGTCACCCATTGGCGTCCGGTGAATCTCCCATTGGACTATCAAAATATGCTACCCATTGCTCCTACGTCGTAGCCCACGGCCGTCGGCTGGAAGCATTTCACCCGCCGACTACATTCAAAGTGCGCGTTCCCTCTGTTGGACTAAGCCATTATCACATTGCTCTTCCAGACTTTCGAAGATGGCATTGATCCGCCACTCCTTGTATTTGGATCAACCACCCTCGAAGAAATGGCTGTGGCTATCACCCAATCTCAAACTGGCATCAACTCAACCAATATTCGTTTCCGGTCTGGGTTTTCAGAAGGGCCAGACACATTCGCCTACGTCAGGCAGTCGCATGTAGGCCTACTTCTTAATACTTATCCCTACATATCCCTATACCAACCGCGGTACAGGAAGGCGTGCCGTTTGCAAATGCGGTGGCTAATGTCGCCTTACATAACAACAGAATCGTGTCATTCGGTTCTTCGTTCGTTGAAACAAGTTCGATCCTTAGTCCTCGATCCTTGCTTTTGAGTTGTTTATCTAATCCCAACCTATACCCTAGCGAATATTGTTGCTTCCATTCCATCCCTCGATGTTCAGTCTGTCATCCTGAATGCGGAGAATGCTCTGAATGGCATATTCAACGGCCACGCTCCCACCCTCGAATATCTCGTGCAGTCTGATGGCTCTATTGCCCTCACTCATGTTGTTCAGATTCAAAATGACAGCACAGGGACTTGGTTTGAGGCTTTCATCGATGCTCACTCCGGAGAGGTCCTCTCCGTTACTGATTTTGTGGCCGAGGCATCGGTATGGACCTCACTGCCAGCGTCACAATACTTACTAATAATTCCCATTCTCACAGTATAAAGTTGTTCCGATCTGGGAAGAGAATATCTCCAGTGGCCAGGTAACCCTTATAGACCCTCAAGATACACTTTCCTCGCCGCTAGGGTGGCACAATAATGGAAACGGCGATGAGAAATGGACAGCGTTGGCGTTTCCTATTTGCCCTACCGGCGCGCGCTGATAAGGACCTGCAGTGGCAACAATATTTTTGCTTACACAGCCGAAGGGAATCTCGGCGAACCTACCCATACAAATGGAGTCGGTCTTGTGTTCAACTACACATTCATAGGTACTCGGGACCCAGCCCGAAGAGAATTCAGTGATAACCCGGATGCCTCGTGCACGAATGCATTTTATATTATGAATACGATGCATGACATTGCGTACAAGTACGGCTTCACGGAGAAATCGTTCAATTTCCAAGCAAACAACTTTGGGAAAGGCGGGGATGATGACGACCTTATAGTAATAAGTGTGCAGGACAGATCGAAGATGGGCAATGCGTTTTTTGCGACGGTACCAGAGTATCTAATATGTTAAGTGATTCTGCAGTTGCGCTAACCATCTTCCATAGTGGGCAACGGGGATCCTGCAACATGTAGGTCGCATCATTTTTTGTCGTATTTACTCACTCTTTGGCATTTAGAGGCCTTTGGGCTCGAACGGCTGTCCGACGTGATGGAGCTATGGACAACAGCATTCTCATCCATGAATTCACTCATGGGATCACCAACCGGATGACGGGTGGAGGGACAGCGAGATGCCTTCAGACAACGGAGGCCCGTGGTCTGGGCGAGGGATGGTCAGATGCTATGGCAGAGTGCGTATCCCCTATTTCGATGCGACCAGATACCGACGTATTGGATTCCAGATGGGCACAGCAAAAGCCGATCCTACCTGGGTTGCCCCTCCCGGATTACGTTCTTGCACAACATGTCATCAACAAGGCTGCCGGAATCCGAACCCATCCATACTCGATATCAAAGTAGGTTCTCCAGTGCTCCTTCCGGCTGAATTGATAAATCTGGGCCAGCATCACCAACCCGCTCCGTTATTCCAGTGTGAGCGTTAATATGGAGAGGCATGGTTCGTGAACACCTACAGAAATATCCACCTACTATCTCGCTTCATTTACCATACCTCCAGATATTGGTGAGGTCTGGGCAAACATGTTGCACAACGTGTATGATGCTTTAGTGAAAGAGCATGGATTCTCGGAGAATGCGAAGACAGACGCCTCGACACCTGAAGGGAATGTTGTCTTCCTACACCTGTTCATTGATGCACTTTCCATCCAGCCATGCAATCCTACCTGTGAGCTCCCTCATTATATGGGTTGGACATTGACTGAATAAATCTGCGTAGTTGTGAATGCCCGAGATGCATGGATTCAAGCGGACCGGATCAGGTATGCGGGTACCAATAGGTGTCTATTGTGGAGGGCGTTTGCTAGCCGAGGACTGGGAGTCAATGCCGCAAATTTCATCGACGACCCGTCCGTGCCGAGCGATTGCTAGATATACAATAGATATAGGTCTTTGCGTACCTTATTGGGCATTGGAGTCGATGCCGCAAATTTCGTCAACGACTCATCCGTGCCGAGTGATTGCTGGTAGATGAGTGTTTGTATATTCTCTTGGAAATTGGGCGTCTTTGCTCTCCTTCCGTAAATTATCCATGATCTCATTTTTGTAAACTGCATAGTCATCTGAAAAAAACCTGAGGAATGCAATGAAGCTACGAGCACTATAGTATTTATGTAGACCTATGTAGACCTACATAGTAGAAACCCTGATTACGGCTACATAGGTCTACATAAACATTCGGCGAGCGGACTGCTGAGTGCAGCGCACGCAGATGATGTCCTATTACTGAATGCCTACTATGCGATGTGTCTAGTAATATACAGTGTATAGAGACCGTGACTGTTGTTATGCCAATCCTTCCAGTCCATTTTTCGATGTGATCACTGGGAGTTGAGACGCGCGACAAATTTGTGATGACGGTCACTTTTTAGGACCACGGGTGGGAGCTGTACAACATGGTATGAGTTTGGACTAAAGCCGCAATGCAAACAATATGTACAACTCTTGTAATGGCTTCGAGCTCTTGCAAGCCTGGAACGAGTGAGTTCGATGTTGAGGGAAAGAGGGACGAGGGATGAACGGTAAGAAACGAATGAATTGGACGAGACGGCGCGATTACAAAAACGAGGGTAAAGTAGTTAATGTCAATGATGAGTGTCCGAAGGTCCTACGCTAAGGTTGAGATATGCTCGGCAATCCATATGGTTGCCGGAAGTCGACATGTTCCTCGCGTGAAGGGAAAACCATCCCTTCATTGTCCTTCGACGAGCGGCTGTAAGACCCTTTGGTAACGGAGGAAGGCTGTTTGTTGCCCGACGTTATATTTGTTGCCACCCCGTTTTTGTTTATATTGCCCGCAACGTCATTCATTTCATAGCCGTTGATAGTGGGCTTGGGGGCGTCGGTGAAAAAGGGCATGTTGAGCGAATTCTACGCTTTGGCTATGGGGGGGATAGGCTGGATGGGTGGTGGGGCGGAGCCTAACAACGGGGGTGGTTTATGAGGCTACACTGGCAGCTGTCACCAGGATGGCTATGCCTGTTGTAAAAGATCATGGATCATCTGTGGATAACTCCAAAGTTCTTTTATTAGCACCGACACCCCCCTTATTTGTGCACAGTTCAAGTTACATGAACACTACCTATTTTGCAAGTCGCCGAAATGAATAAATTGCCCTACCGGGACGAGGCAACTAAACTAGAATCAATAAAGCCTATTTATGGAGCGCGGCCGTGGACCCTCCCAGTCAATGTCGCAATAGGATGATATATCAGCACCGTCAAAACGAGCATCGCGCTATAACTTCGCAACTTGTACACAACATTTATGTACACCAAAAGTAACGCAGTCGACAAAAAGTAGCATTCGTATATCTCTCGCCAGCCTTCAAGTTGATTGTCAGTGATACGGGGACTGTTGCCGGACAACAGAGTATGAGCGCATATCAAAAGAACATTACGCGCCCTACCATAACGTTCATTCGTCATTTGGAGGAAGCTGCACAGCACAACGTGAGTCGGGGGTTGGGGCCGGAGCTGCAATGTGAATGATACGCACAATCCTCGCGTTTTTCCTCCGACGGGTGGTTGTGGGACCCCTCGGTCGTATGGGCTTCTGTCTTGTACGAGTTTGCAGTCACCGATGCATGCGTTATCTGATCCTCGTTCACATCGCCCTCGGCGGTATTTGTTTTGCAGTTGTTGATAGTGAACTGAGATGCTTTGGCGAAAAAAGGCATGTCGAGCAGGTGCGCTTAGCTGTAGTGAGAGATGTGTTGGATAGGTGATGGGACAGAGCCCGAGAATGTGAGTGGTTTATAAATGATAATCTGTACCAGGTTCGCTATGCCTGCTGGAAACAATCATCTGTGGGCGGCACACAAGTTCCGCCGTTACAGCACTGTGGTTCATACCCTGGTGAGCATGTTAGAATGGCACAACGACCCTTGCTATTTTCTTCTCTTCTGCTCGGGCACTTGGTTGAATTTATAAAATTCCCCGTAATGAGTTTAAATATTTCGCGGCCATTTGTGGCCGCTCACTGTAAAGTACTAGCCGCGCTTAGGATGGATTAGAATAAGCGCGGGACGGTGGGGATCCTATCATAACAAAAGAATTCCATAGCCAGCGCCCTTAGATTTTTGGGTGACAAGTTTGAGACATCAAGCAGCGCCAGCCTGAGGACCGTGTGGTTGCTGTAATTTGACAAGCGAGTGGGTCACAACCTGGAGTCATGATACCGGACACTGACAGCGCTAGATGCGATGTGCATCTGTTTGGTCTCGGCGCTCGCCTATGTACCGAACAACAAGTTCAAACGTTCAACTCCTCCCTGCTATCGCTATCAGCGATCAAATCATCTCTTCGATTCCCCCCTGGGTGTGGTTTGTAGGTCTAGCTAGGACTAGCTACGGTCCTCTGGAATCTGGGGTCGTCGGAGGATGCAGATGGCCACTAGAATTGCATGTATCATTACTTCTCGACGCTCCGTAACATTTATGTACATGAATAGTAATATACTTCAGCGTGTTACATTGATGAGAGGTACGTTACAATGAGGTATTGGTTGATCATTCTGAATTTGCCAAATTCAAGTTGAGATTCGGTTGCGGCCGCATTATCCAGCTATGTTTGGGCTTCCATCAGACATTGGAGTATAGATGCGCAGGGCACTGGCGCCTACCACGACTCTCATGATCGACGGAACGGGTTGTTGCTCTGAGGGGCGGGGGCCGGGGTATTGGGTCCCTGGCTCTGTCCGTTGGTGGGGGCTGTTGCTATTTCGCAAAGCGTGAGAATAGACCAGGAGGTACATGAAGCATCATACTATAGGATTTATTCTTCCAGTGGTTGGAAGAGTGCGAAGAAGCTATGCGATAAGGTCAGATATTGGAGCTGGGGCGCAGCGCAGCACATACAGTTGTTGGCTGTGTCTTGCGACGAGGTGTTGTAAGAGCCCTTAGTCGTGTGTGCCTCGTCATTATACGAATTCGTGTTCGTCGTCGAATTGGTTGTTTGATTTTTGTTTAGGTTACCCGCTACATCGTTCATTTCGCCCCCGTTGATAGTGAACCCGCTGGCAGTGGCGAAGAAAGGCATGTTGAGGATGTGCTGGGGTCGGTCCTAGGGGAGGAGGTAGGATGTGGTCTACAGGCCAATGAGCTGTTTATAACCCGGCATCAGGATGGTCTAGGGTTCTATAATTTTATAGAACCAATCGATTGACACCCCATGTGCCATCGCTGCGGACTGCGCCTGCTATTCAAGACAAAACCATATATCGATGGCATGCCTCCACATGTTCCGGTTGGGGATCGTTTGTCTCTTAGCATTTGCACTGCATTAACAATCATCATCGATTCGGAAAAACATACACTCGGTATTAAATAGGCGTATCATCGGTAGTAGAATTGGGGTGGAAGATGTATGTTAGAACAACCCCTGAAGTAAATGAACGGACGAAGATTATGTTTTCTTCTTTTTGCTGGACCGTTTTGTCGACGAAGATGCAGCCACAGCACTGGTTGTGGGGGTAGGCGGACGTGACTCCTTCTTTTCCGCTTTCTGGACCTCCTCGATTCCACGTTTCTGATGATCGATACACGCATGAGTGGCATGTCCGAAGATAGGTTCCACATTGAAGACCCACCTTGCCCTTCGCTGCTTTCGCCTTCATCTCTTCCTGCTGCCTGGTCTCGGCCTCCTTCTCGATCATGCCCAACAAGGTGTTGCATCGCCGCTGGAGCTCCTGTGGTGACCTGCTTTTAAAGAACCAATCAAACCGAAATACAGGAAACTCGGTGATGTCCTTTTTAATCCGTTCATACACGTCGTCGGCCTGCATTCCGTAGTGGAATAGTCGACAGAGAAGGTATCGATCTTCCTCTTCACTGTATACTTTGCCCTTGGTTGTGGGATAGTTCAATTCGAGCTCCTGCATGGGGTACCGGACAGAGCCATCTTCTTGCGAGGAGATATCCTAAATTATCTCGCTTGTTGCGCTTGGCCTCGCCCTCGGTAATACGGACGGCGATTCTGGGGTACTCTAAGCAAAATGTTTATTAGTATTGCTGCGGCCAGAACCGGCACTGGAATCGTACCGGCCAGGTTTTCCATTTCTTCTCAAAGGTTTATAGTATGCCTCAACCTCGCTTGGGGTTTTGTCCTGGATCTCCATGGCGTAAACTTCGAAGGATTCAGACCTATTTAGGCAAATTTCAGTTGAGGTAACCCATCAGGATATGGGAAGCCCACCATCCATATGCTTCTAGTGCCCTAACAACTGCTGGAAGTCACGACGACTCCAATCGGGGAACCCACCCTCGATGTATGAATCCTTTTCTTCCACCTCAGCCTCAGTTAATGGCTCGGCTGTGATCGAGGTGAGAAACGTTTTGGGGAACGGGTTGTGATTACCAGTGTCAATGAACTCCTGTGATGCTATGCGTTCCTCTTCTAATTTCTCGGGTGTGTCCTCGGGACCCTGCGGTTCTCGGAGTGTTGCGGAATACCATTGAGTCTCTAAAATCGCTGATCAACAAAACAAGCTCCGCTTGAGTTTTGCGGGAAAGAAAATATACCTTATGCACTGCTAACTCCCGTTCTTGAGCAAGGCCAACTCGGGGGGAAGAACTGGAAATCCTGGCTATACGCAGGGTGGCATGAGCGCGATATTCATTGGGTAGCACGAATTACGAACATGGCTATTTGTTTTGGTGCGCGGGGTACTTTTGGTGCCTTTTCAAGTTTGGATGGGCCGGCACGCAGTGTGTCTTTGAAGTAATTGTCGACAGAATAATTTGATTTACGCTCTCGCTTAGAAAGCGAGAGCAGATTCAAGCCCATTGCTTTGCGCTATCAAAGATTGATTTCAGACCACAGAACTCAATATAATCAAATACACGCACCCCTCCTCTGAAGTCTTGACCCTCCCACTGTTGGACGGATGCTTCAGATTTGAAGTTGCTTAGATCCTCCAGGTTGAGCCCTTCATATTTGCTGTTTAGTTCAACAGTACGCTCCTCTCCTTTCTGGATGATTGCGTCGATATCGTCATTGATAATCAGGCTATGGAACTGCATCAACCAGCTATTCTGCGAGGGAAGACCAGAAAAACACACTCTTCTGAAGCGTTGATAATTTTGTCTGCCCCATGGGTTATCATCTCCAGTAGTTCCTCCTTATTCGCAGCGGCTTTCATTGCGAAAATGAGCCCCAAGAATGGCGCAGATAAGGGAGGGCCAACCTTTCGCCTGTTGTGTGCGTCCTTGTTGGATGACCAACTGATCCATCTCAGTTTCTGCGCTGCACGCTCAAGCATACGCTCCTCCACACTACCTTCCGTGATGAAGCGGAAGACATAGACCTGCTTTGTTGCCCAATCCGATGCGCGCGATCCATGGCTTGCAGATCCGCCTGTGGATTCCTGCACGAGATAGTAAATAGAGAGTTATGTAGGAAAGACAACATAGACGCACCAGTCGCTATCATATAATACTACGATATCAGCTGTGTCAAATTGATGCCCAATCCACCTGCTCGGGTGGTAAGGAGGAATATGAATTTTTCGCTGTCGGGTTTGTTGTATTCGTCAATTGCCACAATACGATCATCATGCGCCGTGCTACCGTCAATGCGGCAGTACTCTGGTAAAAGAACGAGTCAGCGTGCGTATTTCGTGTTATAGAATCCATACTGTATTGCCTGAAAAGACAATAATCCTCCAGGATATCCAGAACACGACTCATTTGACTGAAAATAAGCACGCGCGAGCCTTTTGCACGCATCGAAGCGAGCAATTTGTCAAGAATGAGCATCTTGCCGGAGTTATTGATTAAGTGTTCGTCCGTAGTGTAGGGAGGTCCAGGTTCCTAGTAAAAACGTCACCGATAACCACACAAAGAAAAAGGAAAAGAGAAGCAACGCACAGCACCGTCGAACAGGTATGGATGGCAGGTAACTTTACGAAGTTGCATGACCATATTCATCAGTCGAGTTTTCCCCTCCTTTTTCCCAGTCAAGCCTAAGAAAATTCGACATCAGCAGGGGTAAGTGCAAGATAATAATATTACAAACCGTTGACAGCATCAATATCCTTCTCCAGCACTGATCGGTACCACTTTCTTTGCATGTCTGTGAGACCAACATAAATATTGATTTCCTTCTCTATATCCCGATTAATTCTTTGTCGCTCCCCGGATATGTTAAATCCACGTACTAGGCAACAGATTTTTTTCCACATCTGCCTTAACTCTTCTCAACAAAAAGGGCCTTAAGATTTTATGGAGGGCTTCGACGACCTTCTTGCTTTTCTCTTCTTCCGTCGCCCCCCCGGAGGATGTTCCTTCATCCTTATGCAAGAAACTGTCCAGATCCTCATATTTGACAAAGATCTCGGGACAAATGAAGTTGAGCAGTGCGAATAGCTCCTTTAGGTTGTTTTGCAGCGGTGTGCCTGTGATCAACATCCGTCCACGAGAGATAAAGGTGCGCACGATCTGCGACAAAATCGAGTCCGCATTCTTGATTCGGTGCGCCTCGTCGATGATGATATACTCGAATGAGAATTTCTTCAGTGCACCCTTCTCGAGAAGGCACATCTCGTATGTGGTAACCACACATCGAAGAGTTGTAGCATTAGCTTATTGGCGATGATTTCCGCGCGTTCGTCTTTGGTACCCGTCAGCATCACCACGTTGACGTCCGGCGTCCATTTTTCGAACTCGCGTGCCCAATTTGTAATGTGGATTTGGGCACAACAATTAAGTGTGGCCCCGAGACAGAGAGGTGGTGCTTCAAATAAGACAGGAAGGAAATTGTTTGGAGAGTTTTGCCAAGACCCTAGAGCGCGCGGTTAATTGTGAATAAGAATCCACGAGAGAGCATACCATTTCGTCTGCGAGGATTCCATTTAGCCCATTATGGTGCAGCGATACCATCCAGTTGAGACCTTGTAACTGGTATGTGCGCATTTCACCATGAATGACTGCTGCGGTCAGCGAAAAAAACGCATTGACAAAGCACACGCCACCCACAGCTTGGCGACTCCTCGAAGACAAATGGCTGATCGTTCCCGTCTACAGCCATCTCCCCATCCTTGAGCAATTCTTCATCCTCTTCTTTCTCGGATTTTCGGTGGCGGGTGTTCGTATCCCTATAGATACACCGTGAATAAACATCAACAGTATACACAAGAGAAACAGACATGGCTTTCTTCCTCCCGCGCCCTTTAGGCTTGGGTTGCGCGTCCATCATGGCTGCATATTCAGGATCCCGGGCACGCTACAGGGGTAGCATTGTAAGAGGCATCCATGGGAAGTGAATAAAGACGCGCACCTTGATGTCCACAAAGTGTTTGAATAATTCTGTTTGCCCAAGGAGATAGGAGTATCTCTTGACCGCATCTGCGATCTGGACTCTTGTTTAAACATGCGATTAGAAAGAAGAATATGGGGCGTACTTTGGCCTTGTCCATTGCCTGTCTCTTAACCTGCAATTCCCCCTCGGCGGCCATCCTCTTCTGCTTCTTCTCCCGCCGCTCCGCGGTTGCTTGTTGCTTTGTCAAGACTGGGGAACCTTCACCCTAGTGTACATGTTAGCTGGGTGACTCGTCCAAACTGAAAACGCCTCACCTGATCATATTCACTAGCCAACTCATCCTCTTCCATAGCGTCACCGCCAAACTCACTTTCACCGTCTGCACCTTGACTTGGCTAAAGAGAGGTTATGAAACTATCACTCGCTCGATGGAACACTAAACAAACCTGGCGGGAAACAATGTTGCTTGGCACGACATCACTGAGGATGTCGTCGTCCATTGGTTGATCGACAGTAAATGTCTGTGGAAATTTGAGTTATAGTCTTCCGGGAACCAAGATTATCGCGAACACTCATGATGCTCTAAAGCCCGCCCCGGTGTGTGGTCTATGTAGATAATTGAATGATGAGTGCTCTATAAAATGCACTAGGGAAGAAATGGAAGAAATGAAATGGGAGGTGCGGTCAATGGGTGGTTGTGACTTGAACGTGACGTTCCGCGCTTGGTTCTTGATTTTACCACACAACTTTCGGTGTATACCATAAGTATAGCTGTGCATTCTCGGGCACTGGTAACCTTGAGGCTCTGGCATCGGACATATTGACATTGGGCCAAAAACAGCACAGAAAATTGTAACAGAGTTCCCGCCCTCTTCGAGGATCAGCACACCATTCACGAGACCACCCTGCAACCACTCAAAACCCTAGGTCACCTACCAAAAGTACAGTTGCAACTTGCTGAACCTGCAGGTCTCAGGAGTCTTATTTGCATGGTCCACCGAGCGGCCCAAGGTTGCGAGTCCAGATGGGCTCTGGTGATCACTTAAAGCTTCTGGATATTGGCGCCCAATCACGCCGCATGCAATTTTACTATAACCCACGGGGGCAGAGTTCAAACCGAACGCAGGATCTTTGAATACGGCTATGATGTAGCCGTGAGGAGAATAAATCTATTGACGTTGTGATTCCGGTGTGGGTAATTCCAATGACGGATAGGTGCCACAGCGTCAAAAGAGACATGGTGGACATGGTTACTAGTACGAGGTACGTGAAGGAACTAAATAGTGAACCAGTTAACATGGTGTCGTCGTGCAAAAATGATAGAAAACGGCTCGCGTCACCGCCAATCACCCGCCGGTCGCTGCAGAGTAGCATTCCGCTGGTGGGGCTGCCGGTTGAATAATGGGAGGTATGATGCCGCACGTCTCGAGCCCTTCAGCGCAGCACAGGTAGAATGCGGCTATTTCCTGAGGAGGCGAAGGGGTGGCCTCGTAGCCGAACCATAGGTAGAACACAATCGTTTCTATTAAGATACTATTCCAAAACATATTCAATGACAGTCGACTGGTCAATGAGCGACGCGCTCAAATCAGTGTGCTGGTTCACCACCGCCTGGTCTGGTTCTGAGGAAGTTTGCGGTTCGCGACCAGAAGTCAATAGCGCGGATAAATTAAAGCGGGGTTAAGGGTCGGTGCAATCGTCAACTACATAATAAGATTTGTCGTCCTTGCATAAACCACTAGACTATTCCTCATCGATACGGGGCTCAATGTTCTGTTCTGGCCTTGCTGCTGAGCCAGACGTGCCTGTCTGATGCTGTGCACAACACAATCGTGAACCACGCCACCAAAGTAGGGGGAGACACCAAATCATATGCTCACCTGCCGAAGTTTCGCCAAATGAATTTTCAGCGTCTCTGCGTAGTTCTCGAAGCCCAGCGTTGACATGGCATAGAGAATATCTTCCCCTCCAATCGTCTTGCGTTTCTCGAGCTGGCACTTCTCTGCAGCTTCGCTGGTGATAAAGGAAATAAACTCCGAGACACATTCCTGCACACATTCTTTGGCGTCCTTCGCGATCTTGGCTGTTGGAGGCACGGATGATTTCATAATACGCGAGACATTCGCGATCTGTGGGGTTTAGTGAGCGGTGAAGCATTCCGCATGGATAGTATATTCACGGGAAGGAACCGATCCTGCTCTCGATACTCCCCGACCTCCTGGTCGGTAATAGGCGCCGGCTCTGGCGCGTCTTGGGCTGGGACGACGAGGCTGCCATCTTCCTGAGCTGGAATAATGGGATGCAGCTCGGACATCGCGTTGGGTGTGGATCGCCCAGTTGGAAATCCAGAGATCTAATTCGGATTTTCGTGGATTCGACGTGAGTTCGAAGTGCTGTTGGGTTGTATGCTGCTGTTTTATTTTGGAGGTAATACGATTTCGGTCCGGGGTTCCCGCCAGTTGCATACCGCAGATATTCACATGTAGTTTACTCATAACGTAATTTACAAAAGGCAATCATAGCTCATTTACCAAAGGAGAAAAAGACCCCAATTCCCAAGAAAATACGTGAATACTTATATCTAGCAACCACTCGGCACGGACGAGTCGTCGACGAAATTCGCAGCATTGACTCCCAGACCTCTGCTAGCAAACGCCCTCCACAATAGACACCTATTGACACCCGCATACCTGTTCTGGTCCGCCTGGATCCACGCATCTCGGGCATTCACAACTACACAAATGAATTCAATCGATGCTTAGCCCATGTCTTAGGAGGAAGGACGTACAGGTAGGATTGCATGGCTGGATGGGAAGTGCGTCAATGAACAAGTGCAAGAAGACAACATTCCCCTCGGATGTCGTGGGGTCCGTCTTCGCATTCACCGAGAATCCATGCGCCGCCACTAAGGCAGCATACACGTTGTGCAGCATGTTGGCCCAGACCTCACCAATATCTGAAAATATGGTAGATAAGGTAAGGCGGTAGGTGGATATCTCTTTCACGTACTGTGCACCTCGTTGAGGGTTGCAATGCTGGAATAACGGAGTGGGTTGGTGATGCTGACTCATATCTGTCAGTTTAGCCCCGAAGAAGTGGTACGAAAACCGACTTTGATATCGAGTACGGATGTGTTCGGATCCCAGCGGCGCTGTTGGTGACATATTGTCCGAGAACGTAATCTGGGAGAGATGACCCAGGTGGGATCGGCTTTTGCTCTGTCCATCTAGAATTCGATGCATCGGTATCCGGTCGCATCGAAATTAGGACATACGTACTCTGCCATAGCATCTGACCACCCTTCACCCATGCCACCCGCTTCCGTTGTTTGGAGGCAGGTTCCTGTCCCTCCACCCGTCATCCGGTTAGTGATCCCGTGAGTCTGTTCGTGGGTGATGATATCATTCTCCATGGCTCCGTCGCGGTGAACCGGTGTTTCAGTCCAGAGGAACCTAAATGCCGTGTGAGCGTAAATATGACAGAAACTCACAAAGCTCACATTCTGCAGGTTCCCGACTGACCACTATGAAAAAGAATTAGCGCAATCCCAGAATCATAGATAATTATATACTCTGGTGGCGTCGCAAAATTTGCGTTATTGGTGCCCGATGCGTCTTGCACACTCATTAGGACTCGGTCGTTTCCAAGCCCGCCCTTCCCGAAGTTGTTCGTTTGGAAATTAAATGATGCCTCTGTAAGCCATATTTGTACGCGATATCATGCATCGAGTTGATAATATAAAATGCGTTTGTACGGGAGGCATCGATGTTTTGCCCGGCTGTTGGATCGATGGTATCTACATATGTAAATTGAACACAAGATTGGTCCCAGTTTCACGGCTGGTGGAGGTTTGGGTCCCTTTGAAAGAAACAACGTTATTGCCACTGCAGGTCCTTGTCAGCGCGCAGTGGTCGATGGGAAAATAAGAGACCAACGCTGTGATTGTAGTGTTGGTAGTTCCATCATTGTGCCACCCCAACGGGGAGGAGACTGCATCTTGAGGATTTACGAGGATAGCCAGTCCATCAGGGAAAATCTCTTCCGCGATTGGGAGAACCTTATACTGAAGGTCCCATGTGAGAACACAAGCTAAAGTGTTATGATGAGAAGGTTCATACCGACGCTTCGGCCACAAAATCAGTAACGGAGAGGAGTTCTCCAGTGTGAGCATCCATAAATGCCTCGAACCAGGTCCCCGTGTTGTCATTTTGGATTTGAACAACGTGGGTAAGGGCAATGGAGCCGTCGGATTGAACGAGGTATCTGAGAGTGGGAGTATGGCCGTTGAATTTCCCGTCCAAAGCTTTCTCCGCATTCGGGATGACGGACTGAACATCCAGGGACGGAGTGGAGGCGGCGATATTCGCTAGAACACGGTTGGGATTAGAGAAACGATTCGAAGCGAGGAGCGAGAGCCGCACTTGTTTCAACGAATGATGAACCGAAAGACACAATTTTGTTGTTGTTTAAGGCAACATTAGCTACTGCGTTCGCGAATGGCACGCCTTCCTATAGTACGATCGATTGAGGAGATGTATGTAAGGAAAGAAAGGGGCTCACATGTGACTGCCTGACGTAGGCAAATGCACCCGGTCCATCTGAGAACCCAGATTGGAAATGGACATTGGTCGAGTCGACACCAATTTGGGATTGGACAATGGACACAGCCATTCCCTCGAGGGTGGTAGGCCCAAAGGACTGTGGTTGGTCAACACCGTCTCCGAATGTCTGGAAAACCCAGCATTATGATAACTGAACTCGCGGTGTGAGAGTACGTACTTGGAATGTGGTCGGCGGGTGGAACGTTTCTAGCTGAAGGTCGCGCGTTACAACCCGAGAGCGATGGGTAGCATGTTTTGATGACGCGATAAGAGAACCATTAGTCAGTAATGGGTAGGCAGTTGCAAGGAGAATGAGGCCAAGGGATATATTGAAAGATGGCATTTTCTTGAAGGCACCTCTGCGTACGTGAAAAGAGATGTATCGCCTGCAGGACTAACCTCATCGCTTCTCCTTTTAACAGAGTACCGAGGCCCTATTTCGGAATATTCAAGTTCGGAAAGGTTGGAAGCCGTACTTCGACGAGATGTGTGGGTTGGTGAAAAAGTAAAAGATTCCCAGAGGCACCAGGGCGGTCCCGATACGACGTCTGAAGTGCCATGAAGAATATGTCGGGTGTGAGAGAGCGGGCCCTAGTGTGGCCCGAAGCCTGGTATGTCGTGGTCTGGGTCGATCCCACCCTACGCTGAGAGCATTCGGGACGACATGGATATCGATGGCTGCGCAACAAACAGTCATGTGGCGGGGCAAGCCTGCTGGTATAACATTAGCCTCATCATCAGAACATGGCCTGACCTCAGCGTGACCCTTCTAAGTTCAAGAGATGGGCGTTGGGCGCTGAGTCCCGGGACGCCTTGAGCTTGTGTTCTGAACCACAAGACGACATCAGAAGGGATTCGGTGATTGCGGCTGGGTTTTCCCGCTATCATATTGTGTCAACCGGCACCAGCGCTGAGTATTGAGGCCTGGAATGTCTTGCAAAAGTTGTGTTCTGAACCACAAGACGGTAGGGATTCGGTGATTGCGGCTGGTTTCCCGCTTATCGTACTATTCCAAGTGTCCGAGCGTCCAACCGGCACCGCGGCACCAATTATAAACCGGTACCCGATCGAATTTTGCCATCCACCGCGTATGCAGGTGAGTATTCCAGCCTTGGCCCTGTTCGGTTGAAGCGATGGTGGAATGAGCCGAGGAGGTTGGGGAAAGGCCGAGCGTCGGCTCAAGCGGGTACGCGAACTTGACAAAAACAGCAGGCTGCTCTCAATATTTCGGCTGCGAAGAATGCTGTTAATAGACTTAGCGTGAGATCGTCCGCACTTACAAAATTAGACACTGACAGTAGGATATATATATATACAGTACACCTGAGTAGTACTGTCAGCCGTGTATGCACCTTGGCTTGAGTTTGAATCTTGCGGGCCGCTGCTCCGCACGACACATAGCAGTTCATGATTGGGATGGCTATTTTAATTCTGTCCCACAACACTTATACTTACAAGAAACTATATTGAGATCTGAACCAATTACGCTTGCAGTAATTATATCATTCAGACGGTGCTACCATGGCCAGTATAAGTATATAGATCACAGTTGCCGCGGGGCGAGCCAACGGCCCACTGGCAACGCATGGTACACATGTCAGTAGGTGCAACAATGGAGGTAAACCGTGCTTCGTTGTGTTTTGTCTCAAGATCAGCTGGCTCCGGGTCCAAGGACACTTGTCATGACGCGTTTACGCGCAAATACAGGGGTGTTTCGGGGGATAATCGAGACGTTGAAAGCATCTGCGCGGAATAACAGAGTGGAGAAACTTGAGTCACGACATTGTTCACAGCTCCACCACGAGCACTCCCCTTGATTATCAAACTACACATGTAAATATTTCTGATACAACTTCATGCCTGCCGATTGAAACACCCGCGGTTAGTGTACCATATTCAGGCATTCAATCTCCCAATTGACTTTTGTGTTTTCGAGGCCCTCACCCCCTCGGCAAGGATGCTTCATCAATCAAGCCATATTATCCCATGGCACTAGGCCTAGTGCTACTCTAGGCTGCCAGCCTGAGTGTTACCGCATCCGAGTCGGCGTCCAACGCCCAGGCTCCGCATCAAGAAAACGAGGGGCTGTGGGAACTATTCTTCTTGGCTGGCAGTGGGAATCTACATCCCGAATGCGGCCACAGATAACTCAACCTTCAAAAATCAGGAGACAAAAATCACTCCAATCACTACGGTTGTGGTAGGCGATATATATCGTAATATATATAAGTCTGTGCCGTCCAGAAGGGGATTGCAGATTATATAATATATGGAGGGAGAACAAAGACACCTGACTCTCAAGAGAATACACACAAAGGCCCATCTAGCAATCACTCGGCACGGACGAGTCGTCGACATAATTCGCGGCATTGACCCCCAGACCTCGGCTGGCAAACACCCTCCACAGCAAACACTTATTGACACCCGCGTATCGATCCTGGTCCGCCTGGATCAATGCGTCTCGGGCATTCACGACTATGCAAATTGATTCAATCCACCTCCAGCCCATAGAATAGGAGGAGCTCACAGGTGGGATTGCATGGCTGTCTGGGAAGTCCATCGATGAACAGGTGCATGAAGACGACATTCCCCTCAGGTGTCGTTGGGTCTGTCCTTGCATTCTCCGAGAATCCATGCTCGTCCACTAGGGCAGCACACATTGTGCAAAATATTGCCCCAAACCACACCAATATCTAGGGGAAAGTGGGTGAGGTGTCGAGGTGGTAGGCAGATATATCTGCGGGCGCTCACGTACCGTGCACGCCATCGAAGATTTGAATGCTGGAATAACGGAGTGGGTTGGTGATTCTGGTTCATATCTATTGGTTCAGCCTGAAGAAGCTGCACTGAAGAACTGACCTTGATGTCGAATATGGATAGAGTCGGTTTCCGGTGGCTCTGTTTTTAACATACCGCCCGATAACGTGATCTGGGAGGGGGAATATCGGCTTTTGCCTTACCCATCTGGAACCCAACGGGTCAGTATCCAGTCATCAAAAATAAGGCATACATACCCCGCCATGGCATCCGACCATCCCTCGGCCAGGCCAGCCGCCTCCAATGTCTCGAGGCAACTCCCTGTCCCGCCACCTGTCATCCGGTCGGTGATCCCATGAGTGAATTCATGGACGATAATACTATTGTCCATGGCTCCGTCACGTGGAATCCCCGGGTTCGCCCAATAGAAAGATCTAAATGCTACGTGAGTAAACATGATGCAAAACCACGGGACTCACATTCTGCAGATTCCCGATTGGCCACTATATAAGAGATAGTTAGCGTTGTCGCGGAGTCACAAATAATTATCTACTACTCTGGTGGCGTGGTAAATTCTGCCCCACTGAAGCCGTTCAAGTTGTCTTGCACGCACACTTCGACAGGGTCGTCCCCAAGCCCGCCTTTTCCAAAGTTGTTTATTTGGAAATTAAACGATTCCTCCGTGAAGCCATACTTATACGCAATATCATGCATCGCATTGATGACATAAAATGCATTTGTGCGCGCGGCATCGATGTTTTCCTCATATTGTGCTCGAGACGTTGTTGGGCCCCAGTCATTTGCGTATGTGTAGTCGAACACAAGACCAGCCCTAGTCTCATTGGTGGTGGCGAGATCCGTGTCGAAGGCAATAACATTATTGCCACTGCAGGTCTTCGTCAGCACGCACTGGTCGGTGAGGCAAACGAGAGACACCAACGCCGTGGATCTAGTATTTCTAGTTCCACCGTTGTGCCACCCCATCGGCGAGGAGTATGCATCTTGAGGGTCCACGAGGGTAACCTGACCATCATATAAGTCCGCCTGCCAGATCGGAACGACCTTATACTGAAGATTCCATGTGAGGACGAGAATTGTTAGTGTTCCGATGGGGTCCATACCGATGCCTCGGCCACAAAATCAGTAATGGAAAGGATCTCTCCAGTGTGGGCATCCATAAATGCCTCGAACCAGGTCCCTGCGCTGTCATTCTGGATCTGAACAACGTGGGTGAGGGCAATGGAGCCATCAGACTGCACGAGATATTCGAGAGCAGGAGCGTGGCCATTGAATTTCCCATTCAGAGCGTTCTCCGCATGCGGTATGACCGACTGAGCATCGAGGGACGGAGTGGAAGTAGTAATGTTCACTAGGGCCTGGGTCGGAACTAGATCAATATTTCAAGGCGAGGACCATACCTGCTTCAACGAATGAAGAACCGAATGACACGATCCTGTTATTGTGTAAGGCGACATTAGCAACCGCATTTGCAAATGGCACGCCCCCCTGCACCACGGTCGGTATAGGGATATGTAGGGATAAGAAGTAGGCCCACATGCGACTGCCTGACGTAGGCGAATGTGTCTGGCCCATCTGAGAACCCAGACCGGAAACGAATATTGGTTGAGTTGATGCCAGTTTGAGATTGGGTGACAGCCACAGCCATCTTCTCGAGGGTGAGCGGTCCAAATCCAAGGGGCGGCGGATCAATGCCATCTCCGAATGTCTGGAAGAGCAATGTGATAATGGCCGAGTCTAACAAAGGGAACGCGTACTTTGAATGTAGTCGGCGGGTGAAATGCTTCCAGCCGACGGCCGTGGGCTATGACGTGGGAGCGATGGGTAGCATACTTCGATGGTCCAATGAGAGATTTCTCAGACGCCAATGGGTGACTCGGATGTTTGGCATATTTTGACGGTGCAATAAGAGATTCGTTGGGTACCAATGGGTAGAGAATACGAGATCTACCAGACACCAACGGGCAGGCAATCGCGAGAAGAATGGAACCCAGGAGTATACCGAAGGACATGTTCAATGGGTGACTACGTCCCGCCGGCGTGAGATTTATAGATTGTGAAACAGGGTTTCTAAATTCAATTGATGGTATGTATGTGCTAGATTTCTAAAGATTTCAGCATCAGCGGAATTTAGTATTACGATCACTTGGCGCATCCGAGAGTGGCCATTGGAGCAGAAAATATGTTCATAGATGCAATGAGGAACTTGATCAATTGTTCTGATCTGTGTAGTGCTAACGTTGTCATCGTCGAATTTCGGGTGGTGCACGATGTTGTTAGCTTATTGAGCCATTCCTCGAGCACTGATGCATATTGATCGCTTAGACGAATGTGATGGCTATTCTATCCTTTTTTTTTGAAATCAAATTTTTATATTCCGCGCACACGATGGCAGGTGCGGTCACGTTACATGTCTGTAAGTATTTAGATTCAGAAGGTAGGACGTCCTTGTGGCGGCGTAGACTCGAGTACACCCGCAAAGGCTGGAACATTTTAGTGTTGGGTGAGAGCATGTATGTTTGTTGCCTTATTCAAGTTAGACACATACTTTGATCATGAGTATTCAACTCTGGTTGTGGGAGCAGGGGGACAGATGCACGGGGAAGGGAATGGGGGGAGACGTGTTCGGTGATGTGGGAAGGATTACAGATCGTCGGAACTGATCTTTAGTATGTCTACATAGCTAGGCATGAATATAAACAAAGCATGAAGCTAAATGCCAATATGGATGAAGGGGACCCATCGGTGCGGCGGGACATTCTGGTTGCGCAATTGCCGACCGCGACATGAAGCGCTTCAGCGGTATCCGTGACAGACGGCACCTTTCCCTCGCTCCAAGTATGATTATAGACGGCCTCTGCGACGGGTGGCCATCCTGGTCGTTATAGACCACATCGTCCCAATTGCAGCTTTAAAACCCGCGAACAACATCCCCCGGCGAGGTGGAGAGACTCATTCGTCATGTTCGGATCGCCCATCGCCGTCTCGCATGCGACATGAAAACGAACTCTGCGTGGGGAAGCGGTGTGGCATAGCTTCCCGAGCTCGAGCTTGGTGTCGTAGAGTAACAAGCCGCTCTTCAGTGGGTCCTTGGTGTTCTGTTGCCCATGGCAAGCTAGGTGCAACCAGGTCGATTGCGGCAGTGCTGCCCCCACATTAGCCAAAGTGCCTGGTCATTCGCCAAGACGACCACGTTGCTCTGTCCCACCGCGCCTTGATTCTCAGGAGCTCCTCCTTGACATTGGGAAGGCTCGCTCTCCCGCCTGCAGTGGAGAGAGCAACGACCGTCACAGATGGTTGTTTTCGCTCAGCAGCATAGCTCTTACGAGCGTCCAAAAGCGCAGCCAAGTGGAGTGTACGATTGGATAAAATCATTCGGAGGGCCGCTGCGTGGAGGGGTAGATAGGTAAATGGACCAGTCGGGCACCACCACAATCGCCCGTCGTTAAATCCATTCTATAAACATGTTTCAGCTCCAATCCAAGAAAATGACGAGGTACAAACAGCGCGGAGAGACTCGAAAACGGGAGAGACACCATGGCCCAAAGCCATGCCAAAACCTCCCCGAATACCTGTTTGGGATCCGGCTTTTGGCGCGCCATCGGACGACCATATCGGTTTCCTGTGGCTCCTCTTCGTCCCCACCAATATCAGTGTATTCATCTATCTCTGTGTGCATATCCCTGGACTGTATCCCGCACAACCCGAGAGCGGCCCGCAATTTTCCCAACTGCCCCTCCGCCTCCTCAACTAATGACCATTTAAGCGGGACATGTTGAATGGGTTTATCGGGATGAAGTAAGATTAGGACGTCGCAGTCCTTTTTGGCGCAATTGATCATGATGACGGGACCATGCGCGGATGCATCCCGAAGACCGGAATAGGGGGTGGGTAATAAGAAATTCTCAAAGCTTTCCAGCTTTCGCACTTCTTTGAGGATGCTATCCCTCTCGGTGGCGAGTCGCCTCTGCCTATCAGTCTTGGTACGCTCACCGACAATGGGTGGGTCGCCATTATCGCCACCATTGACGATAGCAATCTTCTGGAGCTCCGCTGATAGATCCGCCAGGCGCGTGGATAGCGCTGGATAGGCCGCCTCCAATGCTGAGAGGTCCTCCCGAAGGTCGAGGAGCTGCTGGAACGTGATCGCCAAACTCTGCTCCAAAAATTCCACAGCCAACTCCAGGTTCCCGAAATGAATGGAGCTTGCGACGGCTTGCATGGTGGTCGATGTAACCTTGTATCGAACTAAGCTCTCATGCCGGGTGGAGATATTGCTCCCTAACCAAAGGAGTTCGGGAAGGGCGCGGAGGGCAATTGAATAAGCCTCGAGCGCCTCCGGGAGCTTGTTGCGATCCGCGAAGGCGGCCCATTCGCTGGCTGTATCCCACAGGTCTGACGGGTCCATGTTTGGCGCATTGATGGCATTCCGGAAATACGACAACCCCCGTTCCCTCTCTTCGGGCGCGCGAAATGAGTCGGATTTTTGAGCATGAAATTTGGCTAGCATGCTCTCCCGATACCCACGTTGTCGGTGGTTAGATGGTGTCGCCTCGACTGCAGCGCTCATATACTTTAAAGCGGCCTCAAGGTACTTCTCGTCTCTAAGCATAGCATATTTGTTGGAGTATTCGATGGCCAATCGACTCTGAAATAGCGGGAGATCTGCGTGGCCTGCGGGGGTTAACTCAACCGATGAGATGTATAACTTCAATGCTTCAGCGCGATCCGCTCTGTTCCCTAGTTTGTGATACCTATCTGAATGAAGGGCTGCTAACAGAGTCAAGCGCGTGCCAATATTTTTGTGGCTATCCGGTGTCGCGGCAACGACGGCCTTGGAAAGGGACATCGCAGCCTCTAGGTCCGCGACGTCGTGAGATCCAAGATACCTGGTCCTGTAAAGACTCGCCATATTGTATTGGATTACAAGAGCAAACGAATCGCCGGGAGCAACATCGTTGAGAGCGGCCTGGAAATAGTGTAATGCAGATTCCAGATCTGCCATATCGCCGTACCTGTGGTACTGGTCCTTATAGGACAACGCGAGACTATGTTGACACATTGGCAAGTAATGGCGGCCACCTCCTTCAGTCGCAGACGCAACGGCTTGTAAATTCCACGCAATGGAGGTATCAAGGTCCTCCATTCGTCCAAATCTTTGAAACTTTTCCGAATAGACAGCCCCGAGACCATGCTGAAAGGCAGGTACATCAGGATGCCCTGATGGCGCCGAATCCACTGCCTGTTGAATCCACAACTGGGCCGATTCTATATCTTCATCTAAACCAAATCTCCGTAGTCTTTGGATATAGAAATTGAATAGGTTGAAAGAACACTGAGCGAGTTGTACAGGACCCAGAGCGCCCGAGGTTATAACTTGCTTGTTCAAGCGAATCGCAACATCGATGTCATCAGATTTTCCCAGTGCATTAAATCGGTCAGAATGTGCTAATGCTAGGTTCTCCAGGTATAGAGCACGATTAGAATCACCCGCGCGCACCCCATTGACAGCGGCATTGCGCCATTTCAAGCATGACTCCATATCTTCAGGTCTTTGAAACCTTCCGTATTGGTGGCTGTATGCTGTTCCCAACTGATTTTGCCTGGAAGATAAGTACGGGTCACCAGCCGGCGTGGCGTCCAAAGCAGCCTGGCTTGCTACCATCTCGCCTTCCAAATCCTGAAGGTCTTGTAATCGGGTAAAACGCGAGCTGTGTGCGGCGGCGAGGTACTGGTACCACCAAGCAATTTCAACCCTGTCATCCTTGGGATATGATTCAATAGCATTCTTCACAATAGCCATCGCGACCTCGAGATCAGGGAGATGTCCCAGACGGTGAAACCTATCCATGTAGATGGTCCTGAGGTTGCCCCGATGCCACCAGAAATGCGGATGGGAGGGCGATACAGCTCTATCAGCTGCCTTCCGAAGCATAAAAGCCACTTGCAAATCGAAGAGGCTACGTGTTGCGAGATAGCGATCCCGGAAGTCTGTAGATAATCTCTGTTGATAATGGGGGAGGCTGGGATGGCCGTTTGGCGTCAGTTTGAGGCAGCGGATAGCGAGGCGGATGGCAATTCGGAGATGTTTCATATTCCCTCGTCTATCATAAAGCTGCCTAAAGAGGGCAGCCCACGGAGCAAGGAAGCCTCGTTGGAGGCCTTGGGAAAAGGCGTTGATCCATGAATAGCACACCAACTGAATGCCACGTAACGTAACCAGTCTTCTCTGACTGGGCTCCAAGCCTAAGCGTGAGCCTCGGCTGCTCTAATAAAAAAATATTCGCAGCAAGCCATATATTCATAGTTCGAACTTTACTTACATGATCAGCTCCCCCTAGTGGGTCGCCCGGAATACCAGAAGCGGGCTGGGCGCTTTCCACCATACCAGTAGGCTGAGTAGTGCTTCCCTCCATCTATCAACCGAGTACAGGAGAGTGGACTATGCTGCCAATGGGAACTGGATACGCTGTAAACCTGATAGTGAGGCGAGGATTTGATTTTAGAACGTGGAAGTATTGGAAACGTTGGCTCAGCTTCAAAATGTCATGGTTGTCGTGCGGATGGGGCGCTTGTAACGTTGCTGCGACGCAAACCACAGCCTGCAGGGCGGCCCTGACCGTCGGCATTGAGATGATAACCTTATGTAATATTCATTCAATTGTGATCCGGCTTATGTAACTTCGAAGTTCGGCCCGGCGTACTCAGTCGTGCCTGTGCAGGTGCATTCGTTTATGGGACCTCCTGAGGACGCTATCACTGTTGACAGTTGGAGGAGGCAGATGGGAATTAGATAGATATTATTAGATATGTATTGAGTATGTATTGTTGTGTGAGGAACAATCCTCGAATATAAGACTGGACGTGCTTATGTAATCGGTAAAGCGGAAATTATTGTAAATCTAAATACTGAGTGAGCTTGCACTCCAACAATCACCTCATGCAAACTTTGCGTGCGATCCAACCAATCTCCACCAAAGGGCCATAATTCTGACATTGAGCAGAAACTCGACTAAGAGGCCCCACGGCTACCGCCAGCACGTCGCTAACCCGCCTGCTCAGCTCGGCGCTGGTACCACTTTGGTATGTACACCTGACCATTTACCGAGGTGGCGATGTAACAAGCTCAGTCTCCGTGTCATCGTGCTGACTCAAACCACATCGCTTGGCAAAATAGATTTGTCTCGACCCATGACATTCCATAATTATTCAAGTCCTAAGTTTAGGTCTTATCTAATCTCGTACCCAGCTGTTCGGGAGAGTGCCGGTGGAGATCAAAGTCGGAGGCAAAAAAACCTTAAAAACATTTGCAGAGATCCTCTCCCGAACATCTGGTGCAATTCAGTGGGAAGGTGTAGGGACGGTGACAAGGTAACAGATTGTCACCAGATGTAACACGTGAGCACCCCACCCAAAATAGATTAGATGTATGATAGCTAGCCTTGCCGCACTGCCGACTGTAGCCAAAATGGATGAAGCATTCCTGAGCGGCACATACTTTGAAGAGATGCTCCTCTATGAACCTGAAGACCCAGTTGGCGCAATGGACCAGCAACCTGATGATGAAGACGATAACGCAGCCTTGGACCTTTCCGATGATGAGGACTCCGAACCTGCAGACCCCATTTCCCTTGCAAGCACACGAAGTCTCAAGGCCAAATTAAAAGGTCAGGATGTATTAGCCAAAGTTCTGGCAATTCTCTCCTGCATGAGGTTACATGGCATGAATCTGCCCATTTTTCTCGATGCGCTTAGCTGGGGTGACCCAGGCTGCCATTCCGATCGTACAATTCAATATGCACGGACATCACTCATGGTTAGCGAAGAGCTGCCAGGGATTCTCAACCGGTGGTACAAACCACCCCAGGCCCTCAAGGAGAGAAAGGGGCGGAGACTGTTGGCAGTGGAGGAGGTAGATGGGAGATTAATAGATTATATTAGATAGATATGTTGTAGTGATAATGAGAGACAATCCTCGAATGTAACAACTGGACGCGCTTATGTAATCAGTAAAGCGCAAATCATTCTAAGTCTAAATACTGAGTGAGCTTGCACTCCAACAGAGACCACAAGGGGCTCAATCACAGCTTCGGGCCTTTGCAACTACATGTATCATTGATTGTATCGATCGAGAAATGAAGACTTCCGCATTGTCACGACTCGCTCTTTTCTTTTCTTTCTTCCAAGTCTTTCTCATCTTATCTTATCTTATCCCCTTATCTTATCAGAACTTATCATATCTTATCAGGGGTTTATCTTATCTTTCTCAAATCCTTATCGCAGACCATCACGTGATCACTTATGTAAGCCAAACCGCAGTTTTGCATCATGGATCACGCATGCAGTAGGATATTACTTTACATTGTTTTCTTTACCTTTTATTGCCAAATACTCTAGAAGTACTTAAGGCTTTTCACTTGTATTATGTACGCTAATTCGATTCTCTTTGGTTTCCGCCTTAACAAGTGGTTACTTAAGTCAGACGTCTTCATTTTCTTTCTTTTATATTCATTCTACTTGAGAGACTGTCGCATCCTTTTGGGTGTTTTGGCGTGTCCTTACAGAAGAATCGAATTCTCAACGCGGCCCTCTCTCGCTTTGGCGTCAAGCTCGCGCCCTACTTCAACATTCAACAACCTTGGATTCATCAGTGCAGCATTGATCTAATTGATCTGCATTCTTGGGTCTCAAGTTCAACAACCCAGTTTCAAACAGAAACGCCAGTAGTGATCTAATTGCTCTGGTGTTACGATTCATTGCTTCTCTGTTTCATCATTCATCAGTCACTTGACTGATCCCATCTTTTATAGACGCTTCTACTTCCTACATCATCATCTGACATACTCCACATGCTCCATCATCAGATGATACATCATGCGCTTCCTTATCACCTTCCTACCGCATGGTTGTTGTTCTATCTTTGCTATCTTCATTGTTGTTACTCAGCTGCTCAGTCAGCTTCTCTTCTATCTCAGTCAGCATACTCCATATGTCCTATCATACTCACGGACACAGTCATTATTGCGTAGTCATAGAACTACATCCATGTCTATATAAACGTAGCTACATACTCCTGTATTCGCTACGTTTAATCGTTTATCTCTTTCCCCCTCTACTGCCTCCTGACCCAGGAGACTTCAGACCTTGCTAAGTGTCCTTGAGTCTTTACTGTCGACTCATTGACTTGCGTTAGCAGGACGTAACATCTGGTGCCTTTTGTGCGAAACACAAAGTACGTTATTTCCTCCATTACCTGCACTCCAATTCCGTAAGAGCCAATCGACACCCTCCCACTGCACGTCTGCCCCACACCTTGCGCAGGATCAGCGTTTAAGGGTTAGGAGCGTGTAACGGTCAGACACCTCCTACAGGCACTCTTTGGAACATTCTGGCCTGAGCCCGGCCGTCCCTCTTCCTGGATTCTGTTCGTGGGTATCGCCGCCCCACGTCCTAATTAGGCAATATGTCGGTGCCCTCCATGTGGGTATCCGATGACAAGTTAGCGCATCTTGAAAAGCGCATGTCACAGTATCGGTCCCAATTGGATGCGATATTGTGGGATTCTACCCCGCCCCCTACTCCTCTTGAGCGGAACACCAAACCGCTAAACATCGTTAAGAAAAATCCGGAACAGTCACCGGCATCCAAATATCGAGAATGGGGATGGTCTCCTCCAGCGTCTGGCCATGCATTTCGGTCGGCTGAGGCATCATTCCACGATTTTCCGCCACTCCCACAGTCCCTGGCCGCTGCGCCTATTACACCAGCGCGCCCATATCTGTATACAACACCGAGCGAAAGCTCATCGGGGATGTCAACCCCTGTAAATATTTCCCCACGTTTGGATATTAGAAAATTGGAAGTCGCGACCGCTCGTCGGGCTTTAGCAAATCAACAAAAACAAAAGAAAATAAGAAAACCAAAAACATGTCATAAGTGCCGCTTGCCCGGTCATCTGATGAAAAACTGTACTAGTAGTGTAGATTTCCGTAGTGCTACTCATAATCAATTAAAAAAATATTTCGTACAAGAATTTCTAAAACAAAATAAAAATTACAAAGCTACAGAAAAATTCAAAAAAATAATTACGCCAGTTCCTTCTCCTGTAAAAATAGTTTCTCCAATCCCTATTGTACCCGTAGTTCCAATTACGAACAATTTCGCTTCTAAAATTCTTTTTCCTCTTTACCTGTAGATAGTATGGAAGTCGACGATGACGGCAAGGTCAAAGTTGGTGGACGGTTCTTTTCTCCCAAACATTCTCCATGAACATTTCTAAATTAGATAGTTTACCTAATGTTACGAAGGTTATGCTACCGGAAAAGGCACGGGTCGGTCCTAACAAGACGATCCCTATTTTTAAGATTGCAGATAATGCTCAGGGACGCGCTCTGGAGAAGCGGTTGTCCAGTTTTATGCAGTCGCTTGAAGCTAGGAAGGTGGAGCGTAGTAAGGGTCTTGGGGTTCCGTCTGACGTCCGTCCAGTGAAGCTGGGTCCCGCGTTACGAACCTGTCGACCAATCAGGAGCCCTTAAATGGGTCATCTGTCCGTCCCGAGTCTGGTGAACTCGTGGGTCCCGGCAGTATCGGTGCTTCGGCCCGTCCTGGTTTTCCTTCGTCAGGAAATTACTTCATTCGCACGCTTAATTTGGCTAGAGAGCTTAAAATGTCGATTGTGATGACGACATTAGACACACACGCGACGGCCAACACACAGGCCCTATTGGATAGCGGAGCTACCGGTTCGTTCATTGATAAAGAATTTATTAAAGAGATGGGTTGGACCACGCGACCGCTACGTCACCCTGTACAAGTATATAACGTCGACGGTACTTTAAACGCAGCCGGTTCCATTTCGGAAGAAGTGTTTTGATGGTTTCCCACAAGGGCCATAAGGAACGCATGCTGTTTGAAGTGACGACACTCGGCAAAACTAAAGTTATTTTGGACACACATGGCTTAAGAAGCATAACCCCACGATCGACTGGACGACTGGGGAAGTCTCTATGAATAGGTGTCCGGCGGAATGCAACGTGGCTATCCGTGCGGCTAAAACTCAAAAGAAACGTAAGGCCATGGCTTCGCGCTGGCAGTATAAAACGACGCTCGAGGAGGTCGATGATGAGGATTCCGACCGTGTTATAGGCGGGATCATAGTGGAACAGGAAGGAGCCCTTTTAGAGGAGATTCGTTTTGACGAAACGGTCTACGAAGTTGTTGCGGAACACTTCGTGCGCACAGTAGAAATCGAGGAGAGCTTTGACGCCCCTCCGTTGATAAGTGGATTACCGGAGCCTACCGAACCCGGTTTAGAAGAAAAGATTCCCCGCAGGTTTAGGCGGTGGTTAAAAGTGTTTGAAAAGAAAGCGTCGGAGCGGATGCCCGAGCGCAAGACATGGGATCATGGGATCGAGTTGAAAGAAGGATTTGTGCCCAAGAAGGCCAAAGTTATTAATTTATCACCTACCGAACAGAAGGAGGTCGACGATTTCTTAAAGATCAATTATCTAAAGGTTATATTCGCGAAAGCAAGTCTCCGCAAACTTCAGCTGTTTCTTCGTACCAAGAAGGATGGCAAGAAGCGATGGTTCAGGATTATAGGTTCCTCAATGCCTGGACTATTAAAAATAATTATCCATTACCGATGATCGCCGACTTGATCGATAAAGCGGGAAAGTCTAAATGGTTTACAAAGCTCGACCTACGCTGGGGCTACAATAACGTACGGACAAAAGAGGGCGACGAATGGAAAGCGGCGTTCACCACGCATCGCGGTTCCTTCGAGCCATTAGTTATGTATTTCGGACTTTGCAATTCACCGGCGACGTTTCAGACCATGATGAACGCGCTTTACGAGAGTTATTGACGAAGGCATGTCGTGGTATATATAGATGATATTTTAATCTTTACCGACACGCAAGAAGAAAACGAAAAGATCGTCGAACGGGTTCTCCAGATCCTATAGACAACGATTGTTCTTGAAGCCGGAGAAGTGTTCTTCAGTACCCAGAAGGTGGAGTTCCTAGGGTTAATATTGGATAAGGGAGTTGTACGGATGGCAGAGGATAAGACGGACGCGGTTTCTAAATGGCCGGTCCCGAAGACGGTCCGGGAAATAGAAATTCCTGGGATTCGCAAATTTTATAGACGTTTATCGAGGGTTCTCCAAGTTAGCGGGCCCTTAAACAATTTATTACGGAAGGACTCGAGGTTCGAATGGACTGATAAGCAACAGGTTGCCTTCGATACGCTGAAGAAACGTTTTACGTCGAACCCGATCCTGGTTACGGCAGATCCTAAACGAAATACGCGTAGAGTCGGACGCTTCGGACTTGCTACAGGTGGTATATTAGTATGTTATGCGACGACGGTAAATGGAGGCCGTGCGCTTATTATTCAATCTTTATCTGATGTGAACGTAATTATGATGTACACGACAAGGAGATGTTAAGTATTATACGTTGTCTCGAGGCATGGCGCCATTATTTAGAAGGAGCTGAATTTACTGTAGAAATATGGTCGGACCATAAGAACTTACAATATTTATGACGTCAAAAACTTAATCGTAGACAGGCTCGATGGGCCTTTATTTATCACGTTTGACTTTTTACTTATTAACAAACCCGGAGCGGCTATGGGAAAGGCCGACGCTCTGTCCAGGAGAACAGACCTAAAGAGGGGGTAGAATCCGATAACGATGACGTCACCTCTTAAAACCGAATTCTTTTCTATTAAAGCCCTTCAGCAGGGTCATGTGCTCTTGGACGGCCATGAGGAAGAGTTGTTGAAGAAGATTAGGAAGTCGAAGGATTATGATGAAGCGGTGGTTAAGGCGATCGAGGAGTTGAAGCATTCGGCGACTAAGCGTTTGCGTTCAGAGAGTGGTCCGAAGAGCAGGATTTAATACTGTTCAGAGGAAAGGTTTACGTTCCGAAGTTGCCGGATGTCCGTCGAGAGATGTCAAGCTACATCACGAGTCGGTCGTTACTGGACACCCAGGACGAAACAAAACATTAGAGTTAATACGCGTAATTATTGGTGGCCTGGATGGCTAAATTTATATTTTCTTACGTCGACGGGTGCGACAAATGTCAAAGGCACAAGAACTTCCCCGCCCCTCCTGTCGGAAAGCTCGTACCGATGGTACTCCGGTCGAACCTGGAAGGCTGTGTCCTGCGACTTTATTACTGGACTACCATTATCGTCCGGATATAACGCTATGTCGTGTCGTTGATCGACTTCGAAGATGGCTCATTTTATTCCTACAACGTCTGAGACGTCTTCGCTTGGACTCGCTAAATTATATCGCGATTTATCTGGAAGCATCACGGTCTCCCGGACTCAATTATTTCAGATCGAGGTCCTCAATTCGCATCCGTGATGATGAAAGAGTTGAACTCTCTGCTGGGTATTCAAACTAAATTATCGACAGCTTATCACCCGCAGACGGACGGGCAAACCGAACGCGTCAATCAGGATATTGAAGCTATTTACGACTCTTTATTGATCATCGACAAACCGACTGGTTGGAATGGCTCGCTTCAGCGGAGTTCGCACATAACAACGCAATCCACTCTAGCACGAAGGTCTCCCCTTTTTATCTCACCAACGGCAGGCACCCGCGCATGGGATTCGAACCGATCCGTTCCCAGAAGAATGAGACGGCAATCGAGTTCGCTGAGCGAATGAAACATATTCAAGAAGAAGCGCAGGCCGCCCTTATAAATCCCGAGACGAAATGAAGCGTTATGCTGATCAACATCGTGGAGATATGCCGAAGTATAAAGTAGGCGATAAAGTATGGCTAGAGACTAAAGATCTAGACATCAAACGTCCGTCGAAGAAACTCGCGGAACGTCGCATTGGTCCCTTCGAAGTTTTAGAACTCGTCGGTTCACATGCGGTCAAATTAAAATTCCCCAGCTCGATTCGTATTCACCCGGTTGTGAACGTTCCCGTATCCGCCCTTTCACCCCTCCATTGCTGGTCAAACATCCGCACCACCCCCCCAATCGATATCGACGGCGAGTTTGAATACCACGTTGAGAAGATTCTCGATTCGCGTCTGGAACGAGGTCGACTCCAATACTTTGTTCAGTGGGAAGGATATTCCCGGAGCATTCTACTTGGGAACCGATTGCGAATCTCAAGAACTCCATGGATCTGGTTAACGATTTTCATCGCAGGAATCCATCGGCGCCACGAAAAATACAGGGTATCTCTCAAACCCAATTCGATAATTTATTTCAACCTTATAACAATTTCACCGTGCCGGACGCATCCCTCTTACTTGCGCCCTAGAAGGGGAGTAATGGATTTTATTTTATATTTCTCATAACATTGTGTAGCGAGCAGACGATTCGAGTCAGACGAACCATGGATACTCTCCAAAGCATTCTCCTCATCGTACTGTGTACGCCCCTTTGTTTGCCGCACTGGAGTCAGTCTTCGCTTGAGGCGATGCGGAGTTTTTCTTTTCTTTTCTCTTTTTCTTTCTATCATTTTCTTTATTTTTCCGGAGGAAAAATTCTAGAAGGGGAGTTATGTCACGACTCGCTCTTTTCTTTTCTTTCTTCCAAGTCTTTCTCATCTTATCTTATCTTATCCCCTTATCTTATCAGAACTTATCATATCTTATCAGGGGTTTATCTTATCTTTCTCAAATCCTTATCGCAGACCATCACGTGATCACTTATGTAAGCCAAACCGCAGTTTTGCATCATGGATCACGCATGCAGTAGGATATTACTTTACATTGTTTTCTTTACCTTTTATTGCCAAATACTCTAGAAGTACTTAAGGCTTTTCACTTGTATTATGTACGCTAATTCGATTCTCTTTGGTTTCCGCCTTAACAAGTGGTTACTTAAGTCAGACGTCTTCATTTTCTTTCTTTTATATTCATTCTACTTGAGAGACTGTCGCATCCTTTTGGGTGTTTTGGCATGTCCTTACACGCATCATTATTCCTATCCCCACCCGAAAACTTATCAGAAGAGCATTTAACCAACATCGATTTCAAAAAACTCAAATCAGAAGTCAAAATTGCAATGCCAATCCTTTGGCAAGTTCTTTATCGAGCCTCATATAGCCCCGAACAAGAACAGCGAAATCAAAATAAGAACCCAGATATGGTGTGTTGGACGAATACCTCCCCACATTCTGAGACTAAAAATTTATCTCATTGAAGGGCATACTGTGTCGTATATCACAGTGCCAATACACACGCTCACACCGCCGTGGCTGAATCCAGAAACTTTGGGCTATCTACTTCAAAGCATGTGGCCTGTCAGCACGAGCATTTGATGCAATCCATGCACTTGGTCTCACAATGAGCCATAAATGGACGTCAAATGCAATTGGCATTTTATCAGAACGCGCAATGGAGCAAGCAAAGCAGGCGATTCAAGTCTCTCCTTGGCATATTTCACATGATAATGTCAATGTTCCCCTCCGTGTTTTCTCGCAACGCATCAACAATCAGAACCACTTTGTAAGCGGGACAGCCGCGACGGTGTGGATTTTACCCCAAAGGGCTGCGCTTCCACCAGATGCAAACCCGATGCTTCAAAAATTTCGAGCCATGCATTCAAATGAAGTTTTTGATTACCATGAAGTTCTTTACGGTACACCTGAGGCAGATCATCGTTTGGAGGCGCAATATATTCACCGTATTTTGCGTGTGCTACTGGATTCACCCGATTTCAAGGACTACAAAGACCTGACTCATTCTGCCTTTGATACCCCACCCCCCGTTTGCGAGCTAGAATGTGGGCCGGATAATGTGACACAGCAGTACATTCTTGGAACTTGCACTATTGAGGAGGCCAGCTACGACGGAACCTTGAAGGTGATGGATGAATGGTTTAAACAATTGGGTCTTGACAGTAAGGAAGAAGAACGGAAGACAGCCCATGAACGCATAATTGCTTGGCTAGGTGATCAACTCACTGTCGAAC
The DNA here is from genome assembly GCA_015501065.1 of Infundibulicybe gibba. NCBI lineage: Eukaryota > Fungi > Basidiomycota > Agaricomycetes > Agaricales > Omphalinaceae > Infundibulicybe > Infundibulicybe gibba. Next base: position 90,029 of record JADNYI010000030.1, on the reverse strand, counting down.
GCCTCCGAGGACTCTGGAAATATCGCCATGCCGATCATAATTCTTTTGATCGAATGGATTATATGATCCCAGTCTTTGGATGGTTTCACCTGTTGAGATAACAAGCTCACTCAGATTACTGACTTAGAATAATCTCCGCTTTACTGATTACATAAGCGTGTCCAGTTGTTACATTCGAGGATTGTTCCTCATACATCAATACATACACCATACATATCTAATAATATCTAATACCACCCCATCTGCCTCCTCCACTGCCAACAGGTTATGGGCCCTGGGCAACCTACAATGTCAAACCTCGAAGTCCCGAATCTCGAAGACTCTGGTTCAAATTGGGTCATATACAAGAAAAGGGTAATAAACCTTCTGACTCACGAAAAACTCGAACGACATCTGTACGGAACCGCGCCGAAGCCAGAGGAGCTTCGCGAGGTGAATGGGAAGTGGATCCTTGAAGGAAACCCCACGAAACCGCTCAACGACGACGAAATCGAAGAGCAGAATACAAAAATTGACATTTTCGAGCAAAACGATGCCATAGTCCGAGGAGTAATCTATGCAACAATCAGCAAATACACCCACCTTCGAATATACAAAGAGAAGACCTCCGCGGAGCTCTGGACAAAGCTCGTTAGCCTTTTCGAGAATGAAGAGGACAATTCCTTTATGGCCATATTGCGATCCCTTCGAACACCTGCCGAAAAACGCGCCAAAAACGCGATGGTAATAGTGAAGAAGCGAGGGGAAGAGCCTGAAGAGAAGCCAAAGGAAAAGACTGAGAAATCGCGCACGAGCGCGGGGCACAGTGCTCGCGACGAAGGATGCTATAGGAGAAGAGGAGGAAGAGAAGGTCAGGAACTGGCACAGGAAGAGAAAACGACGGACACCGACGAAGAGTCGGATATACCCCGCGCAAATACCTCATACCCCCGTGAAGACACCCCTGCCCTATCCACTCCACGACCCCCACAATGCACCGTCGATCTTGCAATTAAACCGCCCGAAATATACCTTGAAACCCCAATCGCGTGCGAGATGTCGACGAAAAACGCGAATCCGCACGAAATCACACCAGACAAAGAAGATAAACCCAATTTTATTGAAGAACAAGATCATACAATACAAACCGAACACCCTAAACCCCGAAAAATGAAACTGGAAGTGGCTGAAGGCCGTTACACCGATTTTGATGAAGATTCCGCGAGTTATGGGATCTGTAGGGCAGAAAGGCGATCAGGAACGGTTGAGAAGAACACTTACCACGGTAGGAACGACCTCCCAACACCCCGAACCGTCCAGATCGAGGGGAAGAATGCGCCCAGTATCTCCAGCCCCAGCCGAAGCATCAAAAATAAAATCGTCGAATTATCGCGCGCTAATAGGCACGTCTTGAAGGCCTCGGGAACCGCTCCCGAACGGTCCAACAATCGACCGAAACCGCCGGAAACTGATCGCACAACGGATAAATCTTCGTCCAACCCACTTAGGCCAGCCACCGAAAAAGACCCGACCGAATCACCGCGCGCGAATAGACGCGAATTGAAGCCTTTGGAAACCGCTATCGAACGGTCCAGGAATCAGCCGAAACCGTCGAGGAACGACCGCGCAACGGACGCACCTTCGTCCAAGCACAAATCCATCATTCCCAAAACCCCACCGATATCTTCTAATCCAATAGGCCCTCGAAGCGACACCCCAACCGACCCGGAATCGGATATCCGTCGCGATTTTCGTGCCAGGAGGCCCCCAGAAGTCTATAGTCAGCCTATCAAGGAAGACTCACCTATCTTGGAGCCAGCATCTGAAGGAGTTGATTATCGGGATCCACGAGACATGCCTAGGGAAGATAGAGGGTTAGTAGGACATCTAGAAGGACCAACTCACCTATCTAGTATGGCCACAGAAGTTGAACCTCGAGGAAGCGCCCAAGAGGAATCAACAATCGCTCGGTCAGCATCCAAACGTCCAAATCGGGACATTTTGACTTCAACAAGAATTCACACTCGTTTTGACCACCTCAAGACAATTCAACAATACATTTTATTACTATATGAGGTATATCTACCTACTTACCAAGCTCAGACCCTTCGTTTCGCTTGAGGGGAAGTGTTGAGATAACAAGCTCACTCAGATTACTGACTTAGAATAATCTCCGCTTTACTGATTACATAAGCGTGTCCAGTTGTTACATTCGAGGATTGTTCCTCATACATCAATACATACACCATACATATCTAATAATATCTAATACCACCCCATCTGCCTCCTCCACTGCCAACATCACCTAGTCATGGCCTTTGCGAATTCACTACACAAACAATACCTTGGGACTCCTTCTGGTGCCGGTGGGTTGCGGCAAGCCTTTGATTTACTCAAACGAAAGGGCCTTGTCTCTCAATCAACGAAAGGACCATTCTGGCACCACCTCGACGAGGCAATAAAGCATATTAGCGATGCACACTTCCGAACATGTTGGTTAACCGCTTGTGGCATTAAATCACTCACTGTAAGGACACGCCTAATACACCCAAAAGGATGCGGCAGTCTCTCAAGTAGAATGAATAGAAAAGAAAAGAAAAGATATATGAATACGACTGAGCCTCAGCACACCGTTTATTAGACGGAAACCAAAGAGAATCGAATTAGCGTACATAATACAAGTGAAAAGCCTTAAGTACTTCTAGCGTATTTGGCAATAAAAGAGAAAGAAAACAAAGTAAAGTAATATCCTAAAGCATGCGTACTCCATGATGCAAAACCGCGGTTTGGCTTACATAATGGATCATGTGATGATCTGCGATAAGGATTTGAGAAAGATAAGATAAACCCCTGATAAGATATGATAAGTTCCGATAAGATAAGGGGATAAGATAAGATAAGATGAAAAGAACTTAGAAGAAAGCAAGAAGAAGAGCGAGTCGTGACACTCGCAGAGCTCAAGACTAAATCACCTGAGGATTTAAAGCGGCTTGCAGCAGACATTTATCGTCAATATGCCTCCCGAGACGGCATGGCAGAAATGGAGAACAAACCAACTGATGAAAGAGATGAGGTTCTTCAGCAGTGGACCATGTGGAATTGTGACGTTCTACCCTACCTCGAACTCCGAGACGCAATTAAGATTGGTGATGTTGGTCGGATGGAGGACTTATTACCAACATTACTATTTCGTTTCGCAGGGGGTGGAAATTCAAAATATGCAATTGAAATACTGGAGTTGTTGCAAGGTCTCTACCGGGAATGGCCAGATCTTGTCAAGTAAGTGATATATCCATTCCATTATCAAATTCCACTGAATAAACTTGCAGAGATTACGTTCGTAAATGGTGTTGGCTCATAAATAGGACTGGAAAACGCGATGGCAACCTTCCTATTGACCTTGGACAGGAGGAGAATATTGGGGATGTCAAGGTGAGCAGCTTCAGCGAACGGGTAGAATTCATCCTTTGAAACCTAGACCCATGCCGTGCTAGGTACATTACCATTCTATGGGGCCTGGTGCCACTATGGAGTACATGAAGAAAGTCTCACCGTCAATTCCGGGTCAGAGACGTGTTCAACGTCACATTGAACGGGAATTTAATACCCTTACTCGTGGTGCTCATCACGGCACACCAGACAAAGAATTAGATGTTGATATCCTCACCAAGAACTACATGGAATCTCACCTTCATACATATGTTGCTGGGCGAAAACACAAAATTTCCAGTAACAAAGCATCCGATGTTACTACCATTGGCGCAGTCAACCTTGAACGTTTGAAGACCATCGATGAGTGGTTTGAGCGACGGTCACATGGTCGCTCATCACAAGAAGATTGGGATGAACTTTTCAGCCACTCAGCGTAGAGTACAAATCATGTTGCATATAAAATACATACAGTGTTGCAACTACCGTTGTGGATCTCGAGTGTGATATATATTATCATATGTAGTATTAGGAGATAAACGTGGCGGGGATGACTGCATAGGAGTATGAGGTGACATGGACAGGGGATATGTGAGGTTTGGGATGTAGCATGGCGGCCATGAGGGGGATGGTATATAGTAGGGATTGACTGGGTATGTATGATTGTGATAGGGAAGTGGGAACTGTGGTTGAAAATGATGAGTGTGTTGGGTAGGCGATACTTCTTCCTGTCGGGGCATGCTAGGTACAACGTACTGTGTCACATCGATAGGGGGATGATTCAAAATGGATGAGTTGATGAGCGGTTGTCGGGGAACACGAGCGCGAGACGGTCGTGATGGTTTTGGTTGGGCCGCACGGATTTCTCGTGCACGCGCATTCTCCTCCTTCCGAGCCCTCTGCCGCTCTGCCGTTGCTCTCTTTTTCTCCTCGTTCCTCCTGGATTTTTCGGCCTCATGAGTGCGATGGTAGTTGGTATCATACTCACCAAGAATTTCGAGTAAGGCAGCTCCATGTTTTTTGGCATGGGTAGGGCTCCATCCAGTGGTCATGAGGTCGTCGACCGTGCGTAGTCGTGCTTTTGTTGCGATGGTGGTGAGAATGGTGTCAGGAAGTAGGCACTGCATTCCCCATGGCCGCTGTCTATAGTGCTCTGCCCATGTATTCCTACGCCATTCGGTCAATAGGGCTCGTGCGCCCTGTAGGTGAAGGTCCCGTCGGCCTGGGATTGCAACGGTGGCAATGGCAGATTGTGATTCCACCATCATACGCTTACCATTCATGTTTTCGACCTGTGAGGGGGACTCTGAGTCACTGTGAGGTGAGATCGGACGTTCTTGCGGTTCTGGTGGAAGGGCCTTGGCTGAGCGATGTAATAGAGGATGGCCTGGCGTGACTTTGGAAAGACAGTTATCGCAACATATACCGGTAGGTGCTAAGTTGAAGTTCAATGTTCAACGACGGTTGAGGTCACGTGATTATTCGATCCACTCACGATGCCGTGGAATCCCAACCGAGCCAAAGTATTGGTCGGCAACATCTCTTCGACATTCCTCTGTTGTGATCCATTCCCGTAGACCATCTTCAATCGATTTTCGGTAAGCTCGTGAATCTCCAATCTCATTTTTCGGTGACTTTATTTCTTGAAAAACACTTGGTTGTACAAGAAGGATTGCCCGAGCAGCAACTGCAGCACTCCGTCCCGCACGCCCAGCACGTTGCATCCAAATTGGCAATGTATTCGGAACCATGAACTGTACAACTTGTTCAATGTGGGGTAAGTCGCATCCCTACATTTATTAGCATCAATTCAGCGAGATTTAGGATTCAGAACTCGAATCAAACTCACCATTCCAGCGGCATCAGTTGTGAGCAAGATCTTGATTTCCCCCAATCGAAACTCACGGAGCACTCGACGCTTTGAGTTTTTGCTTCGACGTGAGTGATATACTGCTACTTGTTCCCCGAGCTCACTTGGTAAACGGTTGCATATCCATTTGCGGGCTTCCATGGCTAGACTAATGTCGTCGAAGAATACCATTGTCTGGGTGAGTCCTCCCCCACCTCCATCACATTCCCAGCCCGTCGGTATGAGGAAGTTCAACGCCTCCAGGTCTGACTTGCCTCCGCTCATGTCATGGACAAACCATGCAATGTTCGACCTATCCGTGCCAAGGTTTACATGGTAGGAATTATCCCGCCGAATGTGGACCGCAGATCGCACCTGCGCTAACACAAGTGGCGGGAGTGTAGCTGATGTCACCAGGAAAGGCACTTGCATTGGGACGAATGAACGCAGCGTCCCAAGTTCAGCATATATTGGTCGGAAGCTTTCTCCCCATTGAGAGATACAATGAGCCTCATCAATGACAAATGCGCAGATTTTTGATGCAAAAGCAGGTGAGCTGATAATTCGGCGGAATGCATCATGTTGCAGACACATATCCGGGGATGTGATAATGGCATTATACTTTCCGTCTTCAATCTCCTAATTCAATGTTAATTTCGATTACAAGTAAGTTTTAGTTTTTTCAAATGAATCACCTTGTGTAATCTTTTATTATAGGTCTCACCATTAACTGCAACGGCACTAATCCCCAACTTCTGAAATCTATTGGCCTATTTGCTGGATTTAGACCACCATCCGAACAGGTATGACATCTAACAACATACCTGGTCCTCTTCGAGAGCATTCAAAGGTGATATGATAACAATAACCTTCTCCACTTCTATGAACAGAGGCATCACAAAAGGGCTCGTTTTTCCTGCCCCAGTTCCTGCTATGACGGAACAATCAAGGCCCAGTAGTAACGCCTCGGCTACATCAACCTGCCACCCATAGGCCGACAACCCGGGATTCCGCCGCGAGAATTCAGAATGCAAGATGGAACGGGTTTGGGCAGAGTCATAGCCACGAGCGCCCCGAGCGCTATCGCGTGCATTCTGTAGTAATTGCTTATATTTTCGTATCTCTTTCTGGTGTTCTTCGGAGGGTGACATGTTTGATTGGTGAGATGGAGGGTAGTACGCGTTCACTTAGTATGGTAAAAGCGACCCGAAGCTTGGGCGGATCAGATAAACGGGGCTCGCATTTTGTCACGCTGTCACCGTCCCTACACTTTACGGTCGAATTGCACCAGACGTTATAGAGCAATATCATGCGCGGGAATTTTCACGATTTTTGCCTCCGACTACAAACTCCGCTGATTGATGTCATAGCGCTTGATCATTGCTCTACAACGGCGGGAACGAGACTAGGTCTTATCCTGTAGGAGCAGACGCTTAGTGGAATTGGCCCCAAACCGCAGGGAACTCCTTAGTTCCCGCAGACACCTTCTTGAAAGCCCCTGGTCCCAGTTTGATATCGGAACCAGTACAATCCTCGCAGGTATCAGCAATAATAATATCGGCGAATCTGAGCTGCGGTGAGGGTTTGTACAGGAGATAAAAGGGACTCGCACTGACTGAACGCTGTTATCAGGGAATTTCTGATTCACGACGATCACGGCCTGCCCACAGACGAAGCCGGGGATCGGGGGGTTATCAAAATATTGCTAAATCCAAGTCAATATCAATCGGACATCGGGCGTAGCATTTACCTTGGGAACTAGTGCGTATTGGCCTGATTCGATGTAGGAATCAGGAATTAAAACCTTGGAACAATGTTTCTGGGATGGGTTGTCAGACGATCGTCGGTATCGAATGTGGAGAGACACAATAGTACAGAGGCTTTTAGTCCTGCATGCTCAGTGACGTTCCCATATTCAGCGGCAGCAATGCCAATCAATGATGCGAGGATGATAGCTGAGAAACGCATGTCGGGAAGAGGCTGTTTGGTTTGGGATTGTGCTGCGAGGTGGCCTGGATTTATATCATCTCGTTGGCTCGGCAAATCTGAACCATTAGTAAGGTCAATTTAAGAAAGGCTTTGAAATACACGAATGGAGAAACTTTTTCACTGGCAACTTGGATGGTAATCAATGTTTAGCGGAGAGTGTTCATTAAGCGGCACAGCCAGCATGCAAGACAGCCGGTTAACACTTCCGCAGCTGCCCAGCTGCCTACATAAATTGGTGAATTTCGACGCGGGCATTTGGCGAGCCCTGAGGCCTGAGGGGCCACCGGTTGGGCGGTACTAGGGATGGCTGGTCGCATTACGCGGAAGCTAAATATCGGTAGTAGAGAAAAATAGGTCGACGGGGTTCCATTTTTTGAAACAATATCGTATGATCCAAGCCTTATCGTTACCACCAGAGAATTGTGTCATTATTTGTGCGGGGACTACATAGGGGTATTGCAGGGTATTGCCAAAGAAGGATCGATCGTGTTGTTTGCTGGCGCCATGGGAACCAAATATCACTGTGCTTAGGCAACGTCCCGGCAAACCAATAGTGGTGTCCTCGCAACCTCCATTCCGTTTTCTCCAATGGACGATGAAAGTGCTGAGATCGAGCTGGTACGATGCATAACGTATTCGCGGTAGTCGCTCCTAAACGCTTTGAACTAGCTCGAGCAGAATCTGAATAAAACACACCAAATTTCCAAACGCATGACTAGTAGGTTCCAGCAGGATACGCTTGTGACACGGCTCACCTGGTTAGCTAGCTATCCTTGACAATTTCGATACGCGCATTGCGAAGCTTGAGAAGTCTATCCTTCCTCTGTATACCTCTACGCAGGTCCTAAATCGGCGGGCCAACAGTGTGTCTTCGCATTGCCTATACTGACTAATTGTTTGATTTTCTTGCTCAGATATTGACAGCGTATTGCAGAAGATTGATGAAGTTGCTAGTAACCAAGAGGGATTGCTGTAGAAGAGGCGCTGATATTGAGGGGGTATGTCTATACCGTCCATTCATCGGAAGGTCTTGCTTACTGGTCACATTAACAGCCCCCAAGCGGGTCAATTGGATACATACAAGGACGCCCTTGCTCGCCTGAATGCCACCATCGCGTTTAATTCATCCGACCGTGCTTCGGTGGATACAGTATGATTATTTTCTTCGCGCCGTACGAGTCTAAGTGTCTTTGAGACAGGCTCGCCTGGTAGAAACTGGAGCCAAGAAACTCACGCAGCTTTACACCAAGCTTGTTGCTGAAGCCTCTTCCGGTGCTTCTGCGCCAGGCGCGGAGTTGGCCACCATATCCTTTCCACCGGAACTGCTATCGACCCTCAGGCCCTTGGTTGTATTTTTGCGCACAATGCCCCTTCCCTCCACCCATCCATCACATCCCGCCGCACCAGCTATAATGTCCACGCTCAAGGATGCTCAAAAAGGATACGCGGACATGCGTGGACATGGAGCCGGAAATGTCTAGAAGGCCAAGGCAAGAGGGTCCTTGATCGAGCTGATACGATTGATGCAATTGAAGCTGGGAAGGATTTTGGGAAATGGGTAGAATTGGTTTTGAATGTCATGGATGTGAGTCGTGATCCTCACCCTTCTTCATTCGTCCAACCTCCATTTAGGATGAATATAGACTTTTGGCGGATCTTTCACCTCTTGGAAATCAGGCATCCATCGCTTCATCATATGATGCGCTGTTAATACCAATTCTCAGCCTTTTCAGCTCGACCCTTACATCCCTCATCACCCTCATCAAAAAATCCCTGCATAAATACACATTCCTGGCCCTGTCAGCATATGATTCTTTGCTTTCAATCCAACCCCAGTGGGATAGTGTTTTATCTCGTCGTGGGTATGGGGACAGCAAAGAAATGAAAGACGGAATGCATTCCCTTCGCGCTGTCTGCTTGCGCAGCTTCCCAGAGTTTTTGGCGGATCTTAAGATGGCTTCTATGGGTAAAGGGGGAGAGCTAAGCACTAGCTTGGCTGAGTTTACTATCTCGGTGCGTGTTGTGGTATGCAATCAAACTCTCCTAACAATCGCTTCAGACAACGCTCTATTTGGAGAGGTTACCCGATGTAAAGAGCGCCGTTGGATCCGCCCTACTCACTCTTGGAGACGGAAACTGGAAGATGGGGGAGGGAGTGCAGGTAGGAAAGGCCTCCAAGGCAGGTGACGGGGACGAATCAGTATTAATAGAGCACTACGTTTGTGAGTCATTCTCGGGAGCATATCTCCGCACTTGATCGATGAATCCCCTAGATGATCTGGTGACAACGGTGGTCAATAGTCTGACCACCCTTTCTCGGACCTCCAGGCGGCCGGCATATGGGTCAATTTTTCTACTCAACAATGTCTCATATTTCCGCCAGCACATCCTCCTTCAACCAGCGAACAACGCCCTTCTAAATCTTCTCTCTAAACCCACTCAAGACCTCTTGGACTCCAATTATAGAACGGCCAAGGCGGGGTATTTTGACACAAATTTCTCGCCCCTCATGCAGGCCCTTGTTGACGATCCAAAAGAGAAATCAGGAAAGACGGCAACGAAGGAGAAGTTTAATCGATTCTATGAGCTGCTTGACGAGGTTTTGGAGCGACATCGGTCCTCTAAATTGCTGGAAGATGATCCTGCTGGGCGAGAGCTGATAGGTGCTGACATTATCAAGCTCATTGTGGCTTCCCTGGAAAAGTTCACGCAGAAACACCGCGAGAAGGAATTTAGCAAGAGTAAGTCCGGCCCTTAACCTTATGCTACTTTCTGATCAACCTTCGCATGATTGTTTATCATTAGATCCCTCTAAATGTGTGCTACTTTTCTTATTCTTGTCACCTGTCCCTAACGTATTTGGCTCCGATCAGATATCAAAATGTCCCCTGAGGCCGTACAGACTCAGCTGCAGAACATCTACAAATAAAGTACCACCGCTTAAGCCCACTAATAAACAAAGACCATGCTTCGTTGGCCACCTGATTCCCTTTGTATTGAAATATCACGATCCTATACTCTCTTATTCTATGCGGCCTTGTGTTGGGACGAGTGTGAAGATATGAAATCTTTGCCCGACTTGGCGTTCTCATCGCGCGGTCAGTGCCCGATAGTGAGTGTTCGGCTCCTGTGCTATCCTTGAAGTTTAAGAGGAAATTTCAACAGGTTTAGTCCCAGACAAAGATCACCCAGATCTAGTATACTCCCCCATGATACAGCTTATCACCGGCTCGAGATAGTCAAAATGGGCGAGAAGCATTGACATACCTTCCATATGGTGCCCGAAAAGAGATAATCTCATGAAGACGTGAAAATTTGAGGGCCATATTATCGCTGTCTCCCAAAGAAACTCTGAGTTTCCTGGGGCCAATCGGAAACCATTGAGCGATATTACCTGGAACACAACGGTATGACGAGTGCAAACGCTGGTTCGCCATAAACCAACGTGTTTGTAATTGTTCCGAATGCCACACTTGTTCTCACAATATCATGACGAACGGAGCACTAACTATAGCAGCCTACGATCCACCAAAACGGGCACTTGCCCCGGACCGCACATGACTGTCAAGAATCTTTCTTACTATTCAACGTTTCAAGCTGCCTACCGGGGTACCATACGATCCGCAAGTCGGCTTGTACCTCGCCTTCTGACTCCCCCTTCGTCACATTCCATGTGCAACGACCGTTGTTCCACCCGCCCAGCTGCACAGTGACGCGTTGACATGAGATCCCACAACCAAAAACGTCCTCGCGCATGCAACAACTGAATTTCGTTCTTGAATCTACTCAGCGAATCTCATATTGAATGTAGTGGCTACATAGCAATCACCCATTTGCCATCAAAACGATGGCGCTAGAGTATCAGCAGACTCCGCAACCAGCCTTGACTACCGTCTGAATGGTGGTGACACATGGTTTCAGAATCGGGGAACGGCCAGCCCGGAGCGGGAATCGACGGGCCCGTAACCGGTTAGGTACGACCGCGCACTCATGACAAGTCCAAGTTTTCGTCCAGGAAGCAATGCTCCGGGGCTGGGTTTGGAGAATTGTTAAGGCGTGTGCAATCCGGCGTTTTCTTATCTTTGCATTCTGCACTTACTTTTCCAGGGCAAATGATCTATTTATACGGTTCGAGAAAAGAGAGTTTGTAGTGATAATCGGCTACCGTGGATTCATGTGAGGAGGACCATAGATATTTATCCCATGTTTTTAACCATTATATTAGGTTTCCTCAGGTATTCCAAGGAGTACCCGGAAGAACTTCCGTGTGGTCCGTGTTTTTGAATCCTCCATGTGGAATAGCCTTACTTTCTATAGATCACATGCGTCAATTCCCCGAACTGATGAATTATCACCAGTCTATGTCTATTAATATCGCGACCAAACAGGTTCTTCGACGTGGTCACTCCATATGTTCGAAGTTATGGCAGCGGTTTATCTCTAAACTTATCAGAATCGCCCTTCACTTGGAGCACACCGGAGGTTTGATGATAATATTGGCTTCTTTGTTATCGTGCGTTGCTGGCACCTGGCGCACGATGCGTATTATTCAATGGATCACGATGTCCAGGTAAATCGTCGAATTTCAGCGTATAAATTGGAGCAGCTTTTATGATGAGCTATCAGGTCCTGCTTTCCGTAGCTTCCTAAACCCACTCCTATACCACCTGAAGACTAGCGTTGCTGCAGACTTGCAAAGATGGTGTCCTTCAACAAATTCTTCACATCTGTCTTCCTCGCTGTCGTCTACGCGTCTTCGGTGAGCGCCGCACCCTGGCCCGCCAGCACCAAATTCGGAACGCACCGAGTGAGGAATATCAGCCGCGACGTCCAAATCGAGACTTTCCACCCGGCGAGCACGTTCGAGGTAGGAATAACCCGCTCAATAATTCATGTTTTGACATGGCCATAGACCTTTGGTGAAGGTATCGATCACCCCTTGTCAAAAAGAGACGACCCCGACATCGAGGCGGCGGCTATCGCCTTTGTTGGATCGCACCTTGGTGTGGACGCGTCAACAGTCTCCTTCAAGTCTGGCTTTTCTGGTGAGGTCGCCAAGCACGCGTTCGTCCGGCAAACACACGTATGTATAAATATTCACGCGTTAAAGCCATGCAACTAATTTACCAATTAGGACGGCGTTCCGTTCGCCAACGCGGTCGCCAACGTTGCCTTTAACAATAACAACAAGGTTGTATCTTTCGGGTCTTCATTCGTTAAACCAAGTTTGTGAACCAATTGAATTGGACCCGCCAATTCTAATATTTTTGTAGCTTCTATCGCGTCCTCAACTCCAACCATTACTTTGGAGGCTGCGACGGCTACCGCTGAGGGGCTACTCTCCGGGAAATTCAACAACCATCCCGCCACGCTCGAGTTCTTTGCCAAAGAAGACGGCTCTGCGGCCTTGACCCATGTCATGCAAATCCAAAATGAAGAAACCGGGGCCTGGTTTGAGGCCTTCGTTGATGCCCACTCGGGAGAATTGTTGTCCGTGACCGATTTCGTGGCGAAGGCTTCGGTATGATTTTCATACCTCACGTAAAATACCTAGCCTCACCCTGTTCTAGTATCGAGTACTTCCCATCACCAAGGAGACTCTCACTCAGGATTCGAGGTCTTGACAGACCCTCAAGACACCACCGCATCTCCGAGCGGCTGGCATTCCACAGGTACAACAACCACAACGTGAGTATCCTACTTTGCTATTGAATAGCTTCCGACTAACCAGAATCATTCAGTACTACTTCGTATGTCTGCTCATTGAAATATGCATGCCTTTTATTAAATAGGAATCTAGGGGAAACAATGCTATTGCGTTCAAGGGGACTACGTCTTCACTCACCACGCAGTCGTCGAGTGGATTGAACTTCCTCTTTACTCAAAACCCAAGTCAAGCTCCCACTGCTGCTGCTAACCTCGATGCGGCACGGACCAACGCATTCTACATCGTAAATTCCGTTCATGACTTCACCTATCGGTCCGTTGTTTTTCACATTGACTGGTTGAGTCACCAATGCTAACCACCCCCTAATAGCTACGGCTTTACGGAGGTATGTAATTGCCATAAGGCAATTTTCCAGCGGTTCACCCTAGAGATACTAGGCTGCATTCAATTTCCAATCCAACAACTTTAACAAGGGTGGAAAAGGAGCTGACCAGGTTACCATCTCAGTCCAGAGCACAGCGGGAACTGATAACGCCGACTTTTCAACCCCCCCAGAGTATGTGTATTTCGTTTTCGTTGTAGGGCATACCTGACATACTTCTGTGCAGCGGCCAATCTGGAGCAATGAGTGCGTAAATGACGCTAAATCACCGGGTACTAATTATTGACATGCCTCGCAGGAATGTTCCTATGGGATCTTACCAACGTACGTTCTCATGTGTAACCTTTTATGTCCTCATTTCCAACTCTGCTTGTTCAGCCCGAACGCGATGGTGCTCTGGAGAACGATATCGTTGTACACGAGAACACGCACGGTGTTACGAACAGAATGACTGGCGGCGGAACAGGACGATGCCTGCAAACCACCGAGGCAGGAGGCATGGGAGAAGGCAAGTTTCCGCCCATAGGTCGATAATTACAAAACTAATGTGATGTCCAGGATGGTCGGATGCGATGGCCGGGTATGTTTGCTCCCGGATGCCGGATAATAAATGCCCAACTAACATACTTTAGCTGGACCGAGAAGACCTCTAGTGCTGTTCCAGACTATGTTATGGGACAATACGTCACGAATGATGCTGGTGGCATCCGTACTCACCCTTACTCGACCTCGGCGTAAGCAGCCCCCCCGGGTTTATAGAATGACACTAATCAACGTAACAATCACAGAACTGTAAACCCCCTCCGTTACTCGAGCGTCGCAGCTCTAAACGAGGTCCACAGTGAGCTTTTTTACAACGAATCTTAATAAAACGGGCTGTGACCATGCATCTAGACATCGGAGAGGTTTGGGCTAATATGTGCACAACGTCTATGCTGCATTGGTGGGCGCACACGGGTTCTCAACGACCGCGCGCACCAACCCAACTGGAACGGAGGGAAATATCGTTTTCCTCCATCTCTTCCTTGATGCTCTTGCGCTCCAACCCTGCAACCCCACCTGTAAGCGTACTGTTGATGATCTGATATTTTTTGGCATTGACTTCCTGCTCCAGTCACTTCCGCTCGCGACGCCTGGATCCAAGCTGACGCCAATCGCTACGCCGGTGCCAACAAGTGCACTTTGTGGAAGGCATTTGCCAGCCGTGGCCTCGGTGTTAATGCCGCCAACCACGTCGATAACACTGCCGTTCCTTCCGGGTGTTAGATATCAAAATGAGGAATTAGTTATTACCTTAAAGATACTACTATCCTTTGTATTATTATATTGGGATTCATAGGCAATTTATATCATTTATTACGACCCACGAGCGCGAACATCATGTTCTCACCCCAGACAAGTGCGGAGTTGATCTACTTCCCGCCAACTCGGGACGATGGTAAGGCGCCTCATTCTAACTGTGGCGCGCCTAGTCCCTCCCAATACTTTTCCCCATAGTCAAGGAATAGCTCTTCGCCCCGTGCAATATTCCGGTCTGAGGCAATGGAGTTATCCAAGTGTCAGCAACAGATAAACCGTCTACCTACTCGCCGTTAGGACAATCCGATGCTCGCCATTGACGTAGAGAACTTGAGTGTCACAAGTTAGCAACCACCTAGCCGGGGAGCGAGACGGCTGACCCGAGGCTTCGCAGTTGGGGTCCGCGTTGTGATTTAGATACCGCGTCACGTTCCCGGCTTTAATCGCGTCTATAACAAATTCCGAATTTAGGTCGAAGCAGTAGTTCATCCCCGTGTGTTGGTAGATTCTGGGGAGGGCAGATTTGGGTTTGAGCTTTATAGCGTCGGCGGGGAGAAACTCACTCGGGCGACATCTGCCATGCTGGAGCTAAAATTTCGCCGACGTACTCTGTCTCGTTATTAGAATATACTCATAGTTCGTGGGGGGCATCAACGCCCACCTCCCACTAGCGCGTCTTTGGTGATTTGGCGGCGCGCGAAAGCGCCTAGGCCATAAGCCCAGGGCGGATGACGAGTGCCTGCATAGCATCAGGCGGGCCCTCCCTCGGAGAAATAAAGATCACACTTCGTGTTTTCCCTGCTGCACACCTGTGTTCGTGCAACGGTGTTTGCGGACACGTTTTCCTGGGGGGGCGGAGTTGCTGACATAGTTCGGCCCCAGGAGACTCCCCCTGAAGAATGTTGATAATGGTACTCGGAATGAAACTTGACGACATACTGTGCGTCACATCGAACGCAGATCCCAGGTTCACACTCCCGCCCTGAACCCTTGCATGGACAAACTTGCGGGTCGGAACAGATCTTGGAACCCCTCTCGTGTCGACACTTGCAGCCCTTCCATCGAATCCCGCCTTGGGCTCAGAATAGGTTGATATGGTTAACGGTACAATAGCGCGGGCTTACATTCCAGAGTGCACTGACAGTTGCGTTCACAGTGCTGCGAATTGGCGTAGCATTCGCAGGTGGAATTCTGGTCGCATGCGCCAGCGTGGTTGCAGGGCATCACCCTTTCAATAAATAAATGAAGGAATGAATGGAGCGGCTGTGGAGACTACTGACGGTGTGAACCGCGGGGTCCCCTGGAAGGGACCATCGACTGATTGACAAAATCAGCGGTTGCGAGTGCTAGAGTTTTGCAATCGCGTACCAAATTTGGGCACAACGAGTGGCATATGGACGTCTTCGATCGACCGGTTTTCTACGACGGCATCATCAGAGATGATCCGCGATCGGTAGAAATACACCTTTAGAAATATAAGCATGGGGTACGCCGTTAAATGATAGACTACCACCTCCCAACATTGTTTGGCACAGATGACGGCCAGGTCGCACGGAAGCGAATCGGGCGCTAGGCTCAACACGCCCCTCAATATTTCTACCTCGTCCGCATCCCATAGTAGTCTTTCCTATGGGAGGTGAGCCATCACTTGTGAGTGGAATTGGAGGAGTCACGCACATCAAAGTCATCAGGTCGGTTCGGGGCAAGCCGAAAACATGAATCGCTACACGGATCACTGACGCTCTGCAGCAATTCCGCGCCAATCAGCCGAGGCACCAGCGGTTTGATGGGACGTATGGCTTTCCTACATAGAGCCCGTGACGCAAAGCATTTGGTGCGGGACATGGGGGGACTTACGATGCACCGCGCAGCGCATGTGCAGGCAATTCAAGGACGGGCAAAAGTGGGGGATAATGCTATTCACTTTCAAGAAAAGATTTGCAGTCTGCGGGGAGAAATCCCCCGGGAGCTCGGGTAAATCGGACACTGCGTAACCCGGCCAGTCTCTATGAGGGGCACTTGATTAAGGATATCTCATAACGGCTTGTGCCTACCGTTGGGATATATCCCAAATGAGCCCAGAGTTGTTTGACCTTCGAGACACGCGGAACAGCTCTAGGCTGTCAATCACCTCGAGGCTGAGCTGATGGATGTAATATAGTCGGCGAACAGCTTCAATTTCGATCATTTCACCTGACACAAGCGATGGCTGTTGAGGACACACAAACTCGAAATAGCACACACTCACGATCGGGGTCCAGGAAATCGCCTACCCAGTTCAAGTTTTTACCATAGGATTCCACATGATACATCAGCGGAAAGTCTGGATCGTCTGCGTATGGGATGAAACGAAGGTTTTCGGAATCCCACTCCTCCACTATCATGCTACGGGACGCGGGTGCGCAGCTTTCATACCGCGGATGGGGCTCGAAGGCTTGGACTTGTATAGTATGAGAAACGTTGAGGGTACGGGTCCTACTAGTTTCGTCACGGAAGTCACGACAGGTGAACGAGTCGGAGTTGGTGGTATGCACAGTGGGAATGACAGTGGCGGTGTCAGCGTCATTCAAGTTCAGCGAGGTTGGCAAATTGGCATCCGGGAGAGTCTCGAGTGAGTGTATGTCCTGGAGGCACGAGTCCTGAGCGATTGTAAAGTACTCTTTCCAGACCTCTGCGACGGTTTTGAGGGCAAGGTCTCTGTCGGACTGATGGCTCGGTGACGCCATTTTCTCACTGTTAATAGCTGGGGGCGTGTGTCATATCGATGTAACTCAGTAATAATAGGGCGTGGGACTTGTGGCATCCTGAGTCGGGGAAGCCCAAGCTCATGTATTGCTTATAATCCATCGTTCAACTCACAGCATCACGGAAACCACCCTTATTCCCTGCGGAATCGTTGTTGGAAAGGCATTCTACGCTTCAAACCGCGACTGTCGTTCGTTCCACGGCTCGGACCTACAGCTTTTAGGATGGCAGAACGGACGAATGCCAATATGCTCTTTGCGAATTTCAACCAGGATTTCTCGTAAGTTCTTACAAGATCTGGAATACGGTCCTGGGGCTGACTGCACCGACCAAGGTGTGTGTCCGTTGGCACCCGGAAAGGCTACAGCATCACCAATTGCGACCCCTTTGGCCGGGTCTATACTATGAGTGCGTGGAATGCTATCTGTGGGGCCAGGGTGATGTCTGAGATATGGACCAAGACGACGGGGCAAGGGGCATAGTTGAGATGCTGTTCTGCACTTCCCTCATTGCATTGGTCGGCGCAGCAGATCAGCCACAGTCGAGCCCGCGTAAACTGCAGATCGTGAACACCAAGGTGCGTTTGGCCGACCCGGATGCTGTCGCTTCGTTTGCTCACATGCAGAGCAGCGCCAATCCATGATATGCGAACTCTTGTTTCCCTCCTCCATTCTCGCCGTCAAGCTCAACCGCAAAACTCTGGTTATTGTCCTCGAGACGGAGATATACATTTACGACATCTCAAACATGCGTCTCCTGCACGTTATCGAAACAACATCAAACCCAGATGGTGTGCCTTACAATTCGACGACCGATTCACCTCCTTACATTCTATTCTAGCGATCTGTGCCCTCTCGCCCTCCGCGGATAGCTCATACCTTGCGTATCCCTCACCGGTTCCCTCCCCAACGGCTGCGCTTACAACACAGCCTACATCGGTTCCCCCCGCAGCATCTTCCAGCACCGCACCCCCGCAGTCGGGTGATGTCCTCCTCTTCTCCACCCGCTCACTTACTGTTGCCAATGTTATCCAAGCCCACAAAGCACCCATCTCTTTCCTCTCCATCAACTCAACCGGCACACTTCTCGCAACCGCATCGGACAAGGGGACTGTTATTCGTGTATGGAGTATTCCGGGAGCCGAAAAGTTGTATCAGTTCCGGCGTGGTACACGCGAGGCACGAATATATTCCATTAATTTCAATCTCGTTTCATCGCTTTTAGCCGTCAGCTCGGCGCACGAGACCGTCCACATATTTAAGCTCGGATCGCAGAAACCCTCATCCTCATCGTCCTCATCGTCCAAAGGGAACGACCCGCCGTCCAGTCCCCCTGAATCAATCGATAGTCGGCAGGGCGTGAGCGCCCTCGATGGTGGGTACGATGCGTTCTATGAGAAGAAGAAAGGGAGCGGGGTCTCGTACGTTCCTGCTTGCATCCGTTACACGGAGGAGTGACTGTCCCCCCATCCAGATCAATACTGCGAAGAAAGAGCCTGCAGATGACGAAAGGAATCACACACTCCGTGGGCGGTTATCTCCCGAGCACTTTGACGGAAATATGGGAGCCTTCCCGTGATTTCGCGTTTCTCAGATTGCCGACCACTGGCGCACGCTGCATTGTTGCACTAAGCGGGTGAGTCCGAGATCATCCACCAACGACGGGAAACGTGACGTGAAATTCCAGGACAATGCCCCAAGTCATGGTCATATCATCCGAGGGGTATTTCTATTCATACAGCATCGATTTAGAGAATGGGGGAGAGTGTTCACTCATGAAACAATACAGGTGGGCGTCCCGGTTTTTGATGGTTTCTACGGTTCTGCTCACACGGCCCTAGCCTGCTGGATTCTGTTGATGATGATGCAGCCAAGATCTAACAGAGGTGCATACTCTAAAGAACGTCGAGACTCTTTGCGTGGATGCGTATGTAGATATAGGACTCGGTTAATTAAATAGTTAATTGGTTAGAGTGCAATCTGATAAAGATCCGGTGACTCGGCAGCGGTGACTCTTCGTGATTCTGACAGTGACATGACTCCGTTTGGACACTACTTAAACTAAGATAAATAGCCCCCTGGCTCCCACTTTCAGCCAAAATACTCGCGTTTCCAAGTACAACTTTGGGCTTGAGGCGACTTCGCCCAGCCACAGGCTCACTCCACCGCCTCCTCGCGACTATGGCGCCCGGCTTTTCTCCTGAAGATTCAGACCTGATCACCCAGCTCCAAAATATCTCCAAAGCCTCCCCAAAGCTCATCAAATCGTCCCAGTATGCTGCCCCCGCCGACCCCAACATTTCTGTGAAAAGCTGGAAGATGAACGAGTTCAAATACTACGACGTACCATCCCCGTTTCCGACCCTTGCGCGCGGTTTGTTCACCACTGAACTCCACGAGGGGCCCGAGGACACCGCGGGGGGGACTAGGCATCGAATCGTCGCGCGTGGCTATGACAAGTTTTTCAATATCGGCGAGGTTCCGTGGACAACGGTATGTCGCTACCCTGTTCCTCTGGCCAGACCATCTCATCTGGTTGCAGTGGCCCTCAATTGAGGCGTATACCCGCGCCCCATATACGCTGTCGCTGAAGTCAAACGGGTGCATTATCTTTATCGCGGCGTTGACCCCGTCCAGGCTCCTCATCACCTCCAAACATTCCATCGGCCATGTGGCTGGATCCGCAATGAGCCACGCCGAAGCAGGCGAAGTATGGATACGCAAATACCTCAAGGACAAGGCAGATCGGAGGAGCAGCTCGCTGCTGTCTTGTGGGAAAAGAACTGGACGGCCATCGCGGAGGCAAGCGTCCGTTCCTGTTGTTCGACGCGTCTAATGAGATTCTCTAGCTCTGTGATGACTCGTTTGAGGAGCATGTTATCGGGTACCCGCCCGATAAAACTGGTCTCCACCTCCACGGCATCAACGACTGCTCGAAAGAATTCAAGACACATTCACAGGACACTGTCGATGCTTTTGCGGAGGAGTGGGGCTTTATCAAAACGCTATCGACGAGCATGGGGAGCGCCCAGGAGGTGCGGTCGTTCACGGACAAAATCGCCAAGACCGGCAAATGGAACGGCGAAGCCGTGGAGGGTTTTGTTGTGCGCACGCATGTATCCATCCCTCCCGTCGGCGGAACCGCAGCACAGACAGGGAAGGACGCGCCAAAGGCATCCCCATATGCGCCCGGTTCTTCGTTTTTCTTCAAGATCAAGTTTGACGAGCCATATATGATGTACCGGGACTGGCGCGAGGCCACCAAATCCATCATCACCAACAACGGGAGCACGAGCAAGGTGTCCAAAGGAAAGCTGAGGCGGCCGGAGACGCGTGTATATGTCAAGTGGGTGGCGAACGAGATCACGAAAGACCCGAAAGCGTTTGAAACGTTTAACAAGGGCAAAGGCATCATTGCGACAAGGGAGAGGTTCCTAGCATGGCTTGACACGGATGGGGGAAAGGGAGAGCTGAAATCCGTCAAGAGCGACACTGGTACGCCCGCTAACAACATCACGTTTGGGAAAACGATTATTGTTCCGATTGCAATTCCTGGTTGTGGTTCGTCGTGTTTATTACCTTTTTCCAGCAATTTTCTTATCGTCGCTTCGTCCATTATTCAGGTAAAACCACCGTATCCCTTGTCTTGTCAAACCTCTTTGGCTTTGGTCACACACAAAGCGACGACGTTCGCGTCAAGAAAGCCGCTCCTGCCTTCATCAAGAATGTCGCCAATTTGTTGAAAGAGCATAACGTGGTCATCGCCGACAAGTGAGTACCCTCGTTATTTCAAAGTACCACAGCTAAGTCGAAGCGCAGGAACAACCACCTTCGCATACACCGACAGTCATTACGCAGCGCGACCTCTACCTTCAACCCTCCCGTCCGCCTCCTTGCCCTCAACTGGTCCCTTGACAAACCACCCGCGACTGTCCACCGTATATGCGATGACCGTGTTGTTCGGCGCGGCGAAAACCACCAAACACTCCGGGCGGACCAGGAGACTAAAGTGCACGAAGAGGTCATCTGGAAATTCATCGCCGAAGCCGAGGAACTAGCCGAAAGCGAGGTCGATCAGGTCGTAGAGATGGAGTTGGAGGAAACGCTCGAGAAGCAGTGGCACGCGCAGTCGATGGATGCGTCAGGATTCTCCGGGTGAGAGGCCCAGCCAGGACCAAATCACACGCGCCATCGAGGCCACACAGGCGTATTCTGCCGAGGCCAGGAAATCGGACGACAAGAAGAAACCATTCGCGCCGCGGTATTTCGGCCTCTTGCCGGAAATAGACCTCGAGCTGACTCTGGGCAATACGTTCACGATTGGAAAGGGGATACCCGAGCAAGGGAAATTGCTCTGGGAGAAGCTGGCGGGTGCTGCGCGTGTCGCCAAGCGGCCCCATATCACCATCATCCACGCAAAGTCGATGGACACTGGGAAAGCGCTCTGGGATAGGTGCATGGCGTTGCACGGGATGCGGGCGCCCCCGGTCTTCCGAGCGCACCTCGGGCATGTCGTGTGGGACGACCGCGTCATGGCGATCACCGTGGAGAACCTGCAATCAGATGGCGGGGAGGGACAGGAAGGCGCCGCGTTTATGTCGAGCTTGCCCGAGGAGGTGCGGGAGAGGCTCCACGTCACTGTTGGCACGGCAGACAAGGAGATTCCTGCAGTCGAAGCGATGGCACTCGTGGAGAAGTGGAGGAAGGGAGAGCCGGTCCAGTCTTTTAAACTGGACGGTGGTACGATTGTGCAAGGGCGCATTAAGGGCTTATTTGGATAGGACATCCCACAAAAGACTCTCCGTTCTTTGCATGTAATTTTGGGGCTTGGTCATTCGCTAATAGATATGTATATGATTACAGCCTGGTGTGCACTACTAACAACCAGCGGGGACGGCAGAGGAGTCTCCATATGAGGCGGCGTTCACTCCCATCCCACGGCTGGCAAATGCGCGCCACAGCAAGCACTTGTTGGCACCAGCATACCGGTTCGCATCCGCTTGGATCCACGCATCTCTTGCATTGAGGACTGGGCGGAATATTCGTTAGACACGCAGGACAGGCAGGTCGTATTTGCATCAACTCACAGGTTGGGTTGCAGGGCTGGAGTGACAAAGCGTCGATGAAAAGGTGTAAGAACACGATGTTGCCTTCAGTCCCGCTGGGGTTGGTATGGGAGGTGGCGGACCAGCCGTGTGCAGCGACTAGGGAGGCGTAGACATTGTGAAGCATATTCGCCCAGATCTCTCCGATAGCTAGCAGCCCGAATTAGCAAAAAATTATATGGTAGGGCGCAAGGGTGGATAATACCGTGTACTTCGCGGTACGTGTTGAGGGACGAGTATCGTAGCGGGTTGGTAGCGCTGTAGAAAGAAATCAGTAGACTGGCCTGGAATTCGGGGAAGACATACCTGGAAGTCGAGTATGGGTATGCACGAACCCCCGTTGCGAAATTGGCAACGTACGGGCCCATGACGGTATCGGGCGTGGCGCTTGAAGTGTGCTCGACCCAGCTGTGAAACGCTATGAGACATCCCCCCGACGACGTGGGTTATACATACTCGGCCATGGCATCGGACCACCCTATTCAACCATCGGTGAGCACGGGAAGACGACACGAAATTCGGGCTACCTTCGCCCAAACCACCAGCTTCGGTAGTTTGTAAGCATGCGCCGGTGCCTCCACCCGTGAGCCTGTTGGTGAGGCCGTGCGTGTTCTCGTGTGTGACAATGTCATTCTCGAGCGCGCCATCGCGTTCAGGCTAGTCCCCGATGAGGGCTGGAGCATCCGATGATATCATCCACTTACCGAGGTGTAGTCCCATAGGTACATTCCTGCATGCATTTTTTAGAATTTTGCATCACGCGAGCGTTTAACGTTCAACGTACGCATTGCGCCAGATTGGCCGCTGGAATATCAACATGAGACGCTGCCAACTAGCTGATATGGAGATAGGCTTACTCTGGCGGAGTTGCAAAGTCCGCATTGTCAAGCCCGCACTGCTCTGAACGGAGATAGTGACTGGGTCGTTGCCGACCCCGCCTTTCCCAAAGTTGTTGCTTTGGAAATTGAAGGCGCTCTGATAAATGAAAAACCGCAACATGATCAGACGCGAACATCCTCAAACTGGCCGCTGTTACCTCGGTAAATCCATAGCTAAGAGCAATGGATGTTAGAAATGCGATTGTAGGGCAAAGAGAAGCATTTACCGATACGTGATGTCGTGAAGGGTATTGACGATATAGAAAGCGTTGGTGCGGGCTGCGTCCACATTCGCCGCCGTTGTGGGCGTCGTGGTCGGGTCCTGGGTGAAAAGGAAGTTGAGATTGGGCGACGACTGTGTCGTCAACGATGTACGGCTCCTTTGAACGCCATAGCGTTGTTTCCACTGGGTTAGGGCATATTTTTAGGGGATCAGATCAACAAATCATTTCTGGGACCCACTTTGTTGTTCTGCGAAAGAGTTAGCCAGTGATATATTTATGTATATAAAATCCACCGCACGTATAGTTTGTGTACCAGTCGAGTGCCATCCGAGTGGCGACGCAAGGGGATCTTGAGGGTCGGTGAGGACCTCAAACCCTTGCGTAAGAACCTCCTTCGTGATCGGGAGGACGCGATACTGAAGACTAGGTTAGGTCCCAAAATTAGTCGAAGCAAGCTAATCGCTTACCGAGGCTTTGGCAACAAAATCGGTTACGTGCACGAGCTCCCCCGAATGCGCGTCAACAAAGGCATCGTACCATGTCCTGCGTCTTCGTTGCGAATTTGGATCGCATGTGTCAAGACTACAGAGCCGTCGTCCTTTGCGAGATATTGAATTGATGTGGGGTGTTGTTGTGTTGCCCAGAAAGCACGGACTCGCCTTTTTTATGGCATCGTCGACTGGGACGGTGGGTGTCGACGAAGCGATTTGGGCTTCGGTTGGATTAGAAAATCAAAACATCCCCGAAAACCGAGCAACTTACTTGGCTTGACAAATGATGACCCGAATGCAACAACCTTTGGAGATTCAGTTCCCGCGTTCCGAAGACAAAATAAAAACTACCTTATTGTCGTTATTAAATGCGACATTAGCAACTGCGTTCACGAATGGAATCCCATTCTGCAATTGTTAGTCATTAACGCGCTTTTCATAAAGTAAAAAATCACAAACATGCGATTGCTTGATATAAACATGCTTAGCAGCTTGTCCGGCGAATGAGGACTTGAGCGCGATAGTGCTCGCGTCGACATTGAGTTTCGACTGCACAAACGCAGTCGCGGACTCCTCTATTGATGGGTTATCGCGTCTGGAGAGTGGGTGATCTATGCCGCCCCCAAATGTCTAGAATGTAACGGCTGTTAAACACTAGAGCATACAATTGTGCTGCCACGAACCTCATAGGTGGAACTAGGGTGGAAGGTTTCTAACTGTAAGCCTTCGCCGACGGTTCGTCTGTGGTGGGTGCTGTGTCTAGGTGCGGGTGGAGAAGGCACCGCAAGAGCACTGGACGCGTACGCGACAGCCAAGAAGACGGATATCAGTATTTTATTAAAAGACGTCATGTCTAGAGCAGGGGGAAAGCTATCATCCTGCTTTGCCCAAGGAATCTTGTCTTATATCCCAGCACCACCTTGGATTGCCAGCGAGTCAGCCAGAGCATTATCCCGACCGGAAAAAGTTGCACGTCGTGTGGTCCAAGCTAAACGCATGAGGCCACGGATGGTAGGGGCGTTCATTGTAGCAGGGAAACAAGAGCTGGGAGTCGAATTGCAATTGAGGAAGTTGGTGAGCTTCGACCATATGGAACGCGGACTAAAACTGGGATGTACCTATTTAATCGGCAGCCTTGACCATCTTTGTCGACGTGGCAATTCAGCGCACAAATCGGGTCACTAAGAGTTAAAATGCTGATCAACAACCACCACAGCGATCTAGGAGAAAATAGCATTTCCTCGCTCGGCCGCTAATCCAGGCAAAAAGTGGTATTTGGTATACCTGTCACTTTTGAACATCCAAGAGATTTCCCTCTAGGAGTGCATGATTGAGTATTAATATCAAGCCCCGAGTTCGTGACGAAATTGCGGCTCCGGCTTCCCGAGAACTACCATACGCAACCACTAAATTCCGAGCCGCCTGCTCGAAGAATCAAAATATCTGAGGTTCTGGGATAAAGATGGAACATTTAAATTTGAAAATGATCGCCGAACTTTATTAAAACTCCAGTATCCTACTTGAAGCGCCCGCACCCGCGATCGCGCTCGCCCCTATTCCCCGGATAGCATGACCAGAGACACATCAACTTGCGTCACCCGCTGCGAGCGAAAACCGCAAACCAGTGCCGCACCACGCAAATGGAAGCTGAGCACTGGGCTCGTATGCCAGGGTGCATGATCCCTGGCTAATATGACGTGGCACTGGCATTGAAAAACTGGATATCGAACGAGAGCCGATTGTCGACGTTTCGAAAGCTAAATCGATTGCACTGGGGAGACGGGGAAATAGTGTTTGCGCATGTTATATTTCAGGCCTTCTGACCTCTCACGAGTCGCTATCAACCACCGACTTTGATCAGAGTTTGACCCACTTGGTATCGGCAGTCGCCAGGCGCGGGGGGTTGTTAGATAGCGGATAGCATGCTATAGGACGGCAGTTCTTCCGAGTCGTCGTGAGGTCCGCCGGATATCCGCCCGACATGACCCTCAACCCGCCACGCCCACTCATTTCCTTCCTTCCACCGAAAATACTCCCCGCCAAAGTTGACCTCGAAATCACACACACCCTCGACGCCGATCGCGGCGAAAACATCGTACCGGATTCGGGGCATGTATATTCCTGTGAATGCAGATGGTAGACGGAGCCCGTTGTAGGTGTAAAACAATGACCCGGTCGCGAATTCGTATCCACATCCAATGGTGTCACCCGGGTTGATTCTGCTGATCGAGTCGGTATAGTCGCGCCCGCCATCGGGATCTTCAAAGAACTTTCGGAGGTCGTCCAGGTGAAGACCCGCACTCAGTCGATTCCAGCCTGGGAGCCGCCACGCAGGGTAAGGCCGACATGATGTGCCTATGGTTGTAAGCACGATGTCCATGGGCACATTTAAACTGGCGATACATACCAATTGCGATGATTCCATCCATCTGATGCACTAGGATCTCATAGTAGACCCCAATTTACCTTGTATATCATAGAGACCAGCCATTAGGGGCAAGTCGCTCAGAACGCAGACATCCTTGCATCCACTCCCAGATTGTACCCGGATAGTAGCGGGACCCCCTTTGACATCGTTATGTATATCCCGACAAAGCGGGGGGTGATTGGATACTCTAGACCCCATGCCTTGCATCCGAGCGCATTGATTTTATCGATGGCATACGATGGGAGTAGAATGGGCTGCTGGACAGGATATTCATGGCAGAATTTCTCTGCGGCCTCGTATTCTTCTTCAGGGGCTTCGTTCCACTTTCCATATATGTGCTGTTGGGGTTGAGACTGGTGAGATCTTCTGCCTGTCGTTCCACTCACAGATGTCTCGGGGGCTGCAGCCCACTCGGGGGGTTGGTCCTGCTTTGAGCTGGAAGCATGCTTGCTGCCCGACGCAGCGTGGTCTGACAGTTTCGTTTTGAGGATGGAAAAAGTGCATTCGAGTTGGCAAGAATTGGAGTGGGAATGATCGTTTATGTCAATTATAACGATTTTGGGCTTGGCACCGGATATGGTGTGTCTGGCCTGGGGGCGGTGTCACAGCACGCGAACCAAGACCTGACATCGACAGCTTTCGTTCGCCGCCACAACCAAGGCTCTGTATGACCATGGTGATACAACATAGCACTGTATGTCCTGTCCATCATCTAATGCCTGAGCAGCAGCTGCGCTGCCATTATTTTTGTTGTTACAGTAGGACATCCATGTACGCCTAGTTGATCAAGAATGGGTGGCAAATGCTCTACGTCTTTTTAGTACAGGGTGTTTACATGTATCGGACAAATTATTCTTTGGGAGAGACACCCCCGAAATCAGAATCCAAGTCCATGTCGAGCCGAGTCCGAGTCCATTGCTCGGGGCAACTCCACCACCTGGGGGTCAAACAAAGTGGCCAGAGACAAACCCCGGTCCCAATGGTGGCGCGAGAGGAAGTAACGCCCGACCCCCCTCACCCCCGGCTCGATATCCCGAGCGAGAGCGTGGCTGATTTTCGCCATGATATTTTCCATTTCCTGCTCAAGCAGGGTCAGTACCACGACATGCCCAACGTGAGCCGCAACGCACCGAGCACCATTCCAGAGAGGAGCTCTCGGGGCGGATGTAGCCCAATATGAGAATGCGGCACTCGAGTAAGAACTTGAGTCCGAACGAGGGCGCGAGGTGGGAGCATGCGCGAGTCAGCAATTTGCAGGCTTCGTTGTAGTGGGGAGTGAATCGGAGGTTTTTGAGGAGGTAAAATACGGAAGAGCGCATGGCTTGGGCGGTTATAACGTTCACCGCAAATAGGTCGCCAAGGATAGCCGTGACGGTAGTGAGTGGGATAGGAGGCGTTGCCCTGGCATATGCCTCGATACTGTCAATATCTTTCAAATAATCGATACCAGCGACGGTTTCGGCGTCGTCGTCGTCGTCGTCGTTAGTGTCGTCCGCCTCCTTCCTGGTGCTGAATTCGCGCTGGGACTATCATGAGGATCGAATAGTACAGTCTAGGGGAGATATCGTACCATCCACCACGATATGAACCGAGAAACCGCAATGTCAGCAACATGCCTCCGCAGCGCTTCGCATGCTGTTGAATCTCTCCAATCTAATTCCGACAGCATAAACCGCAGGAGCAACGCCGTCGTCCGTGTGTATTCGGGATTGGATGCCGCGAGCGAATACAGGTACTCCCCCATCTCCGTGGCAGAGTACTGCCCGCCGAGGAGTGAGGATACGAGGGAGCTCGCCTTTGCTTGCAGCTGTCGAGGGTGGCAAATGCTATAGCTGGTATGCTCCATTGGCTTGGATAATCGTTCCTGAGCAAAACGCCAGGTATTCTTTTATATCGTCTGTGCATGGGCCGCGTCGGTGAATCCCGCCTGGGTGGTGCGGTCCACAAGAGCGCTTTGACAATGGTCGCTGTGGCCGCAAAGCGGTTGCCACACGGCATGGGCCACAGCGGTTACAAAGGCCACTGCTCATCTGGTTTTTGGAGGTGGAAAAGCAGAATTTGGGTGGGGAAGGATAAGCTGCAGCCGGTCATATCGTGTGGGTGGAGTTGAACTGAAAATTGGGGGTCAACTGTACTAAACCATTGTGTGTCATTCGACAAAAGGTGGGTGGCTTACATACTTTGCGCTGGCATGAAGAACGGGGAAATTTCCAGTCTCTATGTCACTGTGGCTCAAGCTCAGCTTCAAAGCTTCACGTTTGAACCAAAACCTTGGGAAGCCTCAAGATCGAAGAGATAACAGCTGCGGACAATATTGAGTGTTGATCATTATTATATTCCAGGGGCACCGTCGTGTTCCCGATACCGCCGAGCTTGCCATTCTCCATCGATTCCGACATGGCCCATAGCCTCAGCCCCGAATGCACACCTCTCAAAATCGAGTACGACACCTGCTTCAACGCCTGGTTTGAAGGGTACCTAGAACCTGCCGTCTCCCTGTCGTCCGACACAGCACAGCGCGCGGCGTACTCCAAACAGAAAGCGGACGAGTTTCAGCAAAAGTGCGGCAAGGTCTGGGAGGCGTACCGGGAGTGTGTCCAGGTTCGGAGCTCTATTTCGCGTGTGTGATGTATTCGGGGCGCTGATGGCGTGATGCAGAAAGCAGTGAAGGAAAAGGGGCTGGACACGCTTGTGCAAGAAGCGAGAGATGAGCATCCCCTGACGGAGCCACCGCCCCCGCCAACAGCTACCCAGGATCGTTCATCGTAATAGACCTCCGAAATTTGAATACACTTTTCGCTCCAACCGGGGACGCGTCTCTCCATCCAAATGAGTGGTTGCTTTTTACCCAGCTGAGTTTTGTTCATGCAGGACCGTCTCCAGTCCGGCCAGCACGCACACACCCTTGAGAATTCCGCCGCATGATGGCCTGGTGTGGCTATGATACTAACTGTCTCCCCAGTGAACCTGTCCCGGTGCCCGAGATGCCCGCCGAGTCCCCTACACATCACTCAAGATTCCCAGCGTCTGGCTCTTTTTGTTTGCTTAAATCCGGGATTACAACCGTCCACCCAACATGTCCCCATACGTTTTCCCCCCCGAGATCATAGACACCATCCTCGACGCCCTCCACGCCGACCCCGACACGCTGAAAACCTGCATCCTAGTCTGCAAGGCGTGGCAACCGCGCTGTCGCCACCATCTTTTCCAAAGCGCGTGCTTGAACCTCGATCGCCCAGACCGCGTTGAGCCCTTTTTGGCCGAGCTGGATGCACCCCACTCATTCCTCGCCGCCCATGTCCGCAGCCTCTCCCTCCGCGGGGTCCCCCCGAAAGGCTTGGAGATCCACCGCCTCAGCGCGCTCCGGCACGTGGAATGTCTGGAGATGGGTCAGCTCATCTCTGCCGGTGTCTGGAAAAGGCCATCAGATGAGGACGGCTGGCTCCGCAGTTTCTCTCTTGTCAGGAAATTGCATCTAGACGCCGCTCCTGTCAATTTGCATGATTTCCTCGACGTCCTCCGCAGCCTTCCTTCCCTGCAAGTGCTGGTTTTGAATTTCCTCGCTTGGGGGGAGGCCGGCCGCCCGGAGCCGAAGACGGCCCCCATCGCCACCTGCATCCACACCCTGTGCCTCAAGACACACGCCTACGACTCCCTCCCCACCATTATCCGGCTCTTTGAGCACAGGGTCATGCCCAGGATATCAAATGTCCATCTGCAGGCGTTGACCCCTGCGACTGCTACCATATCCACCCAGCTCTTCAAAACGCTTGGTCTGGCCCTCCAGCACCTCACCATTTCGGCCTTTTACCTGACCAGGGGTACGTACCCGAGCGGCTAGAAGCTTGTTGCAACACCTGACAATTCGGTTGTAAAGGCGACGTCGAAAACCTCCTAGACTTGGGATCAAATCCCAATCTAAAGTCTATCCACTTCAAAGATCTCGCGCCCGCACCCATCTTCAAACTCAGCGGATTCAGCTGGACCATCGCCCTCTTGCAGACCGTGACCACGGCGACGGTCGTGCATCTCACATTTGAAATGTGGCTTCTGCCCAACGAAACGCTGGATGGTGTTGACTGGCCCCTGCTCAAGGCGGCCCTCGCCCGCCCGCAGTTCGCCCGGCTTCAGACGTTGTGCTTTGAGCTCCGGGCAAAACGCGACCACGTGCGTTGGTTGGAACAGCGTATCAGTTGGTATTTGAACGGGGCCGTCCAGCAGGGGGTACTCCGTTTCCCAACCTCGCCTAACGATTGCTCGTCTGGTTGTTGTTTCGACGACCCCTTTTGATAGATACGAGGTCGCGCTTGTAGTTAGATATGATGAGATAGTTGTATATGACCCGCTCGTGAATGGAGAACTGGTTGAAATGAATTTATGGCAAAGCAGAGAAACGAATAAAGACAAATTATAAGGAACGTCCGCAGAGTGGTATCCAAGGAGGACATGACATAATATCAAATCAGTGAGTCTAATTTTGAGAGGACCTCCAGTACGCCAGCGACGAGCTCGAACCCAAGGTCCTCATCGCCGCCGATACTCTCTTTCCTCACCTCCTGCACCAGCCCCAGCACGCTATCACGCCCACTGATGCCGCTGCCGCCCGTCCCAATCATTGCCGCCTGTCGCCTCCTGCCAGCCGCCGTGGCGCCTCCCGAGCCGGAGCCCCCTCCGAAAGGCCAGCACACAAACTCGGCCAATATCTCGTCGCACCTCTGGAACGCCGCCTCGCGCTCCTCGTAGGGAAGCCGCCCAAACGCATTATCCAACACGCTCGCGGTGTACGCGGTGCAAACCAGACAGACGGCGCGGATGGCGCGGCACTGGACGCCCTCCTTGTCGAGCGCGGCGGCGGGCAGCGCCGCGGTGGTCGAGTGAGCAGCGAGACGACGCGGGTGATGATGGACTCTTTCGTGCGCACGTCCGCGACGGGGTGGGTGGCCATGTCGAATAAGAGGAAATTCCGTTTTTCGGTGCGCAGGACGCCCTTGTCCACGAGCCCCTTTGCGAGGCGCTCCCGCACCTGCTTGAGCTGGAAGCCGATTTTCATGACGTTCCATGTTTCGCCTGTGCCGAGTGTTAGGCTTGGGTGACAAAGAGGGGGGGGGAGGGGGAAAGAAACGAACCGCTTAGGAGGTCGATCCAGCTCCCGACTGCCATCTTCTCGGTCGCCTCCTGGGCCTTCATCATTTTGAGGGTCTCGTCGAGGATGGTTTCCCCCGTCTGCTTTTCGTCGATGACCTCGACGAGCCGCTCCGACACGGCACTCCTGCGCCTGTTTGGGTCCTTGACGAGCGCTATCCGCCGCCGCAGTGCCAGCTCAATGAGTATACACCCCCGGAGGGCATACGAGATGTTGTCGTTCCAAAAAGATAAATAGCCCTGCGCATGATCTGTAGCTATAACAGTGGAGCCGAGCGAGCCAGCGCACCTGTTTATCCTTGATGCCCAACAACAGCACCTCCTCCATAATCGTCAGTTTCGGCATACGGCCCCCACGCAGCCCAGCGCCACCGCCTGCATCGGCGTCGCCCTCGTTCAGATCGCGGGGGTCGTAGGCGATCTTGTTTCCGCCCTCGAATGCGGACCCCGCGTGCAAGGCTCCGTTGGGTTGCTGGGCTCGTTGAGCGAGGACGAGGGTGTGGGTGAGTCGGAGCCTGCGACACGTCGCCTGGAAAGACCGCCGCCGGAGGACATGTTGAAGAACGGAGAAAGAGACAAATAATGTTGGTGGTATTTGCAAATGGCTGCGGTGTGGCTGTGCTAGTGTTCCTTTGCTGACGATGCTCGCTTACGCACCACCGGTGATGATTTCATGGCTCAGTTTGACAAGACATATGGTCTTGACCCACTCGAATCGCTACACACGAAGGAGTGGATAGGAATAGTCGGGGATGGCATAGTACGCAATTAATACATGTACAGGTCCGCCGCCCGAATGAACATGTTGCTTGGCCCAGCTACATAAATGGTTGGGTAGGGTACTTGCTGCATTCAAGACATGTCTGATCAACTCATCCAGCATGGACCACACGAAGCTGGCAAGTCGGAGGAAATGGGAATAGTCAAGTGCGCAGGCTTGAGTGTAACACGGGGGATCGGCGTTCGGTTGCTTGAAAAGCGAAAAGCCAGACGCCTCTTGGAGGCTTGGACACATCCAGATCTCCGATTTCGGTTACTGGCATAGTCAATCTCGTAGAAAAACGTATCTCCCATAGCTCCCGTACAAGCCTAAGCACGGCGCCCGAATGAACATGTTGCTTGGCCTAGCTACATAAACGGTTGGACTAGGGCACCTGCTGCGTTTTTTTTTCAAAAGTTTTAGCTACCCACAGTTGAATTACCCTGTGCGCGAATACGACGCACGCGAGTCCGACTGGCCGGACACTAGAAAATGCAACCATCGACTTTGAGTGATGATAGATATGCGTGTGTTGTACCTGCATCGCTAGAGCCGACCATGAAAGATAAGGACCTCCTGATAGCAGAATCGGCCTCAGGGCCGACCCATCCGCGTCCCAGAGTAAGCCCCTGTGGCTCTCCATGACAGGCTTAAATCTAATTCTGCTTAACACTCATTGGTTTCAGGTTCAGAGCTGCCATCAATTAACTGTCTCGGGATCGGTCGACACAAGTGCATGAAAATTTGTCGACGGCTGAGCGCGTGTCTTAGCTCCTTGGTGATAACGTTATATGTGGACATCAAATCATTCGCGTGCGAACGCTGGCGCAAAAGTGGGAGTTTATTGGGGGCATTAGGCTAAAAAAGGTCCCCGTCGTCCCCGGGTGCCACTGCCGACAAAGGCCAAGAAGTTCTCTCCAGGGAGGACCGGCCAGCATCCTATGTAAGACCGGGCGTCGCAGCCGCTGCGTTCTTTTCCCCCATCTTCTTGTGTCGCGGGATCCCCAGCTCCCGTCCTCATCGGCATCTATCGCCTCACTTGCCCCATATATTGCTACTTGGGATACTCTAATCACCTATCCCGTGGACTCTCAGCGCAGGTGTGTGGCTATCTTTAGCTATTTTCTCTCGCAGTGCCGATTTCTGACCTTTTCTGACTTTCCATCAAGTTCCAAGTGCATGATCGATCACCGCTCCATACATATAACGCCCATCAACAACCGTCCGCCATACGTTTTGTTTCCCGCTTTCTTCTCGACCTCTATGGGTGGATTCGAGCCTGATCCTTTGGCCCATGTTACCCTCCCCCCGCCTGGGGAGACACCGGACCAGAAAGCGGCCCGCGAGCGCCGCGAAGTTGATGCACAGCGTGTGAGCGACAGGATAGACGAGGAGATCAAGCTCGAGCGCGCAGCAATGAGGAAACGGCGGGGAGTGGTCAAGCTGTTGTTGCTGGGACAGTCGGAGAGTGGCAAGTGTGCATTCATGTCCTTTGTTGGTGTCTGACTCACTGGTCGTCAAGGCAAATCAACGACATTAAAAAGTACGAATCTTCTCTTGTGCGGGGTTTGGGCTCACAGGACTACAATGCACAGATTTCAGGATGAATATGCCCGTACGGCATGGAAGAAGGAGCGCGCCTCATGGCGATCGGTCATTCAGCTCAACCTAATCAGGTCCATTATCACCATCGTCGAAACCCTCCAAGCGGAAATGGACCATCGGCCCTTTTCCCCTTCATCTCCATCACCCATGCCCCAAAATTACCCCTATCTCAACGCCTCTGCCTCGACATCCTCTTCGTCATCCCTTGACGTCACCGATTCACTGGCGCTGTCCGCACGTAAACCCCATGGGGTGACACCCCTGCTTACCGATAAACACCAGCTTCTCAAGCTGCGTTTGGGACCCCTCCGCCGGGTCGAGAAGACCTCAAGAGACGGCTTGGGGCCGGGGCTGAAGAGGTCGTTCTGCCTGAAGGAATGGATTCCCAGCCCCCCTCCCCCACGACGCTGGGCGCCGGACGTCGCGGCGAGTTTGGTGTCCGGGGCTGGAACGATGTCTCAAGAATACGGAACGACTTTATGCGAGCAGTGCTGGCCATGGCGATGGCGACGAGGACTGGGATGATGCGACAGACGTGATTGCGAGCTGTCGGGAGGACATGATGGCGCTCTGGATGGACGAAGCCGTAAGGGCAGTGTTGAAAATAAGGGGGATGAGGCTCGAGGATTCCGCCGGCTTGTATGTCCCTTTCCCGCATTCGGCCCTGATGCATTGGTTCGTGTGCTAAAATGTGCGCAGCTTCTTGAACGACCTGGAGCGGATAGCAACACGGAATTACGAGCCATCCGATGACGATGTTGTGCGCGCAAGGTTGCGCACTTTTGCTGTCCAAGAGCACAAGATTCGATTTGAGAACGAGTCTTCTCTTCTAAATTGTCAGTTCTTCTCTTTCGTGTCTTTTCTGGCTCATATGGTGTTGTAGCCATTGGACTTGCCCACGATTTTGGCAAGGAATGGACTATCTATGATGTGGGAGGGGCGCGCACTATGGTAACTCGCCCAATTTTCAAGCCTACTCCTGTCTAAAATCACACTCCAGAGACATGCATGGCTACCTACTTTGACGATGTCAATGCCATTATTTTCCGTACGTCAACCCCCGCACTCTAAAAAAACAACAGCCAAATTTAACTCTCACACGTCCAGTCGCCCGTCTGTCCACTTTACTCCAACTCATGCCACTAAACTCAGTCCTCCCCCAGCCATATCATGTTTCGACGAGCGCCTCCTGGAAGACCCGCGCGTCAACCGGCTGGAGGACTCCCTCCTCCTCTGGCGCGCGGTGTGCTCCTCCAAGCTCCTGTCGCAGGCCACCATGATCCTGTTCCTCAACAAATGCGACCTCCTCAAACGCAAGCTCAAAGCGGGTGTCCGTGTCCGCGATCATCTCCCGAGCTACGGGGACAGGTCAAACGAAGCAGCCGTTGTCATCAAGTGTACGTGTCTCACCCTGGCGGTTGGGATGGGGGTGCGCTGACGGGCCTGCATCAGATTTGAAGGAAAAGTTTAAAGACATCCTGAAACACTGCTCACCCGAGCCTCGCGTCAGCTACTTTTACGCCACCTCGGTTACGGTATGTTCTAATCTTGCACACGCAAGACACGCGTGGTATCTGATCTGATGGTGCCAACCAGGACACCAAGGCCACAGCCACCACGCTTAAGACTGGTATGACTCACCCGGATATTGCCGTTGATGGTTTACCTGATGTCATGAACCTTGTAGTGCGGGACAGCATCCTTCGTGAACACCTCAAGCATGCCGATTTCGTCTGATTCCGCAGACGCAGCCCCAAGTACCCACATCTTGAGACGGATTTATTGTGCTGACATTTAAGAGTGAGTGGGTGTTTGTATATTTATTGGGATAGGGGATACTAGCTTGGGCATGTGTGTAACACGATTCCCAGAGCTCTGGTGTGGGTAGTATGTTTACATTACAGGGCATGTGTTATTATGCCAGAGTTCCACGATGTGCTATTGCATCTGTGAATGATATTAATCTAGTTGTGGTTACACGTCGAGTGTTTCAGGATTTGATCTTTAGCACCGAATGTTGGAGAATAGAATCAAGATTGTAACAAGACATCGAATGTTCCAGCGATGAATCTTCCATTGAACCCAAACCAATAATTTTACAGGAATAACAATACCCAATCGAATAGATGTGTATATTTTAGGTGCTCCGTGGACGCATCACAGCGTGGATCGGGCGCGCGGCTTCCATTGCCCAACAAATGATACCATGGCAGTGCAATACTCTCCACTGGGATCTTTTTCGAATCCGGGGCGGCAGGAATCTGGACCAACACGAATCAGGGGAAAATATACATACACCGATCACGGAGGACTCACCAATAGCGCATTTACCGGACGAGCATCGGACGGAATCCACATGCGGAATGCTGCTGCAGTCCCGACCGCCGTCTCCGCTCGGCTTCCCGTTTTGCGAGAACCCCACGCACCCGCCGCAGGATCTAGACAAAGCTACATTAGTGATGTGAATCGCTCCTATGAAGCCTGCCTACTCAAGGTCGTGCGCGACATCAACACACTCGTAGCCGCTCAGGACCGCCGTGCCGTGCCCCGACACGGCTGTGCTTTTGTAGATCGGGCAGTGCCTTTGCGTCCGTCGCGGGCACGGCTGGCGACGGGGGCTGTTCCGCCGCGTGAGGCCGTGGGTAGAAAGGAGGCCCTGGAGGACGGCTGGGGCACAGCAGGGTTAGCCGAGCTGGGGGTGTCAGTTGGGGCGGGACGAACGGCAGATGTCTGTGGCAGGGTTCTGGATGCATGATGTTGCGGGGGTGCCGGAGAGGATCCCGGGAGTCGCGGAGCAACGGGAGTCGTCATTCGATCCGGGCGGGGAGTAAGGGCGAGACGCTGGACAGCTAGAGGCGAGGGGAGTCAGAGCGGGGCGGTTTGTAATAGGTTTTGAAGACATACGCCTGGCAGGATGTACTACCCTGGCTCGCCTGGAAGTTGATGTTATTAGTCACAAGGAAAAAAAAACAGCAATTGCAGGCATACAGTAGAGTACCCAGCGCAGCACAAACAACAGCGTGTGGCTGCGTTAATATTGTTGAAGGTTCCAGCCACACACGGGAGGCAATGGTCGGCCCCAGGAAGGAGGGCAAAGGTTCCAGGTGCGCATGGAGTCTCTGTGGTGCCTCCTGTACCTTGAACAAAGTATCCCGGCCGCGCGGGCATGCAAAGCCTCGCTCCGTTAGCTATAATGCGAGCTTAGTTTAGGTTTACACGATGACGCTCAATGTTGTTTACCATTTGAATATGTGCCCGGAGGGCAGGGGGAACAGGGAGTGTTTCCGGTAAACGACCGCGTGCCAGGAGTACACTGCGCACGCTTTTGGGGGTTCAAGAGGCCCGAAACCGACCTCCTGTCGGGAGGTGGCGTACTAGTGGCATTGACTCCTGAATAGATCATCAACACGAGGGCGATATAAACGGCCAACATCATGATGTGCACGAGGGGTTAGGGGAGATACAGGAGCAGGAGTGGTCCTTGTCTCCTGGCTTTTGAAGGCTGGATTATCGAAAAATCTGCGGCCGCATTCCGGACATGGGTTCTCCCTGCCAGGGAGGAAGAATACTTTCTGCAGCCCCTCGTTTTCTCCAGGCGTTCGTACGTAAAGGCGTCGGGCGCTGATACGGCAGAGGTTGCTTGTAGGGGACCTGGCGCCAGGTTCGGTACTCACATTGTTACACACGTGGGATCGTCTGCTTCGATCAATGGACATTCTTGCCAAGAGAGAGGGCCTATGTCCAGGTCTGGTGCGCCAACCGCGGATGTTTCCAATATGTTGTACCGGGAATTTCTGGGTAGGTACTCAAGGGGAGAGTGCTCGTGGTAGAATCTCGTCACTGAAGGCCGAGATTTTTGGAATATTAATATTGTGACTCGCCAGAGAGCTTCGAGACCGTTTAGTAACCTGGTTTCCAGCTGACCTCGTGTTCTTCCGCAAGACGTCTTCCATCGGGTGATCCTAATATATTTATAGAATGCCAAGAATGCGGCATGGGCTGATCAGTATACCGCATGCACGTGGCTGATTCAACTTGCTCACCGCCTGAATGATACCTATCCCTCTCACTGTTCCAAGCGATGCGCTCAAACGGTCCTTTCCCGAAGAATTGCGTTTGTGAGACGGGGCAAAGGAATATCAGAGGCGGAATATAGAAGATGATGTTTCAAATACGAAACAGATAAAAAAGCTCATTACATAGTACGCCCACAATTGGCGCAGGCGATATACATAGGTCCATGTTTGGGCGGACGCTTGCGAAGGGCGCTCGTGCCGAGGGACCAGCCCGACTCTCCAATGGAATCCCTTTCCTCCTGCAAGAGGTGAGGATAATTTCTGCAGAGCGATGGGCCTGACGACGACTTGCGTGGATTCCGCCGGCCCAGGTTTAGTCCATTTCCCAGGTGAGGGGATTAAAGTGACTGAGCCCAAGCGAGTCTCGTGTTACGGGATCATCCCTATCCAGAATCGAGGCAAGGGATACAGCGCTTCGCGTTATTAGGATCTACTTCCTGGGTGGGTGGCTTCTGTTGGCAGCACAAACCGGTAAAAAATATCTCTCCTAAGGCCAATTTTCGGCATTTCCCCCCTGGTACCATAATCCATTTTGCTACGGGAAAAACATTATGTATCATGGCTGTCGACTTGCGAGCCTGTATGTCGCGTAAGTAATCTTTGAAACTGCCGATAAAAGGACGTCAGATTCGGAAAGACACAGAGATTAATGGATCCTAAAGGAGACAATCAAGGAGTAATCATTAGAATCCCGTCGCTGAAATTTTCGGAACATCATAATTACCCCATGTCTAGTACCCCAACTCCAGTCAGGGACATCCAGCCGCCGTGTTATCGTGATCAATGGATGGAAATTGTGTGGG
Organism: Infundibulicybe gibba; assembly: GCA_015501065.1. Taxonomy (NCBI): domain Eukaryota; kingdom Fungi; phylum Basidiomycota; class Agaricomycetes; order Agaricales; family Omphalinaceae; genus Infundibulicybe; species Infundibulicybe gibba. The sequence goes on along the minus strand of JADNYI010000030.1, from coordinate 51,178 downwards.
AAGATTACGGGGATACTATGCCGGAAGGCTTTGAACTTGATCGCTATCGAGTACTTGCTTGTTCCAAATGATAGACCTATCCCTCCTCTCACTGTTCCCAGCAACGTATGCTCAAACGGTCCTTTCCCGAAGACGTACGTTTACAACATGGGGTATGGGAATGTCAGAGGAGGAATATCGGCAACGTGATGTAGATTGCGATGTCTTTGAGCATGCAAGGACGGAAAACTTATTACATGGTATGTCCATCCGACTGGCATAGGCAATGTACATCGGCATGTTTGAGCGAACAATTTGAAGGGTGCTCGCACCGAGGGACCAGCCCGACTCAATGGACTTTCTTTGCTCCTGCAAGACGTGAGAATAACTTCTGCAGAGCGCTAGGGGAGTTTGACGACGACTTTCATAGATTTCGCCGACCAGGCTTAGTCCATTTCCCAGGTAAAGGGAGTGAGGCGGCTGAACCCAAGCGAGTCTCGTGCTACGGGATTGCTTCTGTGTTTACCCCTATCCAGAACCGAGGCAAGGGATACGGGAAACACATGATGAGGCTGTTGCACTGGGTCCTGGCCCCATCGTCCGCACTCGCGGTGGAGGATTTTCCCAAAGAATGGGGAGCTCCTCCCCCAAGGGTGGAGGGGGCAGGGGACGCCATGTTCTCGATGCTTTGGAGCGATGTGGGGAAAAACTTTTATTCGACGTGCGGGCCAGTGGGTAATACTGGCGGGTGGACGGTATCGGAGGCGACTTCGACCAGCTTCGACCTCAGTAGGGTTGACTTGGAGTCGAACGCGACGAAGCACGACTCGTGGCTCTGGTTGAACGAAACAGCATTGTTGAAAGCTTGGGAGAAGGATGCGGAGAGAACCCAGGTGGAAGTGAAGTCAAGGGCGTTGACTGGGGATCGGAAAATATCCTTCAGTATCTTACCAACTGAGGGCGTCGCCGCTTACCAGCACCGGAGGGACATGTTCCTCGTAAAGCGGGCCTTGCCGGATGCCGTCCACTGGGGAATCATCAAGACAAATGATATGGAAGGCGTAACGCCGGTATCCCCAGAAGTGGGAAATATCACGTTCGACGAAACGACGATATTCGCGAGCTGGATAATAGAAGTTCGCCCCCCCGGTCCGAGGACGCTTCTCATCACGCGTCTACGGGCAAATGCAGAGGCGTTCAAGGACATAATCGGGACGTTAACAACACTTGCGCGGAATAACGGGGTGGAGAAGATCGAAGTGTGGAATTTGCCCCATGATTTGAGGATACGCGCGGAGGCGCTCGGTGGACATAGTTACGAACGAGATATTCGCTTGCCTGTGTTCAAATGGTATGGTCCCGAGGCAGCCAGTGACCTTGTTTGGGTATCTAATGAAAGGTCAGTCCTGGGTTTAGACACCCACTGGCAGCATTAATATAATCGTACCGATGACTGATCTGTGAACAGATTTTGTTGGTGTTAGGCGCTTCGCATTGTTGAAATTGAGTTCTGGGTAGATTGGGTTCTATTAACAGCATGGACTAGCTCCTAGAGCCAATTTTTCCCCTGGTACCATTTTACCAAGAGAGAAAATACGATAGACAGACAACTGCACGCGCGTTCGGCGGGTCCAAGAACACTTTTCATTACGCATCCATGTGCAAATACGTGAGCGTTCAAGGCATTAACTAAGACGTTGGAATCGTTTGCGCGGACAACGGGATGGAGAAAATCTGCCCCACGATTTGAGGAAATGGGCAGGGACGTTCGGCGGAAATAGCTACGAACGAGATGATTGGCACTTGCTTGTATTTAAATGGTAGGTCCTGGGGCAGCCAGTAGTGGGATTTAGATATTTAATGGAAGGTCAATCCTATGTTTGGACGGCCCCAGCAATAGTGCCGATGAATGTTAACAGTGAACAGGTATTGTTGGTGTTAGACGATTCGCACTATTTCCCGAGTGGGGTGGGTTCCATCTTCGCCGTGGACGTCCAGGCGGCCGTACTTTCAGTCCTGGAGGAAACCTACGAGTTTCATGTCTAAAATTAGGATGATAGAAGAGTATTGCAAAATGGTGTTGGTAACCATGCAGCAACACGATTGTTTGTTTTCGTTGTCGCACCTCCTGGCCCTGCAATCTACATTTGTCTTCCATTCCATTTACACATGGGCGTTACTCGTCGCACAAGAACGGCACTGGTCATCCAAGGCAGGGGCCCAACACGCCCAGAATACATGGAACTCGACGGTTAGACCAGAGTTCCTTCCCTGATGCCTTTACAACCATATCCGGATCCTCAAGCAGGTTAGAAATAACGGGGAAGTGTTGGAAAGCATCAGGAGGAACGCAAAGGCGGAGGAGAGATGATGAATAGGCTTGTGGTAAAAGTATTTTGCGCATAGCTCCTTAATCTAATGCTCATATCATTTCACCGCTGTCCTTAGCGCCGGGGTGTGATATGTTGAATTTAACAGCGCAGTCCGACCTTAAGTTAAAAGGTTTCTGCTAGCATCTCCCCCTTCGGCCCACAGACACCTTCACCTGGTCGTCCCAACATATTTTGCTAATCGTGCCGCTCTCCCGAAATGCGGGGGGTTGAGTACCGCTCTTGTTCGGGGAAGTCAAATGGGATGAGAGAACACATGAGGTTATAGCCTTATAGGTATCGGGGTGGGATAACTCTCGTACCAATCACCAGCCGCACCCTCACCCAACTGGAACACCACATGGATCACTAAGTTGGGGTCGAGTATTGGATACCTCTCAAGTTTCATTACTGTTTCCCAAACTCGACTTGAACCAGCATCTAAGGTCGATTGAAGAAAATTGTTCAATGTTCCAAGACGAAAGAGTTTGAAAAGACACAAGCAGCATTATAAGTAGATTCTTGCATGCGAAATAATTATGATTATAAATCCCAGCCCCGCAGCACAATTAATATAGTCTGCGCCACCCGATATTGAGTTGATGACAACCATTGACGACAACACTAAAGGCTTAAGCAGATCAGAAAATTTATCAAGCCCCGTGCTACATCCATGAGCGTCGCAGTAAGTGTTCGAACTTCTCAGACACAGAACATGCCTCAAATCTTTTATGCGAGATCTCATCAACATTTTTTCCACTCCGAATGCCACTCCTAGACCCGCGAAGTGGTCGCAATGCTGAGTGCTACCAATATTCAAATCCAGGGCAAGATAGCTGTACAATCTGTGGAAATCTGGCACAGATATCATCAATTGGAAACCCTGCTTCATAGTCTATAAATTGCGTGCCGGCAGGAGGTATCCACCCATTACAAAATGCCGCCCTTCCGCGTATTCCTTTGTCGCATTCTCCTCGCGATTGCCTGCCCGTTGGTGTCCGGTAGATCTCGAATTCCCTACCCATTGGCGTTTGATGAATCTCTTATCACGCCGTCAAAATATACCACTGGCAAGCATCCGAGTCACCCATTGGCTTCCGATGAATCTCTTATTGGACCGTCAAAATATGCTACCCATCGTTCCCACGTCGTCGCCCACGGCCGTAGGCTGGAAGTATTCCACCCGCCGACCACGTTCAAGGTGCGTATTCGCTCTCGAGTCGCGAGCTCGGTTATCCTTACATTGGCCCTTCCAGACATTCGGAGATGGCATCGATCAGCCGCCGCCCTTTGGGTTTGGGCCGACCGCCACCCTCGAAGAAATGGCCGCGGCTATTACCCAATTTCAAGTTGGCATCAACTCAACCGATATTCGTTTCCGGTCTGGCTTCTCAGATGGGCCACGCGCATTCGCCTATCTCAGGCAGTCTCATGTAGGTCCCCTTCTCTCCTTACATATCCCCCAATCGACTGTGTTATATAGGACAACGTGTCATTTGCAAATGCGGTAGCTAATGTCGCTTTACACAACAACAGGATTGTAGCTTTCGGTTCTTCATTCGTTGAAACAAGTGCCGTCCTCGCTCTTAGTTATAATTGATTTAATCCCAATCTATATCCTAGCGGATATCGCCCCTTCCACTCCGTCCCTCAACGTTCAGTCCATCATCCCGAATGCGGAGAATGCTCTGAACGGCAAATTCAATGGCCACACTCCCACACTCGAATACCTTGTGCGATCCGATGGCTCCATTGCCCTCACCCATGTTGTTCAAATCCAGAATGACAGGATGAGCACTTGGTTCGAGGCGTTCATGGATGCCCATTCTGGAGAGATCCTCTCAGTTACTGATTTTGTGGATAAGGCATCGGTGTGGACTGTCACCGTGACATTAATAATTCATATTCTCACATAAAATCTTCAGTATAAGGTTGTTCCAATCGTGGAAGAGAACATCTCGAGTGGTCAGGTTACCCTCGTAGACCCTCAAGATAAATCCTCCTCGCCGATGGGGTGGCATGATGATGCCAGAACTGGCGAGACTACATTCACAGCGTTGGTGCCCCTATTTTCCATGCCGACCGGTGCGCGCTAACGATGACCTGCAGTGGCAACAACGTTTATGTTATCAAAATGGAAGCGGGTCGAGCCATCTCCACTCGCAGAAATGGGGCCGATCTTGCGTTCGACTACACATACATGAGTACTCTCGATCCAACAGTCAGGCAAAATGTCGATGCCGCGCGCACAAATGCATTTTACGTTATGAATACGATGCATGATATTGCGTACAAGTATGGGTTCACGGAGAAGTCATTTAATTTCCAAAAAAACAACTTTGGGAAAGGCGGGCGTGAAAACGACGGTGTAATAGTATATGTGCAAAATGACTCAAATATTAATTACGGAGCATTTGAGACGCCACCAGAGTAGGATTCAGTTGTTTTGATTCTGCAATTAGGCTAACTATCTTCCATAGTGGCCAATCAGCAATCTGCAAGATGTGGGCCCCATGGCTTTGCATCATAGTGTTTACTCACTCATGGAATTTAGGCATCTCTGGACTGGAAAACCTGTTCTACGTGACGCAGTCATGGATAATACCGTTCTCATCCATGAATTCACACATGGGATTACCCGCCGGTTGACGGGAGGTGGGTCAACGAGGTGCCTCGAGACGATTGAGGCTCGTGGCCTGAGTGAGGGATTGTCCGATGCTATGGCAGGGTATGTATGTCCTATTTCGATGTGACTGAATACCGATGTATGAGATTCCAGATGGGTACTAGGGCAAAAGCCAATCACACCCGGATTGTCCCTCCCGGACTACGTTATCGGACGATATATTGCCAATAGCACCACCGGACTCCGAACCCGTCCATACTCGACATCAGTGTGAGTTTTTCAGCGCTTCTTCAGGCTAAACTGATAGATATGAGCCAGCGTCACCAACTGGCTCCCTTATTCCAGCATTGAAACTCTTGATGAGGTGCACGGTACGTGAAAGAGATATCCACCTACCACCTCGCCTTACCTACCGTACCTCCAGAGATTGGTGAGGTCTGGGCCAACATGTTGCACGTCGTACATGCTGCCCTAGTGGAGAAGCACGGATTCTCGGAGAAAGCAAAGACGGACCTCACGTCATCCAAAGGGAATGTTGTTTTCATGCACCTATTCATGGATGCACTTTCCATCCAGCCATGCAATCCTACCTGTGAGCTTATCCCATTATTTGGGCCGGGCATCGGTTAAATCGATTTGTGTAGTTGTGCATGCCCGAAAAGCATGGATCCAGGCGGACAAGATCAGGTATGCGGGTGCCAATAAGTGTCTACTATGGAAAGCATTTGCCAGCAGAGGCTTGGGACGCAAAGCCGCGAAGTTCACCGATAGCGCATCTGTGCCGAGAGATTGTCGTCGCACTCACAAGTCAAAGTCAAAGTGGAACCCGCTAACTTGGCTACAGTCATTCCGGGAGGCTATAACCGGTGCTTGAGACGTTGAATTTGGTTTAAGACTGAAATACATGTTTACTCCTCTGGATCCTGTAACACCCCGCCATGACCCTGTAAATATACCATGCTCTATCCCACTGCCCAGCAACAAACACTGGGAACTGCACAAAATTGGAACATCAAAAGGTACAGAACACCACGCTCTTCTCATCAATTCGCGATGAGAACATTGACCCACCCATAGACCCGCAGGACAGCGCAACCAGTGGGTGCGGGATCGTTAGCTAGGTCGCCGTTACTCAAATTTCACAGCGTGTACACAACCACAACCACCACATTGACAATGTCATGGTGGTTTGGGCCCCCAATAATATGTGTGTGGGAAAGTTACGGGAATACCCTCGTGCTCATCAAGCGACTATGCCAGGAGGCTATTGGACTTACCCCTCATTGAGCACTCGCCTGTTCCGAATGATAGACCTATCCCTCCTCTCACTGTTCCAAGCGACACATGCTCAAATGATCCTTTCTCGAAGGCGTACGTTTACAGAATGGGGCAAGGGAATGTCAGAGGAGGAATATCTGCAGCGCGATCTGGATTGTGATGCATTTGAGCACACAAAGGATGGGAAACTTATCACATGGTATGCCTAACCATAGGCAGTGTGCATAGGCTCATGTTTGAACGAACGCTTTCGAAGGGTGCTTGCACCGAGAGACCAGCCTGATTCAATAGATTTCCTTTGCTCCTGCAATACGTGGGGATAATTTCTGTTGCGCGCTGAGGGAGCTTGATGTCAGCTTTCGTAGATTTCGCCGGCCCGGCTTAGCCCGTTTCCCAGGTGGAGGGAGCGAGGCAGCCGAACGAGTTTCATGTTACGGAGTTGCATTCGTCTTCACTCCTATCCAGAGCCGGGGCAAGGGATACGCGAAACATATGATGAGGTTGTTGCACTGGGTCCTGGCCCCACCATCCGCACTCGCGGCGGAGAACTTCCCCAAAGAATGGGGAGCACCTCCCCCGAGGGTAGAGCAAGCAGGAGACGCCATGTTTTCGACACTTTCGACTAGTTTGGGGAGAGATTTTTATTCAACATGCGGGCCGGTGGGAAGTACTGACGGGTGGATAGTATCGGATGCGGTTTCAACCAGTTTTGACCTCAATAGGGCTGACCTTGAGACAAATGCAGCGAAGAATAGTTCATGGCTCTGGTTGGACGAAACAGCATTGTTGGGGGCCTGGAAGCAGGACGCGGAGAGAGTCCGAATTGATATGGAGGCGAGAATGTCAACTGGGGATCGAAAGATATTGTTTAGTATCTTACCAACTGAGGGCGTCGCCGCTTACCAGCATCGGAGGAACATGTCCCTTGTAAAACGAGCCTTGCCGGATGCCACCCACTGGGGGGTTGTCAAAACAAGCGGCATGGAAGGTGTCAGATCGACATCCCTGGAAGTGGGGGACATCACTTTCGACGAAACGACGGTATTCGCGAGCTGGATGATCGAAGTTCGGCCCCCGGGTCCAAGGACGCTTCTCATCACGCGCTTACGTGCAAATGCAGAATCTTTCGAGGATCTACTCAAGACGTTGAAAATATTTGGGCGGAATAACGGGGCGGAGAAAATTGAAGTATGGAATCTACCACACGATTTGAGGACATGTGCGGAGGCGCTCGGTGGACATAGTTATGAACGAGATCGTCGCTTGCCTGCGTTCAAATGGTATGGTCCTGGGGCAGCCAGTGATGTTATTTGGATATTTAATGAAAGGTCGGTCCTATGTTTGGACAGCCCTAGCGTTCAACAGTACTTGCTGACGACTGACCGGTGAACAGATTTTGTTGGTGTTAGATACTTCGCGTTATTTCCTGAGCGGAGTGGGTTCCGTCCTTGCGGTGGGTGGGGCATGACCGCAGTTCCAGTCCCAGTAGGAATTTCATGTCTAAATAATAAGATTAATTGAAGCCGCATGGAAAACGGTACAGAAAACTCGAACTGGTCCCGAGACTTTTCGGTAAAGTATTGAGCGATTTCCTTCAATCAACCCATGGCGTACAGAAAACCGCGCTCTTCTCATTGATTCGGACATTGGGTCCACTTATAAATTTGCGGGACAATTTTAACGTTCGCTAGCCACTGTATTGACATGATGGTCTGAGCCCCCGCCGGTAAATATGTGCAGTGTGGGAAGATTGCGGGAATACCCTGTGCTCATCAGGCAACTATACCGGGAGGCTATTAAACTTACCCGTCATCGAGTACTTGTTATCCTACAGAATGGTTGACCTATCCCTCCTCTCACTGTTCCAAGCGACAGATGCTCAAGCGATCCTTTCCCGAAGGCGTACATCTACAGAATGGGGCAAGGGAATGTCAGAGGAAGAATATCTGCAGCGCGATGTAGATTGTGATGCTTTTGAGCATGCGAAGGATGGAAAACTTATTACATGGTACGCGCACCTAATTGGCACAGGCGACGTGCGTTCATATTTGGGTGAATGATACTTTCGAAGGGTGCTTGCACCGAGGAACCAGCCCGATTCAATAGACTTTCTTTGCTCCTGTGAGACGTGAGGAGAATTCCTGCGGAGTGCTGGGGGAGCTTGACAACGACTTTCGTAGATTTCGCCGGCCAGGCTTAGCCCAATTCCCAGGTGAAGGGATCGAAGCTACTGAACCCAAGCGGGTTTCGTGCTACGGGATTGCTTCTGTCTTCACCCCTATCCAGAACCGAGGCAAAGGATATGCGAAACACATGACGAGACTGTTGCACTGGGTCCTTGCCCCATCATCCGCACTCGCGGTGGAGGACTTCCCCGAAGAATGGGGAGCGCCTCCCCCGAGGGCGGAACAGGCGGGAGATGCTATGTTTTCGGCGCTTTGGAGCGATGTAGGGAGAGAGTTATATTGGACATGCGGGCCAATGGGAAATACTGACGGGTGGACGGTCTCGGATGCGATTTCAACCAGTTTTGACCTAAACAAGGCCGATCTTGAGACAAACAAACCGGAAGGTGGTCCGTGGCTCTGGTTAGACGAGGCAGCATTATTGAGAGCCTGGGATCAGGATGCGGAGAGAATCGGGGTTGAAATGAAGTCGGAGATGTTGGCTGGGGATCGGAAGGTATCTTTCAGCATCTTACCAACTGAGGGTGTTGCCGCTTTCCATCATCGAAGGAACATGTTCCTCGTAAAACGGGCCTTGCCGGATGCTATTCACTGGGGAATTATCAAGCCAAGCAATGTGGAAGGCACCACATTCACTGAAAAAACAGTATTCGCGAGCTGGATGATCGAAGTTCGCCCCCCGGGTCCAAGGACGCTTCTCGTCACGCGTCTACGCGCAAATACAGAGGCGTTCGAGGGTTTAATCAAGACATTGAAAATATTTGCGCGGAATAATGGGGTGGAGAAAATTGAAGTATGGAATCTACCCCATGATTTGAGGAATAGTGCAGAAACGCTCGGTGGACATAGTTACGAACGAGACGAACATTTACCTGCGTTTAAATGGTATGGTCCCGAGGCAGCCAGTGATCTTGTTTGGATATTTAGTGAAAGGTCGGTCTTGGTTTCGGACGGCCCCAGCGTTCAATGCCGATAACTGACTGGCGAACAGATTTTGTTGGTGTTAGACGCTTCGCGTTATTGAAATCTATATCCCGATGGATGGGCCAGGCTACCGTAGTTTCCAGTCCCAGAGGAAATCTATAATTTTAAATTCCATGTCTAAAATTGTGATGCGGAAAGGCACCGGTAACCGTGCCGGTCGGCCCGGCGGAGTGGCATCACGATTGTTTATTTTTCACTGCAATATATATCTTTCTTGACCGAATCGTCGCACAAGAACATATGGAAGTCGACGATTAGACCACAGTTCCCCGATGTCTTTACAACTGCCATGCCCAAATTCTCAGCATTTTCGTCATAACCTTGCTCAACTCGTCTCACCCCTTCGCCGTGTTCGTCCCCGGGTTCCATTTTACGACCTACCAGCACACCGTATACCAACACTATGGTCGTTGTACCGAGGCCTTTTACGAGAAGCACCTACAGATAATGTTTGTTGAATTCGCCAGGTGGATTGTATCATAATTACTTCCTCTAACACACAGATTAGATTCCGCGTTCGGGCGCTTTTTCGTCGAAACCACCACTTGACCTCGACGGATGCTACGCGAAAACAACTTGGGACAGGATATAAGGTCAGTTCATCCATGTAGGGATCAGATATATTGGATTGACGCGACTAGTGGCTCGAAATGTTCAAAACTGCAAATAGCGGTGATGTAAAGCTCCAAGCCGTGCTTCAACGTTATTCCTCCCTCATCGCTGCGAAACGAGAAAAGGAATACTGGAAGCAGTTGGTCAGAAAGGAGGTTGTGAGTACATACATTTTGTATTGGCACGTCATTTACCAAACGGAATACAAACTAGGCGTGGCAGGACAGACTCCTAAATCGTCCAATACTGACCGGAGGTTTTCTCCGGCCCACATTCGCAAACCCACCCCTTCCGCGGCTGAAGCCGCAGCCTCTCGCCATCTCTCGTATCATCTACAAGCGACGGTTGGCCAGGGAACGCCGATTTATGCGGCTCATCGACCTGAAGGAGGCAATGGACGACTTGAGACGAGAGCGAGCCTTTGAGGAGGGCTTGGCCGCAACCAATAAAATTGACCGGGTCTTTAGTGGGCCTGATTACTATGAGTGGGGTATGTGGAATAGAAATCCCGAGAACCTTGATGCTCATCATCACATTGCAGAAAGGCCCATTGTTGAGAGCCGGAGACTCATCTTTGAAACACTCAAACGAGACGAAGAGCGCAGCCAACTTGCATACCCACCCAAATTGTTGGCATCTATACGTGCAGCGCAGCGAGAAAAGGTCGTCAACAAGACGAGAGAACGGGAACGAGAACGCCGCGGGGAGATTCTCACCTGGACAATTCAGCGGCAGCGCAGAGCTCCCCCATCTCACATCCTCCAACGCATGAGCGAAGCCCAGCGCAAGATGGACAAGGTTGTGCGCAGCGTCAGTGAAGTTGGATACGTGGCCCAAGTGAAGAGAAAACTTGGGTTTAGGCTACGGGATAAGGAAGCGTGGAAGAAGGAAATCGGGCCAGTGGAGGATTTAGAAAAGATGGAGGAAGCGTTGGAAAGCATCAGGATGGAAAATGCGAGGCGGAGAGATGATGAATAGGCCCACAGTAAAGGCATTTGGTGCATCAGCTCTCCAACCCAACGCTCACCGTGAGGGTTTTCACGCTACTATGTACTACCTCTGAAAATATCAATGCCAGGGCTGATGCGAATATTGACAGCACAATCTGGCCTTATAATAAGCAGGATCTCATCAACATTTTTCCCACTACTCTCGGACGCGCCAAGTGGTCGCAATGCTATATTCCACTGATGTTAAAATCTAATGGAAGTCACGATCCGTGGCGCGGATATCATCAATTAGCAACCACAAATCTACGCCGCGGGAAGAGTCGTCCATTAAAAATGCTGTCCTTCAATGTATTCCTAAGTCCTTTTCCCTGCCTGCTAGTGTCTAGTGGGTCTCCTGTTCCCTACCCATTGGTGTCCAACGAATCTCTTATTGCGCCGTCAAAATATGCTAAGCATCCAAGCCACCCATTGGCGTCCGATGAATATTTTATTGGACCATCAAATATACTACCCATCGCCCCCACGTCGCGGCGCACGGTGGAAGAATTCTACCTGCTGATCACGTTCAAAACGCGTGTTCGCTCTCGAGTCGCGAGCTCGGTTATCGTTACATTGGCCCTTCCAGATATTCAGAGACGGCGTTGATTAGCTGCCGCCCATCAGGTTTGGGCCTACCACCTCCGAGGAAGTGGTCGTGTCCATTGTCCAATCTCAAAACTCAATCAATATTTATTATCGATCTGGGTTCTCAGATAGGCCAAACACATTCGCCTATGTTAGGCAATCCTATGTAGATCCCCTTCTCTCCTTACATATCCCTCCAACTGACCGCGCTAGAGGAAAGCGCGCCATTTGCAAATGCAGCAACTAATGTCACTTTACACAACAACAGGATCGGGAATACTACGTAGCGCGAACACATCTCTACATGAGGGTCAAAATTGGCCGCACGTCACATGGACATCGCACAGGAATTGCGGCCAGTGAGGGAGATATGCGGAGATACATTGAAGAGCGCCTTTCGGAGAGTACTGGGAGGTTAAAACGACTACTCGAGGCAAATATGGACTCAGACCTTCATGAGGAAATCATCACCGGAGTTATGAACAAGGCGGATGGGATGTGCGTGGTCGTCCCCAGCATGTTGATGATCATAATTGTTAAATCCAATGGCCTGTCAATCCTACAGGTTCCTGTTGGCTCAATTACACATGAATTCCTTGGAAGCAAAAGTCGACAGGGTGGCGGATCTGCGTCTAGCTCTGGCCAAGCTCCCCGAACGCTTGGAAACTACCTATGACGAAATATTGGGACGCATCAGTGATGATGATAAGCCACTTTCGTACCGGATATTCTCTTGGTTAATCCATGCTATCCGACCCATGACAATACGCGATCTACAATATGCGCTGGCCGTCGGGGATGGAATGACAGCCATCGACACCCAGGATCTGTACGATGAGGCCACCCTCACTTCAATATGCATTGGTTTGGTTGTGCTACGGGAAAATACTGCTGGCTCTGGGTCGGAGGGAACGGTCGACCCCCAGACAAGTAGCAAGGTGGTTGGGCTTGTCCGTAAGTCTTTTGTACGATGATGGGCCTTGCCAATGATATAATTTACTCAGATTATACGACACAGGAATATTTCCTACACAATCACAATATTTTCACACAACTTGCTGATTCTGCTCATTTTGCGATTACTTGTCTTCGATACCTTGCCTTTGACATCTTCAAAACTGACGGGCCGCTCGAAGATACTCAAAAACGACTCATGGAGACCCCATTTGCCGACTATGCCATGCTCTCTTGGGGGGTACACGCACGCACGCATTGTGATGATACAATTGTCCGACGTCTGAGGTATCCATGTAGCCCCATTATAATGTTGCAGGGGAATTCCAGCCGTGCCTGTTATAATGTGTCTGCATCTCTACCATAGCTAGGGCAAATTATAATGTACACTAGGGATGAATTATAATGATTGAATTATCAGCAGGATTGGTAGTATGCCCGCATTAGGAGCGGACCCTGACCTGCCCATTAGTAATCCGATCAAATCCCAGCATTGCCCGCCCCAGCCCGCCCTCCAGGGGTCGGGTTCTCCCGCCCCCAGCGGATCTTTGCGCGCAGGGACGCGTTAGAAAGCGTGTACAATGCGCTAAAGAACGCGCTAATTTTCGAGCAATTCCGTGGAGAAGTGGCTAGGATCGAGCGATTTTAAAATAAACATGCATTTGGACCGTTTTTGTTATATAAAATTACTGAACCGGCGGATTCTAGCGGTAAGGGACGCGTCTAAAAGCGATTCTAAACCGCTTCCGATCCGCCCCTGCCTCATCTTATTCCGTGGAGAAATGACTTCCGCACAAACCACCCATCCCCAGATAACCCCCTTCCTGAGATAATACACAAACCAATAAGCTTATAAAAGGTTTAGCATATTTTATGAGGGTCATGGATCACTTATTCATCTCCCATGGGGCCCATATGAAATTATTCTGGCAGTGGATGAACCCAGTACCCAAGACTTTCAAGATAATCATAGGCTAGACTAACTCCAAGCTCAAGGCAAATACAGTTTCATCTGACTTTTATAATATATACTCTGCTTACTTCCCAGAAGCAGTAGATGGCTTCATGGGTGCTATATACTAGGTTTTGTGTGTTTATATATGGTATTTAGTAGGGAGGATGATGTTCTGTGGGCAAAATATCCATATGTTATCCCAATAAAATTGGTTTGGGATATGATATTTAATTATGATGGGACCCAAAAGAAGTCTGGGGAATGATGAGATGTCAAAGGAAGTCCAGATGTTGATGGGATGTCAAAAAGAAGCAGCTCAAATAATAATGGTCCCCTAGGACCCCCCTCATTATAATGTGTCCAGCCATGTATGTATTATTATTAGAAGCAATAATTGCCATTTGCTTGCAGTATTCTGAGTGCACATTATAATTCCCCCAAGCTATGGCAGACATAGTGGTACATTATAACGTGCACAGCTGGAATTTCCCCATGAAATAATAATGAGGCTACAGGGACTGTTGGACGTCTAGCCATGGAACTGTTGCACAACGACCAGAGGGTTGTGACAGTTGGTTCCCTCCCTTGCGGCGCTCAAACTCTCTCCGCAATCCACTTTTGTACTTATTTCGGATTGAGAAACTACTTGGAATATCTGTTGGACAATGCCTTTGACATCAACTCAAAGGATTCAGATGGTGACACGGCGGTAACATACACAGCAATATTTTGTCAAGAGGAAATGTTACAGGTGCTGCTGGCACATGAGGGTACAGATGTCAATTGGCAGGATAATCGTGGAAGGACACCAATAGCATATGCGGCGGAACGCGGATATGGTGGTATTGTGGGGCTCCTGCTGGCAAGGAATGTTGTGGACATAAATTTGCAAGACAAAGATGGGGACACACCACTCACGCTAGCAGTCATTGGAGTGCATGAAGAAATCGTGCGGCTGCTATTGGCGAGGAATGACGTGAATGTCAACTCACGCGATAGCTTTGGAAACACACCGATGATCCACGCAGCTTGGGAGGGGTATAGTAACATTATGGGACTGCTGCTGGCACGGGATGACATCGACGTAAATTTGCGAGGTCAGAATGGGTACACACCACTAGTATCCGCGATAATGGGAGAGCATGAAGTGGTTGTGCAACTACCGTTGGAAAGGAATGATGTTGATGCTAGCTCATGCACCGATGTCGGGGACACGCCAATGATCTTCGCAGTACGGACAAGGCACAGCGACATTTTAAAACTACTGCTGGCACGAGATGATGTCGACATAAACTTGCAAGGCGAGGATGGATACACGCCGCTAATGCATGCGATACTTGAAGGGCATGAAGCAATCGTCCAGCTGCTGTTCAAGTTGGAAAGAGACGATTTGGACACGAACTTAAAAAACAACGGCGGCAACACGTACCTAGCTTTCACAGCATATTCCGGGGATGAAGGAATCGCTAAGTGGTGTCTGGCCAAATCCAGCATAGATATTAACTCAAAAAATGCAAAGGGTCAGGTGGCTCTGAGTTACGCAGTACGTGGGGGGCATGAAGCGGTTGTGAAGCTTCTCTTAGCTCAAGAGGGGATCGACGTCAATCCAGTAGACTCGTACGGCTGCACACCCCTCGATCGTGCAGAAATGGGCAAATATCATTGTGTCATCGGGTTGCTCCGGGCAGCAGGTGGTCGCACGGCTGCAGAATTGCAAACGGAGTACTGACCGCTCTGTATGGACGTGACCTTGTTACGATTTCGTATTAGCAAGAAACTAGCAGTGAATACCCGATCGCTTCTGTTATAGTTCAGTCGTGATAATGCTGTTGTTGTAGTCAGTTATAATAAGCAAGGGCCCGCGCCAGAAGATCCTCAACAATACTGCCGTCTGCGGCGGCGACTGAGAGCGAATTTGTTGCCTACACCCGTTATTATAACCTACAGAAAGATTGTCCAAATCTATGACACACGTAGGACACGCTACCGACCCGAGTGAATCTCAGCCACCTGTCCCCTAAGCTCTGAGCTCACTCATCTGCCGAGAACCCAACCGCCGCCCCATGCATACCGGCCCTCTAGCTATATCCGTCAACAGTCGTCGTCGATGTAATCCGCTTGCCTTAGCGTGATTTGTAAGATCCTTTTTTCTTTCAAAAAAGTGAATTAATATTATACATCCACCAGGAGCAGCTGAGAGTGAGTTGCAGCCTATACAGGGTACTAGCTACCAAGACTCTGGAGAATGTATTCCAACTGAGACAGAGAGGTGAGGGCGCTAAATCAGACGACGTTTGACAGCGAGCGGCGGGAGATCACTGCCGTCGCTTGTAGAGGAAAGCAGCATAAGAGGTGGTGGGAAACCCTATTCGGCGAACTCGGCGAGGGCATCTGAAGAGAACGTGCTTGCGAGTCTTGGTGACACCCTGAATCTTCCTCGGGGAAAAAGCGCTGTCTGTATTCCCCAGTAGGGGCGCGATTGACGACTATTCTGACGAAATGCGCACAGGCAGAATTGCCGATCCAAGTCGTTGGAGGTAGTGACCACCCCCTTGAAGGTGGGTGGGTTTAGGGAGGCCCCTTGACCTTGAGCGCCAAGAATTGTGATCCGTGGCTGTGGAAAGGAGGAGACTTAGTATAGTGGGACCATAAGATAAGCGTAGATACGCCTCAACGCGTAGTCAGCATCAGAGTGGTACGAAGCGAGTGAGCGAGAGAAGGTGATAAACGAAATGTCGATGCGAATGCGATCACCGAATACGTCGAGGGTGCGATTGCCGGGGCGGGCCTCTGGGAAAGAGTCAGGAACTCCAGTGCACCGTCTATATACAGATATTCGAAGATGCCAACGCGACGTGGACGTAATTTATGCGGGTGGTGAGCAACTCAGTCGACATTTCCATCACATAAATTACGCACACCCAAGGTCTCTATCAGCATCTCGTGCTCCGGCCCACCAGCTCCGCCCACCAGTCCTCCACCAGGTCCTGCCCGCCCTAAGCACGTATAATTTATCAGCAAATCAGGTAAAAATGGCTGTCAACGTCCACTGGCAGGAATGACGCTGTGAGTGGAATGGTTGGGCAGTGGCGTGGTGTCCGTATGGCCAGTTCGGGTTTGAGGCTGGGATTGCGATGGGGGTGCGTGTGCTGAAAGCGGAGGATGAAAGCGTCACTGGCGGTGATCGTGATTCTAATTTGATGCTGAGAAATTCCTTACATAAGCGAGATTCCATCAAAATATTTCCCCCCATTTCCCCACTCCGGTAGCCGCGCTTGGACGCACTAAGTGGTCGTAACGCTGCACAACCGCTACTGATGTTAAAATCCGGGGTAAGATGGTTGTAGATGGTTGTACGAGGTTGTGCGGCTCGTAGAAATCTGGCCACAGAAGGCTACCACCAATCAATAGAAACCCTACTTCGTAATCTATAAATCGGATACCAGCAGGAGGTAGCCACCCATGACAAGATGCTGTCCTTCGACGTACTCCTTGGTCCATTCTCCTCGCGATTGTCTGCCCGTTGGTGTCCGGTATGGCCCGCATTGTCGACCCATTGGCGTCTAACAAATTTCTTATGCCATCAAAATATGCTACTCATCACTTCCATGTCATAGCGCACGGCCGTCTACTGGAAGCATTCCACCCGCCGACCACGTTCAAAGTGCGTATTCGCTCCGTCGCAGGCTCAGTTGTTGTCATTGGCCCTTCCAGACATTTAGGGACGGCATAGATCAACCACCGCCCTTCAGCAGGTTTGGGCCGACCACCCTTGAGAAAATGGCCGTGGCTATTACCCAATCTCAAATTGGCATCAACTCAACCAACATTCATTTCCGGTCTGGGTTTCAGATGGGTCAGACGCATTCGCCTATGTCAGGCAGTCGCACGTAGGCCCCCTTCTCTCCCTATACATCCCCCCAATCGATTGTACCATAGGAGGACGTGCCATTTGCAAATGCAGTGGCCAACGTCGCTTTACACAACAACAAGATTGTGTCTTTCGGTTCATCGTTCGTTGAAATAAGTATGGCCTTCGCTCTCGCTTTGAATTGTTTATCCAATCTCAGCCCATGTCCCAGCGAATATCGCCGCTTCCACTCCGTCCCTTGACGTTCAGTCCGTCATCCCGAACGCGGAGAATGCTCTAAATGGGAAATTCAATGGCCGCGCTCCCACTCTCGAATACCTTGTGCAATCTGATGGCTCCATTGCCCTCACCCACGTTGTTCAAATCCAGAATGACAGGATGGGAACTTGGTTTGAGGCATTCATGGATGCCCACTCTGGGGGGATCCTCTCCGTCACTGATTTTGCAGCTCAGGCATCAGTACGGACCTCATTGTAACACCAATAGTTCCCGTTCTCACATGGAGTCTTCAGTATAAGGTTGTCCCAATCTGGCGTCGGGACCTCCGCGATGGTCAGGCTACCCTCGTAGACCCTCAAGATGTATTTTCCTCACCAAAAGGGTGGCATAATGATGGAACTGGCGATACTACATTCACGGGGTTGGTACCCTTCATGTTCCCCAGCGTGCGCTGATGAAGACCTGCAAGTGGCAACAATGTCATTGTTTTCGAGAAGGGATCGGGTCAGGCCGCCACTACCCTTCAAAATGGGGCCGGTCTCGAGTTCAACTACGCATACATGGATACCCTCGATCCCACAGCCGGGCAAAACATCGACGCCGCACGCACAAATGCATTTTATGTTATGAATATGATGCACGACATTGCGTACAAGTATGGCTTTACAGAGAAATCGTTTAATTTCCAAACAAACAATTTTGGGAAAGGCGGGGCTGAGGGCGACTATATCATAGTGCATGTGCAAGACAACTCGAAATCTAGTGATGCAAAATTTCTGACGCTGCCAGAGTATTTAATTATTTGCGATTCTGCATTGCGCTAACTACCTTCCGTAGCGGCCAACCGGGAATCTGCATAATGTAGGTTCCATGGCTTTGCGTCATATCCATTCACTCAGTTGGCATTTAGATCTCTCTGGACTCCGAGTCGAAAGTCTCTTCGACGCGACGGAGCCATGGACAATACCGTTCTCATTCATGAATTCACTCACGGGATCACTGGCCGGCTGACCGGTGGTGGAACAACGAGATGTCTCCAAACGTTCGAGGCTCGTGGCATGGGTGAGGGATGGTCCGATGCTATGGCAGGGTATGTATGCCGTAATTTTGATACAACCAGATGTCGACGCATTGGATTCTAGATGGGTAGTGCAGAAGCCGATCCATCTGGGTCGTCCTTCAAGCTCCCAGATTACGTTATCGGACGGTATATCTCCAAGAAAACTGCTGGAATACGAATCTATCCATACTCGATATCAAAGTCGGTTTGTACCGCCTCTCTTTCAAGCTGAACTGACAAATACGAGCCAGCATCACGAACCCGCTCCGTTATTCCAGTATTGGCACTCTCCGGAGGGATGTGCACAGTGCGTGACACCTACAGAAATATCCACTGCCACCTCACCTATCGTACCTCCAGAGATTGGTACTGTTTGGGCCAACATGCTGCACAATGTGCACGCTGCCCTAGTGAAGGTACATGGATTCTCGAAAAATGCAAGGACGGATCCCACGACATCCGAAGGGAATGTCGTTTTCATGCGCCTGTTCATTCATGCACTTTCCATCCAGCCGTGCAATCCTACCTGTAGGCTTTCGTTATCAAATGGGCCGGGTATTAACTAAATCCATTTATGTAGTTGTACATGCCCGAGACGCATGGATCCAGGCGGACCGGGACCTGTATGAGGGTGTCAATAGGTGCCTACTGTGGAAGGCATTTGCCAGCAGAGGTCTAGGACTGAATGCTGCGAAATTCGTCGATGATTCATCCGTGCCGGGTGATTGCTTGGCAGGTGGGCAGAGCTGGCTACATACTTTTTTGCAGTCTTTCGTCGGTCGTTGAGGCAACCAGATTCAATTGGATCTTGAAACCGCCTGTACAGTTATCCCCCCTTGAAGTACTAGATGCTGGCATCACCCACCACGACCATGTATAGTAATTAGGCGAATCGTGATAATGTTGTTGTTATAGTTCAAGGGCCCGCGCCAGAAAATATTCAACAACACCGCCGCCCGCGGCAGCGACTGGGAATTCGAAGAGTGAATTTGTTGCCTACCCGTCATTACGATCCACAGCCTGCTAAAAGTTGTCCAAATCTATGACACATGTGGTACACGCTACCGACCCGAGTGAATCTCAACCACCACATTGTTCCCTAAGCTCTGAGCTCACCCTCCTGCCGAGAACCCGCTGAAACCGCTGCCCCATGCATACCAGCCGCTCCAGCTATGTCCGCCAACGATCGTCAGTCGATGCAATCCGCTTGCCTTAGCATGACTCGTAAGATCCTTTTTTCTTTGAAATAAGTGAATTATGTAGTCCATGTTAGTCCTTAACCAGGAGTGAGTTGCAGCCTGGACAGAGTACTAGTTACCAAGACTCCGGAGAGAAGAGAGGAGGACGGCGCTAAATCAGATGATGTTTGACAGCGAGCGGCGGGGGATGAGGCCTGAGGGGATGGAAGGACGAGAGTTGGTTGAGAGAAAGCGAAAGTCGCTGTTTTCGAGGAATTCGCATAGGAGATCATTGCCGTCGCTTCGAGAGGAAAGCAGGCAGCATAAAAGGTGGTAGGAAACCCGAACTCGGCCAGGACATCTGAATTCGGCACGCCAGATGTCTCGCAACGGCGCAGGGGTGTGTGGACGGCAGAACGACTTGGTGAGCTTGTCAATGCTTCGTTTTCTTTGAGATTACAATGGCCCGGGCACCATAGAAGGCGGACATGCGACGTGGGAGAACACCCCCAAAGTATTTTGGACGAGCAGATGGAGCTGAGTTGCATAGAGTGGGCGCCCGGTGTGAGAGTAGACTCCAGCAGAGGTTTGGGACTGAATGTCGCGAATTTCGTCGACGGTTCATCCGTGCCGAGCGACTGCTGTCTTTTCGTAAATTACCCATGATCCCCTTTCTTAATGCTCATCAATTCATAATGAGAACACTTTATCAGCTCGCGTGCCTTGATTATTATCGCACAATCCACTCAGGTTTGGTAGAAATCCGGAATGTGCAACCTGCGGGGTTGTCAGCTATGTATGTATGTAGGTTGTTCGAAATATGCACATAAACCTCAAGGCCCTGGCAACCACCGTATTGACATGACGGTTTTAGCCGGGAGTGCCGTTTCCGACGATGATATAATTTATCAGTGAGTTGTGATTAAGCGCCGAATGATCCATATACAGTAATATAAGCACCTATCCACACAACGCAAGCCAGTGCATGACTACCAACAACTCGGATCAACGACATGTTGCCATGGAAATCTATGTGCACAGTTACAGTGCTGGTGTGCCATCACACGTTGGAGAATAACGGACAAGCAGTGGGGAGGATAGCTGTATTCCCTGCTACATAGTCCCCCAGGTCCTAAGCGCTATAGAGGCCTAATATCGATCAGTGATAGGGTCGCTGCGGGTGGCAGTATTTGATGGATGGTTTGACGACAGAATCCATCAAGATTACCACGTGCACGTGAGCTTCAGAATTATTGGGCGTTGCTGAGGTCCTGGGATCGCTGGCTCCCCGCTTAAGCTTGGCACAATTTTGACTTTGACTACCAGTTGAACATTGCATACTCGACGTCGCGCGCTCGTCTATCCGCTCCTTGTTTCCGTTTTCTTGGTTATCCTGGATCTTGTGGTGCGTTTCCACGAGGCTGCAGAGCCCCATGGTTTATTGTATTGACGTATTTGCATTGCAACAAACATGAATTCTTCCCACCGGCCAATGCAACTTCGTCCACGACTTGCACGACCAGCATAATGACCCAGTTCGGAGATTTCGAGACATTGTGTCACCAGACTCCTTCCTATCCTTGGTGTAATCTGTTTTATCGTCAGGTATGTCGTCGCGGTTCCTTGTTTTTGTCTTTTTTCACCATCGTTTCTCGGCAGCTTCAAAATCATGCACGCGATGTGCTACAACAAATTCAAGCATAGCGCCGGTTGGCATTAATCCCGAATGTGGCATACCCCGGGCGGGCCAGGACGGTTCATTAGCCAATATAGCCAATATTCTTGCATGCGCACTGAGCATCTGCTTCGTCGCTGCACTCATCTACCTCACCAACCGAAGGAAGGCCGCGTTGGACGGATCGAACTTCGTGCCTTCCTCTTTTATACTTGCTCTCCCTCCCGCTCCAGATCATCAGCACTGGATCGCTTCTTGAACAGGGATCAACCGCCCTAGTCGTCTTAACTGCTGTACACGCGGGAGTCGTCGCAGCCCTTTTCTGGGCGTTGCTGGCCAACGCAGTCGTCGCAACACAAGTTGTCGAAGATGGCACACTTAGTTCCCTCGTCGTGAGTCTCGACTCATCTGGTTCTACATAAATATCTAATTGCAATTAGCCCTACTATGGGCTCACCCTCGCATTCCTCGCTGCTACAACTTACATCGCGTTGGATGTCGCATTCACATTTACTAACGCCCTAGGCCCCTCCAACCCTCCTGAAGCTCTCCGAAGCATCCCGCTATTCGTTCTCACGACCATATGGCCATGCTTCACCGTGGTAGTTTACCTTGGCCTTATGCTCTACATCGTTCGCGCCGTCCTCAACGAGACACGCCCTATATGGTTTTACATCCTTTCTGGCGCGCTGTTTGTCCTCTCGCAACTCGCATACTTCCTCCTGAGCAAGGTCGTTTGCAAGGGTTCGTCATCAAAAGTTGACGGCTCGTTTATTGCGACAATATTGGAAAGCGCGGCCGTGGGAGTGCTGTATCTGGCATGGAGAAGCATCACTGAGGGTGGGCATATTTCACCCCTGAACCAATTTAACAATGCTGATTGTTGTGTTCTAGAATCATGGGACGAAGATGCCTACTATCCATCATAGTAACATTATTCCGGTGCCCCATCCCTCCCGACGCTCTGCTCCATAACACTGCATAATTATTTCCGTACTATCTCATTCTTGACATTTGGCCTCTGGTAGCGACACCCGTTTCCTTCACCTCCCCGCGTCCCTCACCCCCTCGCCCTTATCATTTTCATCATTTAATCGCCACCCCAGATATCTTGTTTGTGTACGTTGTTGCATCTCACACCATCGCCCAGTCATCCGTCGTGTTCGTTGTGTGACTTGCTCCATCCCGCAGCTTGGCCATCTGGATGGCTCCGCGCTCACGTCCTTGTAGTTAGTTGTAGCCAATACATGCAGGTTTCATTCTTGGGTATCCAGGAACCTCCACATTGCCTGAAGGTTACATGCTGAGGTACTGTGTTTGGGTTGCGGTCTATTATCGGAGATAAGGCTAAGGTGTCGCGTGCCTCGCAGCTCGCTGGCCTGATCGCCTGAGAATTTTGGCTGTTTTTAGCGTGTTGGTTAGAATTCGTGGGCATTGTGCCACATTGTCGGTAGTGCCATTGGTGATTTCCCCGAGCGGCACGGGCCGCCCCGCTTTGTTTCGATATCCCAACCAGATTTTCGTCACTCCCAGCTGGATTCGATGTCGTGTTTCACGTTTACGTAACATTTTACTTCCGACACTACCTGCGAATGGCTTCTCGGCCGACCTGGTCCCCCGTAGTCCTAAGTTGGTCTCTGTTAGCGCGCTGTCTCGAGCTTCATATCGCTCGTCCCTCTCAAAATAGGACCAACCTGGACCAAACTGCTTTAGGTTGTTCGACGCATTCCTCTGCATCCGCAGTGCTCGACTGAATCAGTGCCTTGCCGAGGTACAGTGCTATTGATAATTCAAATTGACCTCCCGCTCATTCTCCAATCGTACGCTTAACTCGCAATCCGATCAATGAACCTAATTCCGCCCTCCTCCTAGCGGAACCCCGACCTGGCCCTCAAATGAAATTCACCTGGTAAAGAGATTACAATCACTGTATATTACCTGTCTATAATTGACCCCAGTATGAAAAAATATGGTACTGCTGCAGGCGGGATTACTTCCAAGGTTGTTTTTGAAATGCTGTTTTAGCAACGCAGCTTTCCCCATCGCTCGAGACTTTGTATCCGGT
Organism: Infundibulicybe gibba; assembly: GCA_015501065.1. NCBI lineage: Eukaryota > Fungi > Basidiomycota > Agaricomycetes > Agaricales > Omphalinaceae > Infundibulicybe > Infundibulicybe gibba. The sequence goes on along the minus strand of JADNYI010000030.1, from coordinate 27,593 downwards.
CCGGCAGGATCCTAATTTATAGTGTGAGGTGAAATAGAGCAAGATCAGGGGTGAACGCATACCGATAATGCACCGACCGCTCGAACAGCTTACGGCGTTGACATGCGGGATGCCACTGCAATCGCGCCCGCCGTCCTCGCTCCTCGAGCCGTTCACGGAATTGAAGTTTACACAGCCGCCGCACGACCTATGGAAAATTTAATACCCGACTCCCCGCTAGAATCTCTGGGCGACGCACTCGAGATCGTTGGCAACATCGACGCACTCATACCCAGCTAGGACCGACGCGCGCTGCCTGGTATTCTTGAATATTGGGCAATTCTTGTGGCCGGACGTGGAACAGGTCTTTGGATAAATGTTGCGTTTGGCATAGTTCCCCGTTGGATAGGGCTGGGAAGCGGCTGGAGGGAAGTCAATTGATTGATTCACTGTGAGGTGAAATGAAAGTCGCTTACGGCAGGACCTGGTATCCTGGTTCTGCAGGCATGAAGTCGCAGGTTGATACAAGCCCCTGGTGGCGGAGCATTTCCCCTCATGGATGGAACCCGGAGCTGAATACATTTTCCAACTTGGACAGCTAATTCGGGCGATTAGCGTGTGTCTAAATTTACAAACACGAAAACTTACCTCGTACAGCTCGTGCTTCCTAGGAGTGTCTGAAAATTTGTCAGTTGTCAGTGGGGTTCATGATAGTCAGCCACCAGACATACGCTGAACCGCCCCGCGCAACAGAGACAGCACCCGGTGGAACCCAGGACGTTGTTGAAAGACCCGGCGGGGCAGAGGTCGCATGCGACGACATTGCCTCCGGTTGAAAAGCGGCCAGCAAGACAGAGCAAAGGTATCGAGAGACCATCAGAGGGGCAATACTTTCCCGGGGGACAGGAGGAGCACTCTGTAGAAGCCGTCAAACCGCTGTAAGTTCCCGCGCTGCACGGTGAGTCCGAGGTGGAACCAGGCACGCCAACATAATAACCAGCACGCGCGGGCGTACAGATTTTCGTGCCTTTATCTGGGATAGCGGGAGGGCGCCTAGGTCAGACAGGTTATAAAATAAGATAAACCACTGACTGGGTGCATAATAGCCTGCGGGGCACTTATTGCATGGTGTATTTCCGGTCGATGGGTTGAACTGGCCGGGAGGACACTGCTGGGGGATGATCTTCGTATGCCCCGCGTTGGGTTACGGGCAACGGCTATCGAAGCAAGCGATATGAGGAATAGGGAGATGCCCGAGATGAACATGGTGATTAGAATGGGGGGGTGCCTCTACAATGACTGACGCCAATTCGGAGATTTATGTGTCGGAATAAGGGGCCGGCCTGATTGGGGGCCCGGAGGGGCGAGGGGTCTCATTCGAATTCAAGATAAACACGAGGAACGACGTCTGGTGAATTAGGAGTGTGCTGTGCTTGTGGTCCTGATCATCCGAGACCGGCGATCTGTACCTCAGTCCTGCCCAGCATGATGGTTTTATTTACCATAGTCTGCCACCACCCACCAGGCGAGGGGCCACACTCGCCTTATGTCTGTGATACAATAAACTAGGGTCTTAGTGTTTAACGTTAAACATTTTATTCTTGATAGCGAGGAGAAGTAGTGACCGAACCCAGGGCTCAGAGGAGGAATCTATTTTTAGACGAGCCCGCAATCACTTCCCAGGGTCTTTGATTGGAATTCTTTTCATTCAGTGATTTCTCTGCTCAGTGCTCGAGACTCTCAAGATTTCTCTATATTCCCAGGAGATGACGGAATCTCTACCAGTTGACTCAGCAACGAAAACTTCAGAGCTTTGTGAATCTAAACACCGGGCACCTTTTCACAACATTTATCCAGATTATCGTAGTCCGAGCGCCTGACGCTGATATCGTATACCGCTCCAGCGATGGAGTCCGTTTCCGCATCCATTCGAAAAATTTGGAATCCACCACTGGTATCTTACGCCCCGGAAAATTGGACCTTCAAGAAGAAGTGGAGCTCACCGAGGAAGCGAAGATTCTGGAATTACTCTTCCAATTCATTTATCCCCAGCGGCAGCCGGACATTTCCTCGCTGTCCTTCATGACTTTAGCATTGCTGGCGGAGGCCGCAGAAAAGTATGAAGTGTTTCCAGCGATGGGCTTATGCAAGATACATATGCAGTGCGTTGTAATGATGTGATTAGGCGAGGACGCCATTGACGTGCTCCCGAGGGCCATGATTAAAGATCATACTGTTCATATCCTTAGCTTTGCGATCAAGCACGGCTATAAGGACCTAGTCGATGAGGCTGCACCATTGACGATTGGAAAACCCCTGTCTGAGGTTGCTTCCGCCCTCCCCAGTCATATTATTCTCCCATGGGTTCGTGGCTCTATTTTATGCTAGGTATCCATATCGGTAATATTTATCTAGCTTCGCTATCGTCAGGCATGGGATGATGTTTTGAAATTTAGGATCAGAATGCTTTCTGCCAAATTTGTGGGCATGACGTGCACATGTCGTAATGGGATATGCAACAACCGACTAGCCATGATCCTCCTGCGATGTGGAGGATCATCCGCATCACTTGGCGACGTGGACGCGTTATTTCTTGATATGTCATTCAGTGGCTCTTGTCGAGAGGGCACTTTCCAGAAGTGGCGAAAAGGGCTGGAGAGGGATGTACAACAGATTCGGAAACTATCGCAAATTCTTGTATTGTAAGAGAAATGATCACTTGTTGATTTCAACGATTATAGGATTAACCTGGTATTGACGCACGGATGAACAGGATTCATGACTAAACCTAATTGTTGAAGTGCCCTGACAACTAAGCACCCGCTCAAACCACTGACCCCTTGTTCTCAAAATTGATGGCAGTTACTGCATTTGAATTGAACACGTTGTAATGCATGGAGTTGGGTCCTCGAGGAAGAGGCGTGCCCTACGTACGACCTGATGTCCATGACCTGCTTGCTGCCGCTATACCCACCAGAATGAACGACGTTGAAGAGACAACCACCAAACCCACCACTTGCGAGCGTTGTAAGTTCGTCCACTGCCTCCGCCGATAATCTTGCCCACCGTTTCCTATAGTCTCCGCAAGCGACTCTGATGTAACGTTTAGTTCTAGTGACGCTGTGCTCTTCAGGATCCACAGAAAAAATCTTGAAACAAGCACCGGGGGGTTCCCAGCGGGTGGTTTTGCGACGTTGGGAGAAATAGTTCCATTAACAGAAACGGCCACCACCCTCGAATTGCTATTTCAATTTGTGTACCCGCGGCGCCACCCCGATTTGGAGACGGTAACTTTCGAAGTTCTGGCGCCACTCGCTGAGGCGGCGGAGAAGTATGAAGTTTTTGCGGCGTTGAACATTTGTAAGATCCACATGCGGTAAGTAGGTGCCCGAATTTTGTAGGACGCCATACTGACGTGAATAGGAATGCCCTACCGGATCACGCTGCTGAGGTATTGGGATACGCCGCACGACACGGATATCCGGATATCATCCAACGAGCGGCGCTGCTCCTGATCAGAGAACCTCTTATTAAGGTTATATCTGCCCTCCCACAGAATCTAATTGTTCCATGGGCAGGCCTTTTCTTTCCCTTGAGATGGAGTGAATGTTGACCGCATCCAGATTAAATACCATGAGGAATGGTCCGGTGTACTCCGATCGGCGTCAGGCTGTCCGTCCAGCCATTCCAGAACTCTTGGATACATTGGAGTATCGTGCAACGGCTGGGGCACCGTCGCTATGTACATCTTCAATAGGTTTGGTGGGCGGGTGGAAGCGCTATTTGATATTGACGAAGTATTTGCGGTAACCGTCGCAAACCCCGCGGAATGTTGCATTATTGCTGCTAGCGCCTGGAGGGAGCGGGTTGAAGCTGAGTTAAAGGATATACCTAGGTTTGACAAGTATCTCTAGTGCACTTACGATATCGATGCCGGCCCTCGCCTTGATGTCCAACCAATTACATATACCCATGGAAAAGTCAGCGGCGGTTCATGGGAGAGTTTGTGATTGAGCGGAGTGTGAAACACTTCTCCAACTTTCCGCCACAGTGGTACCACCCCCGTTGCAAACACATTTCATAGTTTCAGGATTCGGGCTCGAACATTCACGGATCATTGCAATATCAAGACTCGGTGGGGACACCTCGAGGCCTTTTCCTAACTCCCCATTCCTGCCCTCGCTGACAACCGGGGGACAAGCTGATTGCAACCATTGCCTCCGAGTGCGTCGAAAGAAGGGGATTTTTCATAGTACGGTAGGTGTGTTCCTTCCATCAGCTATGTCATCTATGAAGAAATAAAGCACATCCTCGATGGCCCGTTTACATGTGCCGTGCTGCGTTTTTGGACGGGCTACCCCGTTGATTATCATTAACCGTCGGCGTTGTGGGCTCCCAAGTGGAAAAAGGCCAGATGAAAGTTGTATAATTTGCAAGCGGATCGCTGGTTTAACGATTGAATACGATGGCTAGAGTAGCATGCTCACATATCCTACAGATGGAATAGCCTCCGAAAACATGGCCTCACCTCCACCAACCACAACATACCGGGCCCCTCACAACTGCGTGGGCACCACGAGTTCTACTCCGCACCTAACTCCCATATTTATACACTGCTTGCAACTTTCATCTCCGGTCGGAAGCCCTGGTTTCTGTTGACTTATCACCTTCAAACTTATCACCTCCAAAAGATATGTCGCCTTCTTTCTCTCAGGCCATTCTCTTTCCGAGGGCATAAATATCCTGGAATATCGCATGGCATTCCACACCAAGAGCGAAAGACCGTCCACCCGTTAATTTAAGCCAGTCCCCCCCAGGATCCTGCTTTCCCCCCGCTTTTCGTGCTCAAGGCAAGTGACACTAGGCCCATCATGCGATCGTTCCTCCACTCGTTCAGATTCCGCGGCAAATTTGCCACTGACCCCGAGGTAAATACTATCGCCTTTTGTGAGCTTATTCTGACCATAGACAGGCGTCTCCGATACAACAGTTCAAGCCACTTGAGAATACACCACCTCTCAACGACAACCGCTGGTCGGATGTTGTTCCGCCTAAATCTGCCCTGGTCTTCGCTGTGGTGTGGGGTCCTGACGATGAGATTGTTACATTCTCCGAGGCTGATCTCTTCGATCTCGGCGAGGGGGATTTAAACGTAGCTCCATGTTACCCAGCCAGTGACGCACGCGATGATCGGTCCCAAATGTTGACCCTTGGCCATTCCTCTGTTCTTCTCTCTGCCCACCCATCTACGCTCGCGTTTTTTCGAGACAAGCACGAACACCTTTTCTCTCAACAGACCGACAGGGCAGTGTTTGGAGGCGCACGAACTTCGTCAACACTCGGCGGGCTTGATGTTTATTTGCGAGGTTCGATGCTTGGGAAAACATTTCCGATCTACAAACGTTATTCATGCCTAGAAGATATGGATACGGAGGTGCATTTTGAGACCCAAAATCTGTTTGCAGAGGTATCGCCTAGGGGATGGCATGGACAGGATGATGGCATGACCTCTTTCAATGATGAAGGGTATTACGAGGGCGTACCCACACACAATGCGATCCAGGGCGAAGTTATCCTCGTGAGTTTCAATTCGTTCTTGCTATATGGTTCACTTCACATTCCTCCCAGAGCTCTGCGTTTTCAACCACTACCACCTCCACCTCCAATTATATATCTGTCGACCCAAACGATGCCCAGTCGGCCTTTTGGTCAACACTCGACGCCCCAACCACTCCCAGATTCACCAATTCACACATCGAAAACCAGCGACTCATGAACAAAAAATTGAAGAAACCCCACCCAGCGCGTGCAACCGACGTGCTTCAGCGCGAGACTTACAGCCACGAGGCAGAGTTTAGGCCCCCCAGGTGGGGTGCTCATCCTTGCGCCACCAAACTCGCTAGATTAGTTCAAGCCTTAGGGCCGCGCAAAGCAGGGGCAGACGACGAATCCTGGGTATTCCTTGACATCTCCAGCTGGTTTAAACCTATTGCGGATAACATTCGATTGTAATCGCTATTTGACCGCCCAACACATATCTGAACCGAATAGGCCAGATACCAGTTTATCGCCTGAGAATTCTTTTGAGAGAGCCTGAACGGCCGCCTGGGGGTTTGACAGGAAGCATGGATGGCGGAACGTTGAAAACGCGTGGCCACTCATCTAGCCATCACAAACATGAGGAATGGATTTTCCCACTCTTCTTCACCCCATCCTGAAGCTGACGTTATGTTCTATGCTCATGTTATATGACATAAGCTATGACGGCCACGACCTACCTCCTGATTGGGCGGCAAAACATGCTGAACTTTGATAATGCAAATCCTATTCTTAGATCTCGGCCTCAATTGCGGCCCAGATCATCTTTAATGCCATCCGTTGATCTCCGTTGATCAACGATCGTCCAGCTTGAAAGTGAAAAGTTAGATGTCGCACCCGAATGTGCCTTTCGTGCGCTCACCGATTTTTACAACCTAGTACTTGAAATCTGCAAGTCGAACGAATTCCTACGAACAGCGCGAGGTGATTGTAAAGTCATTACCCCTTGCTGGACATTGAATAAATATGTTTACAGGGTCAATTGAGGGAACACCTGCTTGTCTCCGGAATAAAGACCTAGCCTCGCCCCCTGGCTCAGGAAATCGACACATCCATGGCACTCTTGGGAAAAACATATTTCAATCCCACCGGCGCAACCGAGGGGCACTTGATGTTGGCCGAGGCTTCATACATATGGTTAATGCAATTGCTCCCGTGTTCGAAAATCACGCATTGACTAGTTATTGGGGTACACATCCGGACTCATATCGAGCTTGTTGCGGCAGGGGTTCCCTATACGCCCCCTGGTCTAATTATTTGGTTGTATATAAAGCGGCTCAGCCGCCACCACCCACAGGTCGCTCGCCACCATGTATCCCTCGACGTTGTCACTGTGTCTTGGCCTCCTGCTGTCGGCGAACTATCTCGCTGTCAGCGCGTACGGGACATCGAAGAGGAACACTGGGTTCCCAAATCTCCAGCGGCGTGCACTGTGCAGTCCTGGGACCTGGTCAGAAACCGGTGACACTCCTTGCACCCCTTGCACTCCAGGCTCGTTTGCCAGTGGTGGGTTTGCTCCGCTTATTCCCCGTCTCTCAGCTCAAACCCATCACAGCGTCTGGAAGCCATTCTTGTACCCTCGCTCGTCCGGGGCATTTCGTGCGGGCCACGGGGGCGACGTCAGACAGGCAGTGTGACGAGGGCACATATACATCGACACCTGGGGCAACGGAGTGCCTCCCATGTCCAGCTGGAAGTGAGTGCCCGGATGATGGAACCTCAAACCCCCGAACTTGCCCGGCGGGTACATTTTCTCACAGTGGCGCGGATGAGTGTGAGGATTGTGATGAGGGTACATATGCACCGACACCAGGATCAACACAGTGCCTCCCATGTCCAGCCGGGAGCGAGTGCTCGGATGATGGGGTCAAGAACCCCCGACCTTGCCCGGCTGGTACATTTTCTCGCAGTGGTGCGGATGAATGCGAAGATTGCCCGGCAGGTACTTTCACTTCGTCCCCGGGGTCTTCGGCCTGTTGCACCTGCTGTGCGGGATTCTATGTAAGTAAATCGTTATGCTTCGCGACTTGCAGCTGACCTCGGCACCCAGTCGACCGGAGCCAGAACTTCCTGCACGAAGTACTCAAACTGTATTTCTTTCCTGCGGCATGCTTAACCCTGATATTCAATAGATGTCCAACCGGGAGTCCGTTTTCCGCTCCGGGCTCTAGGAATCAGGGAGCCTGTTCAGCCTCAGGCACTACCACGCCAGCTATGACTTGCCAGCAAGACCCTGCTACACACGTCTGCCGTTCGTATAAATCTTCGATAAGGACATATGTCACTCATATTCATCATCAGCTGTCCCTACCGGTCTTCCATCTGGTGTCCTCACCCGCGCCAATGTCCGCCGGCAAGTTTGCCCTAAATCAACCCAGAAGAACTGTCCAGTCTACAGAAACACGAAGGGAACTGCCATGCTGGCGGGCTATGAATGTGTTGATGTAGCCAACGATCTTGAGTACGTGCCTAGTTATGTTGTGCGCGCCTGAACATACTTATGACAAAACCCAGATCATGCGGTGGATGTGTCAGCTTTTCTCGTGATGGTAGGAAGAGCGAGGATGGGGGTCGGGATTGTAGCGCCATCCCTGGTGTCGACACCGTGAGATGCGCGTCGGGGAAGTGTGTTATCAGTGCGTTCATTTATGACTTTATGATTGTAAATATTCATACCCTCACGTAGAAAGCTGCCGTTCGGGGTACAGGAAGGCCCGGTTTGGGGATGGCTGTATTCCCACAACATCATTCCTGGAGCAATCCCGCCGTGGCTTGCGTGGCTAATATCTTAGTTATGGATACTCTAATGATTCACGGACTCTCGATTATCTCAACGGAAACTATCTCAACGGAAACTATCTCAACGGAAACGGAAACTTCATTACTAGGCTACTTACGAACCATCATGGACTTTATTGGAATTACAATTCACAGTCAAATATATTCAAACACTGAATGATCATCCTCATGAAATCGATTGTATAAAGTTGGTAAAGTTAAACCAGAACCACTAAAACTTATTACATCGTCTGCATATGTGGATGTGACCGTTGAACACCAAGGGCTCATGATTGAAACCCACAGGTACGAGGGCGTCCAGTTCAAGCTCCTCTAGAGTACATCGATTTCTGGCTAAGACCTGAATTCCGCACTGCTTTTCTCGGCCTTGATGATTTGTGGGATTTGCGTTTCGTGTGCGTGAATCCAGAGGGATTTGGCACGTCCCTAGTTAGTACGCTCCGTTTGGTCCGCACGAGAGCCGGAGTCACTACACATCTTGGATTTGGATGATCTCTGGGGACTCGCACGTCGGGATAATCGCCGGACCCGGCGTTCAGGAATTGGACCATGCCGTGTATATTACTACTACTACTACTATCAAGGCAAATTCAAGAAATATCAAATTTCAACTCATTGAGTTTTTTTGGCCAATTACCTTCCCCATTTCCGCTTTAGGGCTGGTGGGAGGCATCCCTCGTGGTGATTGACCGGCTCGCCATGCCCCTCGAGCGAGACACTCCACATCATCATCCATAGGTATGTTGGTAATGATTAGCAGCGGGTACAAACGAGCCCTTGAACAAAATTCAAGTCTGAGACAGCCCCTGCCCCAGAAGGAAAAGCAAACCCGCTGTTTTCAATAACCTATCAACAAAAACGCATCCCATTGACGCAGAGTACCTACTATTTAAAACTACCAAACTCCGCCAGTTTGCGACTAACACGATGATGCCAATATTGACCTTGAGTTTGAACGCGTCAACGTCGTCCTATGTAGACGCTCGGGTTGATATAATAACCAGGAACTAAATCAGCAGATCTGTCCCCTAGGTCCATACCTGGCTTATTGCGGCAGGGGTTCCCTGGGCCTTGGTTCAAAATTTCGGTCGTATATAAATGTTCCGGTTGTCATTGCCCATGGGTCGCACAGTACCATGCACTCCTCGACATTCTCACTATATCTCGGCCTCTCACTGTTTGCGAACCATCTCGCTGTCAACGCGAACTCCCAGCGGCGCGCGCTGTGTGACCCTGGGACCTGGTCAGCGACGGGGAACACCCCCTGCCTCCCTTGCCTTCCAGGCTCGTTTGCTCACAGTCACACTCGTGCCTCACAAAAGTAAACGTTATTACATAATATGGACGTATCTGTGAGGACCCTCTCTCAGTGCTGCTGGTAACGATGATGAACATTTGTACCTACCTGATGGCTACCAATAAGACTGCTTGACATTAACTAACTCTCCAAAAAAGAATTGGGTTATTAGCGCGTTTGACGAATGGTAGGGAGGGTACTGGATGCGAACATGAAAATTATGCAATAACGTTTACTTTTGTGAGGCACGAGTATGTACGAACTTTATTGGAATTACAATTCACTGTCAAATGTACCCAAACATTGATCATCGCCATCATCCTCATGAAACCATTACATAAAGTCAGCAGAACTACTCAAAAACTTATTGTGTCATCTGCACATGTGGATGTAGCCATCGGATATAGGAAGCTCGCGATTGGAACCCGTCCCACAGGCACGAGGGCGTCCAGTTCAAGCTCCTCCGGGGTACGTCGGTTTCTGCCTGAGACCTGAATTCTGCACCACTTTTCTCGGTCTTGATGATTCACCTGCCAATTCCAATTCCTACTTCGCAGCGCACGATAAAAATCGACAGGTGCATGACAGCCTCGGAGCTAATAGATGGCGTGACGCAAATGTTAGGGTGCTTGTGTGGGTATTAACCACTGCCCTTAGACCCACAACCCGCCCGCCCCGCCAGAAACTTATTTCACCACCTTGATTCCAATGTCAACTGAAAACCTCGCACGAATTATATTTGATTCACACTCTGTTGAATTTATAATCAATAGTAGCAATGCCACCATTTGTGCGCGGAACTCGAAGCTCGTTCTAGGCGATATCGCCTTGAGGAAGGCTTGAAGCAAGGCGGTTACCGAGACGCCACCTTTGTACGTGCCACCCCCAAGCACCCGACTTCTGGTTGACTGTTTGTAGGTTCACCATTGCCAGTGGCGGGAATCCTTGATACCATGATAAGCCACGAGAAAATACCAGGCATGTCTGTCAATCGACGAATGCCGGGCGTTCGTGTGGTAGGCTCCTGCATCGTCGCTCTCGCTAGATGGTGCATGCATGTTGCGCAAGTGCAGGCCATCCCTTGGGTGAGGCTTCACGCCCCATGTGCTTGAGATATGGATGCGCGCTATTCCATTCCTATGTCAATCGTGTGCTGATACAGCTAAGCCCGGTACTGCGAAGCACGAAGTAACAGGTTGATCGCGGGTCCCCTTTGATAGGGGTATATTTCCCCCCATTCCGAGGTCACTGCGTTCTAACAAGCAGTGGAATGGATAGAATAAACACGTGTCGGGTGATTATATTGGTAAGCAACGCAAGGAATTCATAGGCTGCCCAGTAATTTGGGCGTATCGTGGGGTTGGCGTCTAGTGTGCACAAATTAACGGGGATCTGACATAGCGCGCTGTGTTTGGTTCGTTTGAGAGCCAAATTCACCACATATCTCAGAAAATATTTCTGGGGATACCACCAAGGCAAGAGGCGTCAATTCAGTGTTAGGCTTCCTTGGCCAATTACCATCTCCGTTTCTCCTTATTTATAGGCTGGCGGGAAGCATCTCTCGCACTTGGGGCACCGATGAGCCCTAGAATAGAGTCTGAAGCGACCCCCCCCCCCCCCGCTGGATAAAGCAGATCTGCAGCCCGCGAGTGGCGAGAAGGAATGTAATTCGGCCCCTCAAGGCCTCTTGCGTTTTCGAGATCCCCCACCACAAATCATGAGACTAAACGGGCTAGATCTTCCGGAAACCACTGGAAAATCCAAGGCACGCTTGCCGATTGACAGGTGCTAGGCGCTCTTGGAGCAGGTACCTCCGCCGCCTCTTGTGCTAAATCTGGCGCATGTATATTGCACACGCGCGCATACCCAACCCCTGGGGCCTGGGCGAGGCTACACGGCCGATGTGTCTGAGATATAGATGCGTTTTATTCCCTTATATGACAATTGTGACTCGGTGCACCATGCCACAAAGCGCGAAGTACCGCTAGCGCCTGCATCACCGTCAACACACCTGTGCAAAAGGGATCGAGTTATGCCACAGGATGATCGATATGGATATGACATCAACATTCCCGGTTCCCTAACAATAGATTCCAGCCATATTCTATCCTCATCAGAACCGGATTACGCAGGTTATGGCCATTGGCACAATAGCTGCACTCAACTCCAGTTGATTTTTCCAGTTGATTTTTCTTGGCTAATATATTGTCGCTGATCCTCATTTCGCTAAGCTCGCTTATATACTTATACCCGTTAGGATGCGTACGGGAGCAACTACATAGGGCTCAAAGTGGCCCACCAATGTCGATGATGCCGGGATCAAAGGGAGATTTGGAATAATATCCAATTCATCCATATGTCGAAAATAATGGGCACGACACTATAATACTATGCCTTGAGGTGAGATAACGCTGCATGGGAGGTGTATGTTACAGTGGGCGGCGGCCCCGCCTGCTCGTCGAGCCTTGGGCGTTCTGCTTTGTTTCATACTCCACAGAGGCTGGCCGATGTGCCGCTGATGGGCCTCAATTTTATGTCCCTTCGCCTATCATCCATCATATTACTGCCAAGATTTAAACTGGAAAATAAACTGGGATCGACTAATATGTTCAGCGGAGGTATTTAAGCTGGGTGTCTGGCATCAGTAGTGGTATCACAACACAACACGAGTGTCATACATCCAGATATGTTCCATTGATACTGACTGATGACACCAATTTGACCCCGAACGCGTCGACATTCTCGGATTGATAAGGCTGATATTTTCAAATTAGGAGTTCGATCGGCGGATCGGGGCCTGGCCTCTTTTTAGGTAATCTTTATCTTCATCAGGACGATTGTGGCGGGAGCGCCCCTGATTCAAAGCTTGGCTGTCATATAAAATGTTTCAGCTGCCATTGCCCATGCATCGAGCTCACCACCATGCACTCCTCTTCCACGTTTCGCTATATCTCGGCCTCCTGCTATCTGCGAACCATCTCGCTGTCAGCGCGAACTCCCACCAGCGCGCGCTGTGTGATCCTGGGACCTGGTCAACAACGGGGAACACTCCCTGCCTCCCTTGTCTTCCAGGCTCGTTTGCAGGCAGTATGTTTGCTCCACTTACTCCCAGTCTCTCAGCCAAACCTATCACAGCGTCTGGAAGCCGGACTTGTACCCCCGCTCGTCCGGGGCGTTTCGTGCAAGCCGCGAGGGCGACCTCAGACACGCCCTGTTCACCTGGCTCGTATACATCGGCATCTGGAGCAACGTCTTGTCCCCTCTGTCCAGCTGGAAACAGTGCGGAGGAAGTGGAACCTCATTCCCCGGACTTGCCCACCAGGCACATTTGCTGGTGGTGGCGCAACGTCTTGTGCCATTTGCCAAGCGGGCTCTTTCGCTCCGTTCCCGGGGTCATCGAGTTGCTGCACCTGTTGTGCGGGATTCTATGTAGGTGTGTGGACATGCTTCATGATTTGCAGCTGACGCGAGTGCTCAGTCGAGCGGGCTAAGTAGTGTGTGCATAAAGTATTGGAGCCGTACTTCTCTCCCGCAGAACACTGGCTGACCCCGATATTTCAGATGTCCAGGTGCAACTCCATTCTCTGCCCCAGGCTCCAGCAATCCGGGGGCCTGCTCTGGCTCGGGCAATACCACACCAGCCCTGAGTTGCCAGCAGGATCCTAACACACGCGTCTGCCGTCCGTATATCTCTCCAACATCGATAGGTACCTGAGCTGATATTTGTTACAGCTGCCCTCGCGGCCGTGCCAACCGGCGTCCTCAGCCGCCCAATGTCCGCCGACAAGTTTGCCCAAATCGACCCAGAAGAATTGTCCAGTCTACAAAAATTCGAAGGGAACGACTGGCTATGAGTGTGTTGATGTGGCCAATGACCTCGAGTACGTGTGAAGTTCCCGACGCGCGCCTGAACACATCCACAATGATACCTTGTAGATCTTGCGGTGGGTGTGTCGGTTTCTCTCGCGATGGTAGGAAGAGTGAGGATGGTGGTCGGGATTGCAGTGCTATCCCTGGCGTTGACACCGTGGAGTGCACGCTTGGGAAGTGTGTTATCAGTGCGTTCATCTGTGGTTTGGTGACTGTTGTAATACTCACATCCGCTCATAGAACGCTGTCGTTCGGGGTACAAGAAGGCCCGGTTTGGGGACGGTTGTATCCCGACGATGTCGTTCCTGGAGCAATCCCGCCGTGGCTTGCGTGGCTAATCTTCTACTTTTTGGATACTCTAATGATCTGTGGACTCTCAGTTATCTCAACGGAAATGGAAACTCCATCATTCATCATTACTAGGCTACTACAATGGACTTTGTTGGAATTATAATTCACAGTCAAATATATTCGAGAATGATCATTGCCGTCATCCTCACGAAAACCGATTAAAGTCAAGCCAGAACCACTAAAACTTATTGCATCGTCTTGGATGTGGGCATCGGACACTGAGAGCTCATGATCGAAGCCTGTCCTACAGGCACGAGGGCGTCCGGTTCAAGCTCCTCTGGAGTACATTGGTTTCTATCTGAGACCTAAATTCTACACCACTTTTATCGGTCTTGATGATTCACCTGCTAATTCCAATTCCTCCTTCCCAGCGCATGATAGGAATCGTCAGGTGTATGATGGTCTCGGAGCTAATAGATGCGTGTGTGACAAATGTTAGGGCGCTTGTGCGGGTATTACCCACCGTCCTTGGACCCACGACCCGCCCTCCCCCCCTCAGAAACTCATTTCACCAACCTTGATTCTAATGTCAACTGAAACCCTCGCGCGAATTATTTGATTCAGACTCTGCTGAATTTATAATCAGTAACAGCAATACCACCATTCGTGTGTAGAACTTGAAGCCTGTTCCAGACGATATCGTCTTGAGGGAGGCTTGAAGCAAGGCAGCTATCGAGGCGCCACCTTGATGTATGCCTCACCCCCAAGCACCCGACTTCTGGTTGACTGTTTATAGGCTCACCATTGTTAGCAATGAGAATCTGACATCGATAAGCCGCGGCAAAGGAAGAATCAGGTCTTACGATAGTGATGGTTGGGCCCAAGCTCGCTTCGTCGGGGTACGTCCTCACTTGACTCCGAGCCGCTGCGTTTTAATAAGCGGTGGCATGGATAGGCCAAATACCTATCGAGCGGTTATGTTGATGGCCAACGCAAGGAATTGAGGGGCTGCCCTAGACTCGTGATCATCCCCTCTACGAGGCGGCTTGAGCGAAAAAGAAATATAACCCGACTTCCCAAGGCGTCTTGAATTCCCGGAATCCTTCTCCACAAGCCGCGAGGCCAACCGTACTCATAGATCTCCCAGAAACCCCAGGAAAATACCAGGCATTTTTGCCGACTGGGCGCCGGTGGTAAGCGCCGGCGCTCGCACTAGATAGAACATGGATGTTGCGCAGGCACGAGTGCGCATACCCAACCTCTGGGCAAGGCCGCACGGCTGATGTGCTCGAGGTATTGACGCGCCCTATCCCTTTCCTATGTCAATTGTATGTTGGCCAGCTAGGTTCAACGCCGCGAAGTGGGGTTATTGGCGCCTGTGGTACCCGTTCGATGGACACTAACGCGTCAGTGTGCGCGCCCTTCCGGCTGCTTTGGGGGGCTGCCCACTCCAGACACGGAGGTTCGCGGCATCGTTTTGGACTGCCCTGGGCGCGCGTGCTGTGCTCGTACCAGCCGTCCGTCATCTTGGAGGCCCCATAGGCAACGCTGCAGGAGGATCGATATCAATGTGATATCAACTTGGGCAGTTCCAACTTCCCAAACCATGTAGAGTATCGTTTGGGATGTATTTGGTACATGTTTGTATTTGCACTCGTTACCTTGTGCTGATTGAGTTTGAAAATGTTCGATCGTCCTTGCGGACGCTTTTCACAATTGCAGCTTGATTGCAGCCGCGTAGGCCATATCAGGCTTGTTGCGGCAGGGGTTCCCTGAGCGCCCCTTGGTTCAAAATTTTGGTTGTATATAAAATGTTCCAGTTGCCATTGCTCATGGATCGCTCACCACCATGCACTCCTTGAGGTTCCCGCTATATCTTGGCCTCCTGCTGTCTGCGAACCATCTCGCCGTCAACGCGGACTCCCACCAGCGCGCGCTGTGCGATCCTGGGACCTGGTCAGCAACAGGGAATACCCCCTGCCTCCCTTGTCTTCCAGGCTCGTTCGCCTACCGTATGTTTACCCCGCTTACTCCCAGTCTCTCAGCTCAAACCTATCACAGAGTCTGGAAGCCAGTCTTGTATCCCCGCCCGCCCGGGGAATTTCGTGCCAGATGCAAGGGCGACCAGAGATGTACCCTGTGGACCTAACATGTATATATCGACACCTGGAGCAACGATGTGTCGCTCCTGTCCACCTGGAAATGTGTGCCCGGGATATGGAACCTCAAATCCCCAACCCTGCCCACCAGGTAAATTCAATTCGCTCCCACGGTCAAGCAGCTGCTGTACCTGTTGTGCGGGATTCTATGTGAGCATATGGCCATGCCTCATGATTTACAGCTGACGCGGGTGTCCAGTCGAACGGGTTGGGGACTGGGTGCACAAAGTATTCGAGCCGTACTTCCCCCCTGCGGAACACCAGCTGACCCCAATATTTAGATGTCCAGATGCGACTCCGTACTCTGCCCCGGGCTCCAGCAATCAGGGGGCCTGCTCTGTCTCGGGCACTACCACACCAGCCCTAAGTTGCCAACAAGATTTTGTCTCATATGTCTGCCGTTCGTATGCTTCTCCAATATATAGATATCTGAGCTGATATTCGTTATCAGCCGCCCCCGCGGGCCTTCCGACTGGCGTCCTCACCCGGGCCAATGTCCGCCGACAGGTTTGCCCCAAGTCCACTCAGAAGAACTGTCCTATCTACAAGAATACGAAGGGAACTACGATGCTGGCTGGTTATGAGTGTGTTGATGTGGCCAATGATCTCGAGTACGTGTGAAATTGTCCTGCATGCACCCGAACACACCCACAACGATACCTTGGCAGATCTTGCGGTGGATGTGTCGATTTCAGCTCTCGTGATGGAAGGAAGAGCGAGGATGGCGGTCGGGATTGTAGCGCCATCCCAGGGGTCGATACCGTGAAGTGCACGCTTGGGAAGTGTGCTATCAGTACGTTCATCTGTGGTTTGGCCACTGTCGTAATATTTACGCTTGCTTACAGAACGCTGTCGTTCGGGGTACAAGAAGGCCCGGTCCGGGGATGGTTGTATCTCCACAATATCATTCCTGGAGCAATCCCGCCGTGGCTTGCGTGGCTAATATCCTAGTTTTTGGATACTCTAATGATTCACGGACTTTCAATCACTTATTGGAAACCATCTCAACGGAACAGAAACATCATGACTACAATAGGCTACTCAAGTACTCACGAACCACTTTGTTGGAATTACAATTCACAGTCAAATATATTCAAACACTGAACGATCATCGATATTGCTCGCGAAAACCGATGACATAAAATTAAACTAGAACTACTGAAACTTACTTGCCAGCGCACGATAAGAATTGACAGGTGCATGACAGCCTCGGAGTTAGTAGATGGTG
Source organism: Infundibulicybe gibba (assembly GCA_015501065.1). NCBI lineage: Eukaryota > Fungi > Basidiomycota > Agaricomycetes > Agaricales > Omphalinaceae > Infundibulicybe > Infundibulicybe gibba. The sequence goes on along the minus strand of JADNYI010000030.1, from coordinate 10,372 downwards.
TGTGACGCAAATGTTAGGGGTATTAACTACTGTCCTTGGACCCACAACCCGCCCAGAAACTCATTTCACCAACCTTGATTCCAATGCCAACTGAAACCCTTGCGCGAACCATACCCGATTCTAAGTCTGTTGAATTTACAGTCAGTAGCAATATGCCACCATTCGTGCGCAGAACTCGAAGCTTGTTCCAGACGATATCGCCTTGGGGGAGGCTTGGAGCAAGGCGATTACCGAGGCGTCACTTTCGTGCACGCCACCCCCAAGCACTCGATTTCTGGTTGGCTGTTTGTAGGTTTACCATTGTTAGTGACGGGAATCCTTTGATATCGTGACAAGCCAGGCAAAGAGAGTATCAGGTCTCACGACAATAGTGGTTGGGCCCAAGCTCGCTTTGCTGGGGTACGTCCCCATTGATCCTGAGGCCACTGCGTTCTAATAAGCGATGGTACGATACTAGTAGAATAAATATGTATCGGGCGATCGTGTTGATAGGCAACGCAAGGAATTCATGGGCTGTCCACTAATTTGGGCGTATCATGGGATTGGCGTTTAGTGTGCACAAATCAATGGATGAGGCCCAATTACCACTTCTCCCCGGCTTCACCTTATTCTTCCATAGCTGGCGGGAAGCACCCCTTGTGGCTATGGACTGATCGCTATTCCATCGAGCAAAATATTCGCCATCGCAGATGTGTTGACGATTGACCGCACCGATGGGCCCTAGAATAGAGTTTGAAGCGACCCCTTCCACTGGATACAGCAGATCTGCGGCCCGCGAGTGGCGAGAAGGAATGTAATTTCGCCCCTCAAGGCGTCTTGAAATCCCCCACTACAAACCACGAGGCCAACCAGGCTGACCTTCCGGAAACCACTGGAAAATGCAGGCACGCTTGCCGATTGGCGAATGCCAGGCGTTCTTGGGCAGGTACCTCCCGCCATCTTGTGTTAAATCTGGCTAAGTATATTGCACTGTCAGCACACACGCATACCCAACCCCTGGAGCCTGGGTGAGGCTACACGGCCGATGTGCCTGAGATATAGACGCGCCTATTCCCTTATATGTAATTGTGTGCTGATACCCATACAACCAGACCCGGTACCACAAAGCGCAAAGTAGCACCATTAGCGCCTGCATCACCCCATCTTGAACACACCCGTCCGTGCGAAAGGGATCGAGTTATGTCACAGGAGGATCGATATGGATATGATGTCAACATCCTGGCCCGTCCCTAACCATAGATTCCAGCCATATTCATTTGGTCTATCCTCGTTAGAACCAGATTATGCAGTTACGGCACAATATGTCTAGCGGAGGTGTTCAAGCCGGGTGCCTGGCACCAGCACTAGTGGTATTACAACACGACGCAAATGACACACATGCGCGGGTATATTCTCCTCCCTAGTTGCATGTTGGGGATACGTAAGCAGGCCGTCAGGCTGCAGCATCTACATATGAGTGGGTACGCAATTCCAATTTAACTTAGCTCTCCTGGATCCTGAGGAATCAGTACTCTGACAGACTCAACCATCACTACTTCCCGACTAGGCCCTGAAATTTTGGGGTACCCGTATTCCTACCGTCTTCCATAACCTACCAGTAAAGACATGTTCCATTGATACTGACTGATGACCTACTATTTAGGGTTAATAATGATGGACTTTGCTAGCTCGAGGCCAACATGATGATGCCAATTTGACCTTGAACGCGTCGGATTGATAAGGCTGATATTTCCAAATTAGGACTTCGATCAGGGCCTGGCCTCTTTTTAGGTAAATCTTTATCTTCATCAGGACGATTGCGGCAGGGAGCGCCCCTGGTTCAAAATTTTGGTTGTATATAAAATGTTCCAGTTGCCATTGCCCATGGATCGAGCTCACTACCATGCACTCCTCGACATTCTCGCTATACCTCAGCCTCCTACTGTCCGCGAACCATCTCGCTGTCAGCGCGAACTCCCACCAGCGCGCGCTGTGTGATCCTGGGACCTGGTCAGCGACGGGGAACACCCCCTGCCTCCCTTGTCTTCCAGGCTCGTTCGCCGACGGTATGTCTTTCCTGCCTACTCCCAGTCTGTCAGCCCAAACCTATCACAGCACCTGGAAGTCGGACTTGTACCCCCGCTCATCCGGGGCGTTTCGTGCAAGCAGCGAGAGCGACCACAGACACGAACTGTTCACCAGGCTCATATACATCGACGTCTGGATCAACGTCGTGTCTCCCCTGTCCAGCTGGAAAACAGTGCCCAGGAAGTGGAACCTCAGTCCCCGGGCCTTGCCCACCAGGCACATTCTCTGGGAATGGCGCAACATCTTGTGCCCTTTGCCAAGCGGGCTCTTTCGCTCCGTTCTCGGGGTCATCGACTTGCTGCACCTGCTGTGCGGGATTCTATGTAAGTGATGTGACCATGCTTCATGATTCGCAGCTGACGCGAGTGCCCAGTCGAACGGGTTAAGGACTGAGTGCACAAAGTATTCGAGCCGCACTTCTCTCCCGCAGAACACCGGCTGACCCCGATATTTCAGATGTCCAGGTGCGACTCCATACTCTGCCCCAGGCTCCAGCAATCCGGGGGCCTGCTCCGGCTCGGGCACTACCGCACCAGCCCTGAGTTGCCAGCAGGATCCTAACACACGCGTCTGCCGTCCGTATATCTCTCCAACATTGATAGTACTTGAGTTGATATTTGTCAACAGCTGCCCTCGTGGCCATGCCAACCGGCGTCCTCACCCGCGCCAATGTCCGCCGACAAGTTTGCCCCAAATCGACCCAGAAGAATTGTCCAGTCTACAAGAATACGAAGGGAACGACCATGCTAGCTGGTTATGAGTGTGTTGATGTGGCTAATGATCTTGAGTACGTGTAAAGTTGTCCCACGCGCGCCTGAACGCACTCATAATGATATCCTTGTAGATCTTGCGGTGGATGTGTCGACTTCTCTCGTGATGGTCGGAAGAGCGAGGATGGTGGTCGGGATTGCAGTGCCATCCCTGGCGTTGACACTGTGAAGTGCACACTTGGGAAGTGTGTTATCAGTGCGTTCATCCGTGATTTGGTGACTGTCGTAATATTCACGCCCGCTTATAGAGCGCTGTCGTTCGGGGTACAAGAAGGCCCGGTTCGGGGATGGTTGTATTCCCACAATGTCGTTCCTGGAGCAGACCCGCCGCGGCCTGCGTGGTTAATTCCTTCGTTCTAGATATTCTGATGGTTCATGGACACTTCAATTATTTCGGCGGAAACTCTCTTGGCCTCGTCAACCTACTTAGACTACAATCCCAGTATTATATTATTATTATGTAGACCTTGTCCGCAGTCAAATATCTTGAAATAATTATAGTTGAAAAGAACTCCTGAACCGTGTCGGCTGGCAATGACAGGTATACCAATTGGCAATATCTGTTTGTTGACACATGTTCGTTCAGTCTTACAACTAGGCTGAAACAACGCAGATCTCTACACTGCCGCTAATGCTGCCAGTGAACACACCAAACAATTTGTTTTTAAATAGTTGCCTGAACCCTGAGCGTGCTCGTCACGCCTGCGACATCATCAGGGTTCCCCGCCATTGTGTGCTGATGCTTGCTCACTGTCTGGCACAGTGAGCTCGCCAATGGATTCAATTATGGGCGCTTTCCCTCAATCCTTTTGCAAATAATACTTAACATACATGTAGTGGGAAAACATGTCTATTTATGTGACTATAATAACACTGGAAGCCCCTGGAAAAGGAAACTCCCCTGGGGGGTGGTCAGTGAACAGAGTATCTAGGAAGAGCGGGGCATAGCTGGGGACCTATAATGGACCTATCATATTGGATATGTGAGGGTTAAAGTGCGGAGATCGTTGGAGCACATGGGGGGGGGATGATGGGGGAATATGTGCAAGGGGGGCGGGAGGAGAGAGCGAAGTTCGAACCGTGAAGCGGAACGCTATCGCGTCTGCTCTAGGATGTTTAATATATATATAGGAGTGTGGGGTCCAATTTATAGAGATATTGGCCAAGGGGATGTAGTGCAGTGGGCGGATCAATGGGGGAAGGGGTGTCCAGATATTTCCACAGCGATTCCTATACTCACCTGGTGGCCTGGGCATGTTCTAATATATGTATATAAATGATTCTATATCGCGCATTTGCCCCGCCGCATCCCAGGGGAACAGCAGCAAGGTTGAAGAGGGGGATGTGCTGTAATCAGATACTACTGTACTGAATTAACTACAGTGGATAAAATGACATCGGGGGGTCCAGAAAGAAGAGCGGATATAGTACTTAGTATAAACTCTCAGAAGAGACGTAAGAGATCCACTCAGAGGTGGTGAAGATATGTAAGAAAGCGTGTTCATAGCAAGTCCAATTTTAGATCTGTCACACATGTCATACTCAACCCCAACCAAACACCGCATATCTTCATCATCTCGGCGGATATCTTACGTCGAGCTCTTCTCAGAGTTTATTCCAAGGTACTTTTGTTCAAGATTGGTGAATGTTAGGTGTTTGTAGCGCAGGTATCTCATTCCGAGTTCGTACTAGTTTACGTGGAACTCGGCCTTATCAGTTCTGACGTTGCAGCCAAATTTTGTGCGTGTACGTTTTTGAGTCGGCATCTGATATGCACGCCACAACCATCACCGTTCGTGTTTAGGCCGCCATCCAGGTTGCCAGCTCGCATCCTCACATATCCACTACTCGCACCAGTTTCCGTCACAACCTTTCTTCCTTGCACGTTTTTCACCCACTCTCACAACCTCACATTTTCACACATCCGCCTGCACACCCAGGGCAACCAGCCGCTCTAGTGCACCCACTCACAAATTCGTTCCCTTGCGGCTCACTCGACATCGACATTGATACGCTCAACACGACAATAATGCATTAATGATGGCGTGCGCACCGCACGAATGGTATTACAGGGGCATGCGTGTTTTGAACACGGCTGAAGAGCTTAAAGCAGTAAGTTTTTCTTTTATCTTATTAAATACCATCTGTATCTTTGACAGCGACACACTAATTGTGACACTTTTCTTTCATAAACGAGAGCCAGAGGTGGTACCTAACCACATCTATACCCGCACGTGGCGTACGTACCACCCACCCTCACAGTGCCTCGTTCCCCATGCCAACTGACATATGGAATGACGTTGCGCATCTAGATGAGATGCACAGGATATTTTGTACCGCACAAGGCCCTCCCCTGATCATACGACATCCCGTTCTTGCCCCACCAAACGACGCGCTTTGCACATCCATTCATTCGCACCCTCTTCGTTCGCTACAAGCCTCGTCTCGTACATCTTGTTTCGCGTTTCTCGTCTCGCACTCCGCGCTCCGGGCCTCACTGCAATTACTCGTTTCGCAAAGGAGCATACATGTGCATACCCAACCCCTGGGGCCTGGGCGAGGCTACATGGCCAATGTGCCTGAGATATAGATGCATCATATTCCCTTATATGTCAATTGTGTGCTGACACCCATACAGCCAGACCCAGTGCCATAAAGCGCGAAGTAGCACCGCTAGCGCCTGCATCACTCCATCAACAAACCTGTGCCAAAGGGATCGAGGAGGATCGATATGGATATGATATCAACATTCCCGGTTCCCTAACCATAGATTCCAACCATATTCATCAGAACCAGATTACGCAGGTTACGGCACAATATGTCCGGCGGAGGTATTCAAGCTGGGTGCCTGGCCTCTTCAATCTTCATCTTTATCAGGACGGTTGCGGCAGGGGTTCCCTGAGCGCGCGCCCTTGGTTCAAAAATTTGGTTGCATATAAAAGATGTTCCAGTTGCCATTAATCGATCACTCATTACCATGCACTCCTCGACATTCTCACTATATCTCGGCCTCCTGCTGTCCGCGAACTATCTCGCTGTCAACGCGAACTTCCAGCAGCGCGCACTATGTGATCCTGGGACCTGGTCAGCAACGGGGAACACCCCCTGCATCTTGTGTCTTCCGGGCACGTTTAAAAGCTGTATGTTTGCCTGCCTCGCATATTCCCACACTCCCAACTCAAGCTTATCGCAGCGTTTGGAAGTGGGAGTTGTATCTCTGCTCGTCCGGGGCATTTCGTACAAGGCGTGAGGGCGACCACAGACACGCCCTGTCCACCGGGCTCGTATGCATCGGTGTCCGGAGCAACGTCTTGTTCCCCCTGTCCAGCTGGAAAACAGTGCCCAGGGAGTGGAACCTCAGTCCCCGGAACTTGCCCACCAGGCACATTCTCTGGTACTGGCGCAACATCTTGTGCCCTTTGCCAAGCGGGCTCTTTCACCTCGCTCTCGGGGTCATCGACTTGCTGCACCTGTTGTGCAGGATTCTACGTAAGTGTGTGGTCACGATTTATGATTCGCGGCTAACGCGAGTACCCAGTCGAACGGGGCAAGGACTGAGTGTACCAAGTATTGGAGCCATACTTCTCTCCCGCAGATCACTGGCTGACCCCAATATCTCAGATGTCCAGGTGCGACTCCATACTCTGCCCCGGGCTCCAGCAATCCGGGGGCCTGCTCTGGCTCTGGCACTACCACACCAGCTCTGAGCTGCCAGCAGGACCCTATCTCGCGCGTCTGCCGTCCGTATATCTCTCCAACATTGATAGGTACCTGAGCTGATATTCATTATCAGCCGCCCCCGTGGGCCTTCCAACCGGCGTCCTCACCCGCGCCAATGTCCGCCGACAGGTCTGCCCCAAATCGACCCAGAAGAACTGTCCTATCTACAAAAACACGAAGGGAACGACCATGCTGGCTGGCTATGAGTGTGTTGATGTGGCCAATGACCTCGAGTACGCGTGAAATTGTTCTATGCGCGCCGGAGCACACTCACAACGCTACCCTTGCAGATCTTGCGGTGGGTGTGTCGACTTCTCTCGCGATGGTAGGAGGAGCGAGGATGGTGGTCGGGACTGCAGTGCCATCCCTGGGGTCGACACCGTGAAGTGCATGCTTGGGAAGTGTGTTATCAGTGCGTTCATCCGTGGTTTGGTGACTGTGGTAATATTGACACCCGCTTATAGAGCGCTGTCGTTCGGGATACAAGAAGGCCCGGTTCGGGGATGGTTGTATTCCGACGATGTCGTTCCTGGAGCAGACCCGGCGCGGCCTGCGTCGCTGATTCCCTTGTTCTAGATAATTGTGATGGTTCATGGACAGTTCAATTATTTCGGCGGAAACATTCTCATTGGCCTCATCAGCCTACTTATCCAGTATTATATTGTTATGTATTGTGCAAACCTTGTCGAAATTACAGCCCGCAGTCAAATATCTTCAAACAGTTACAGTTGAAAAGAAACTCCTGAACCATGTCGGCTGGCACTGACAAGCATTATTGTTGCTCGCAACTGGGTCGACTGTGCATTTTCTCACCTGACGGGGCCCGTAGCCGTCAGGCATTTCTCCTGTTTCTGGGGGACTGCCTCAGACGTGAATTTTGCTCGAGGGCTCGTCTTGCCCTAGCTGCTATGCATGCGATGACGGTGTGGAATATCCTGCTCGAGGACGGGGGAGCGTGGACGCTTTCCTCCCAGCCTATAAATCAGGAGCGGGAGAGCCTCGAAGGTGATTGATTGAGGAAACTTGGCCGATCGAGGCTTCTTGAATTTACACCGATACTAGTGCGGTAGATCCGGCCCTCAGGCAGACCAAACGGTGCGCAAAAAGTGTTTGGATATCTAATGAAAGGTCAGTCCTGAGTTTGGACCCCCATTGGCAGCCTTCAAGTAATAATACCGTTGGTGGACAGATTTGTTGGTGTTAGACGCTTCGCATTATTGAAATCTATTTCTTGGGCGGGGTAAGTTCTATTGACAGCACAAATTAGTGAGAACATCTCCCGGAGCCAATTTTCGGCATGTTTTCCCGATATTATTTTACCGCGGGGGAATATTACACATGGATGTCGACTTGTGACTAACTCGCTATATCGCGTAATCTTTGAAACTGTCAATAGACAGACAGGTCGAACTCGGAGAAGCACGCGACGCACGTCCAGTCCTTGTCCAGTGTTCACTGTTCAGCATGATAACCATGGTACAGCAGACCACGAGGAATGCTTTCCTCCCAGTCCATAAATGGCAAGACACGGGGAGAGCCTCAAAGGTAACTGACTGGAGAAACTTGGTCAATCGACACTTTTTGCTTCGACGGTAACCCCTAGAAGTCGTCTAAAATATATATGGTGAATCTGACCCTCAGGTGGACCAAATGGGCGCAAATGGAAACATGTCAATGCCTTACACATCAGCAAAACACAACAACGCTATGGACTACTCTATAGTAGTCCATAGTATATGTCTATTTGTTTATAGTGTACCATAGTGGCCATAGTGGCTGTAGTGATGTTTTGTTTTGCTGATGCATCCAAGCGCGAAGTAGCACCGCTAGTGCCTGCATCACCGTCAACACATCTTATCAATAAAGATATGTTCCATTTACACTGACTGATGACCTACTATTTAGGGTTCATAATAATGGACTTTGCCAGCTTGAGACCAACATGATGGTGCCAATTTGACCTTGAACGAGTCGACATTCTCGAATTGACAAGGCTAATATTTCCAAATTCGGAGTTCGATTGGCAGATCGGGGTCTAGCCTCTTTTTGGGTAAGTGTTTACTCGTGCCTCACAAAAGTAAACGTTATTACATAATTTTCATGTTCGCATCCAGTACCCTCCCTACCATTCGTCAAACGCGCTAATAACCCAATTCTTTTTTGGAGAGTTAGTTAATGTCAAGCAGTCTTATTGGTAGCCATCAGGTAGGTACAAATGTTCATCATCGTTACCAGCAGCACTGAGAGAGGGTCCTCACAGATACGTCCATATTATGTAATAACATTTACTTTTGTGAGGCACGAGTATATCAGGACCGTTGTGGTAGGGGCTTGTAGCGAACCGGTTAACTTCAGACTTGACAGCGGGCCGATGGCTTATCGGTTGCTGTGGGATACTGTTAGAATGGAGTTATAAACGCGTTAGGATTAGCTTACCTTCCAGAAGATATATAAGACTTGGATGTGTAGCTAGAAAAGGACAGAACAGAGTTTTCTTACAACAGTCTATCGTTGTGAACTCTGAACAACTCGTGTAGCGTTTCTGATTCGTCACAAACGTTACATATTTTTGACTCTACACAAAAACTCTCTACTCGCTATCTCTCTCGACGACCGCGCCGAAGGATAACCCCGGGCTGATCACCCAGGACTTCCCGACAAAGGTCAATTATATTTCTCTATCTTGTTACTGACTATAGTCTCGTTATTCTCTCTCATACACTCGAAAACCAACAAAAATATATTCCTTGCTATACACAATGACCATGACTAAAAATACCAAAAACACCACGTCGTCTATGGCGCAGCCCCAAGCCCGGCCTGCGCCCATCATTGCTGGAAGAACTACTCGCAGCGGCCTAACGACAGGCGCTGTTGAATCTAGAGCCGTGGACCAGCGTCGCCTGTACAGTCAGGTGGCGGCTGCCTCGAGATCCCCGTCTCCAAGTGAGCGGGAGAGTAATAGAATGAGCCCACTCACCCCATTGGCCAGAGAGCCTCAATTGGGATCAAATCCCACCTGTTAAGGCGGATAGCCTTTACCAAGGTTCAAGCGTCGAGTATCGTTGAAGACGTCAAGTCAGAGTCTTGGGTCAATACCAACAAGACTATAGTCACTCCAAGTCAGGCTTTGACTTGGGTATCGATGATTCAGTGATCAAGGTTCAGAGGTAAAGGGTGTAGTATTGCCTAGGTCAAGATAGGGAATACAGACAATGTACCTAGGGTTTATATACTGAGACTATGAGGCGCGAGAATATAGTACAATGGGAACATAAGACAATGTAAGGTAAAAGAGCTGTTGAAGCTCAGTCAGCTATGACATCATGGATGAGTCAGTATCTAAGAATAGAGGCATGTGTTGGACATGCAATAGAACAATGTAGAATCAGAGAACAATGCAAGCATAGTTAAACAAAGGGAATCGGTGAACAAAGGAAAAAGATAGGGGTGGGAACCGTTGTAACATTACCCCCTGTTTATCGTTGAAGTCCCCTGACTTCAAGTTACCCTGCAAAACTGCCGTAGGGTTCATCGATCATATTGGAGATGGCAGAGTCATCGAAGTAAAATTCTTCATCGAAATCGGGTTGTCGGGGTCCGTAATGACTGTGGGCGCAAGTAACGTGAGGGGTTCGCCAATTACAGAAATTACAATAAAAATCTGGGCAGGTGGAGAACGCATGTCCAGTGCCATGGCAAAAGGAACAGTATCGGACGCGAGGTCGTTCCGGTCGAGAGAAGACAGTCCGAGGAGGAGGAACATTTTCGGCGTCGGGGGATTGGATGTGTCGTGGTCGACCGGCATGGGAAAG